>JANAVB010028840.1:0-47853 GCA_029216955.1 Iris pallida | reverse complement strand
TTCTAGCTAAAACAGTACGTTGTTGGAATACGATATGTTTCCTTCAAATGTGTTACTTGAAGTTGTTATTTTTGTATTACTGGATTATTTTATGAAGAGATGTTGGAAGATATTATATGGGATATCATGTTGTGTAGGGCAACGTGTTGGTTTTTAGTTTCAGGTTCTTTGAATACAAATTAAATGTTATATAAGTTATTTTGAAATCAGTGTTATATCTATGTTTAAATTTATGCAGGGAAAACATATTAGTCCTGATGATAAATTATAAAAAAATAATATAAAAATAAATTAGCTTTCGCGACATAACATTGTGTAGCAGAAAATGTTATTATATTTGGCGGCTACATTAGCTTTTGCGACATTAGGTTGTGTAGCAGGAGGTGTCTTTTTCCGTGACATGTGTTATGTTGCCAATATATCAGTTTTGCGACACACAAGACATGTCGCCAAAGGCCATTATTATAAATAAATTATGATATGTCGCCGAAAGTGAAAGTTTTCTGCGACATGCTATTTTTGTGTCGCCAAATAGTTTCCCAGACAAGGCTACGCCGACACGTGTGCGACACAGTAAAATATGTTGCAGAAACACTTTGGCAACAGAATTCTAACTTTGCGCTACATTTTGCTTGTGTCGCAGAACTTGCATTTTCTTGTAGTGAGAACGAGACGATAGGACACATTACCTACTCGCTCGAGAATGTCAAACGCCCTATATATCTAGGACTAAGCTTTCCCTGTACGCAGAATCGAATGACGCCACGGGTAGGCGAGATCCTAAGGAACACGTGGTCACCGACTGAAAACTCAAGGGGAGGCCGATGAGAATCGACATAATGGCGCTGGCGATCTTGGGCAACTCAAAGATGATCTCTGACTTATTAGACCACCTCGATTGTCTGCGTAATCATCTCTTGAGCAAGCATGTGCCTCTTACCTATAATCCTAGGCTAACGGGGATCTGTACTTCCTGCCATACAGTGCTTCAAAGGGTGCCATCTGGATACTGGCCTAAACACTGTTATTATAGGAGAACTCCACTAGGTGCATGTGATCTTTCCACGAACCATCGAAGTTCAACGTACAATATCGTAACATATCTTCAAGAGTCTGAATCGTACGTTCTGACTGACCATCTGTCAGTAGTTGATATGCTGAATTGAACTTGAGACGAGTCTCCAAACTCTCTTGAAGACTCCGCCAAAAGTGCGATGTGAATCTTGAATCTCTGTCTGATATGATACTAACTGACACTCCATGCAATCTGACAATCTACCCGAGGTACATCTCTGCTAGCTGATCCGTCGACTGACCAACTCTGAATGGGAAAAAATGAGCTACCTTTGTGAGACGATCGACGATAACCCATATAGCATCCCTGCCAGCCGGGAATTTAGGTAACCCAGTTACAAAGTCCATGGTTATAAGCTCCCACTTCCACTCTGGGATCGGTAAAGGTTAAAAAAGTCCAGCTGGTCTCTGATGTTCAGCTTTAACTTGTTGGCAAACTAAACATCGGGAGACAAACCGAGCTGTCTCCCTCTTCATGCCATTCCACCAGAAATGCTGATGGATGTCTCGGTACATCTTTATACCACTGGGGTGAATTAAATACTGAGAACTGTGAGCCTCTGCCATGATATCCTGTCTGATATCAACTGGGTACACAAAGACGTCTCCCATGTCGGAGAGTACCATCTTCGTGAATATATAACTCTGCTCTCCGTCCTGCTTCACACTCTGCTCTGAGCCGCTGAAGCTTAGAATCTGCTGATTGTGCCATCTTGATCCTCTCAACTATGCTGGACTGAACTTGCATGCTGGCCATCAATGCCATATTGGTAGGGAGAACTATCTCTATCCCCGTCTTCTGAAGATCGGCTAACAATTCTGGTTGCGCTGTTAGGAAATAAACTCCAGTTCTTCTGCTCAATGCATCTGCTACTACGTTGGCATTCTCGAGATGATACTGCAGGTTGATGTCATAACCCACCAGTAGCTCTAGCCATCTCCACTGACACATATTAAGATCCTTCTAAGTAAACACATACTTAAGACTCTTGTGGTCGGTGAAAGTCTCCACCCGATCTCCATATAAATAATGCCTCCAAAGCTTCAAGCAAAAACTACTGCTGCTAACTCCAAGTCATGGGTAGGATAATTTCTCCATGGTCACGAAGCTGGCGTGACGCATAAGCTACTACCTTACCATGTTGCATCAATACTCATCCCAATCCTCTGCCTGAAGCGTCACAATAAACTGAAAATCTTCGAGTCCCATCTGGAAAAGTGAGAATGGGGGCCGTCATTAATCCTCGCTTCATCTTCTTAAATGAACTCTGACACTCTGTTGTCCAAGCACATTGCACATCCTTGCGGTTCAACTGAGTCAAGGGCACTGAAATCCTAGCAAAGTCTGATATGAATCGCCGGTAATAGCCCGCCAATCCTAGAAAACTTCGAACCTCTGCGACGGTGCTGGGAACTGGCCATGTCTCTATAGCCACTTGTAGAAACATGAAAATTTTAGCAGTCTTGACAACCATGCACCTAAGCCAGAGAAGTTATATGCGCCCAAGCCAGAGAAGTCATATGCCCCCAAGTGCCCAGAGCATACTATGCGCCCAAGTGACCAGAGCATACTATGCGTCCAAGTCACCAGAGTGTACTATGCATCCAAGCTACCAGAGCAAGCTATGCGCCCATGCGTCCACTCTATTGTCCTCTAGAAGGGGGAACATATCCCTGTTTCAGGCTATGTGCCCAAGACAGGATAGTCCCCAACTCAGTCAAACCCACGATCAATCGTGCACCGAAGTATATGACCACGTCAGTCTCCACGAGCAGTCGTGCACCGGAGCATGCGACCATGTCAACCCACGATCACGCAGTCTGTATGTGTCTACACTCTATGCGCCCAAAGCAGGACTATGCGCCCACATGAAAACTATTATATTTTCTCATGTGGGAGCATAACATCATTCCAGCATGGAAACGACTATAAAAAGGGGTCTCATACCTCTTCAAAGCACAGAACGGAGAGCATTTTCAAGAGCCAAATTGCTGCACTTCTTGCCAATGAGCTGAGAGTTAGGAATTTTCTTAGGTTTTCTCCCACTTTTGTAATTGGAGTGTCAACGGAGTAAAGGAGCATCTGTCGCTTGATCTCCATCGTCCTATTCCCCAGAATTCTTTTTGTACTCGGGGATCCTCAGTGCAGGATCTCTCAGGCATACTCGATTTGTGGTGCCTTGCACCAATAAGAAAAGACAACGTTTTTTCTTCTTTTTGTGTGTCCACACCACTATCTTCTGGGTGTCAACTTCTACTCTACCTCTGGTGTTGATATGAACTAAGTACGAAATACGATCAAGCCAAAACTCGTACTTACTGAACTTCGCATACAACTGGTGTTCCCTGAGAATCTGAAGAACTACACGGAGATGCTGCTCATGCTCTGCCTCACTCTTGCTATAGACCAAGGTGTCGTCTATAAACACTACCATGAACTGGTCCAAATAGGGCATGAAGATACGATTCATGAGGTCCATGAATACGGCTGGCATATTGGTCGCTCCAAATGGCATAACAAGGAACTTCCAATGTCCATATCTTGATCTGAATGCTGTCTTCGGGATATCTTGCTCTCTAACTCTAATCTGATGGTACCCTGATCGCAAGTCAATCTTCGAGAATATTGCTGCTCCCCTGAGATGATCAAATAAGTCATCTATCCTTGGTAGAGGATATCTGTTCTTGATTGTTACGAGTTCAAGGTACGATAATCAACACATAATTTTGACGTACCATCCTTCTTTTTCACAAGAAGCATCGGGGCTCCCCAAGGCGATCCGCTAGCACGAATGAATCCCTTGGTTCTGAGTTCTTCAATCATCTTGTACAAAATCTCCAACTCCGAAGGTGCCATTCTGTAGACTCTCTCTGACACCAGTGTCGTCCTTGGAAGCAAATCAATAGTAAACTCTATCTCTCTCTGGCGGCATGCCTGGAAGCTCTCCGGGGAACACGTCTGTAAACTCTTCAACAACTCTGGAAAACTGAACTGCCTCTGCTACTGCCATCTGCAAGACTGGGGAGAAGGTTCTACTTCGCCCCTAGAGAATAAAAACTCTAACTCACCGGAAATACCAAAAATAATCCTGCTAATATGGCAGTCTATTCTTGCGTATTGCTCCTTCAAATAATCCATTCCTAGGACCACATCATAGTCGGCCATCGGAAATTCTATCAACCTAACGGAAAACTCTCTACGCTAAATACGATTCGACACGAGGAAAACACTCTATCTACTCCCATAAGACCGTTACCAGTAAGTATATTGAGCCTTACTGATAATGACTCGGGCTCCAATCCTATCCATGTAGTAAATCGTGCAGACATAAATGAATGCGATGCACCCAAATCAAATAGTACTGATGCTGGAAAAGAGTTGACGAGAATGGTACTTGCCACCACCTCACCTGAAGCTAATTCTCCTCCACGATCAGAACCATAGCCTGACCTTGCCCTCTGGGTGCTGGTCTCCTCTGCTGGAAACCTCTCTGTCGGCTCTGCATCTGAGCTTGGGTCTGGGCATACTGCTGGGGTCTCTGCTGCTGTAAGACTTGTGCCTGAGGCGGCAATGGCCTCGGAGGCTGGTACTGCTGCTAGCTGCTGCACTGGTGCTGGGGCTGGTCCCCTAACCGATGGACTAATTAGGTTCGACGATGATGAACTAGCTCTATTCGGGTAGGACCCTATGTGGTCCGGTGCCCCCAAGCCAAGCATAATCCTTGTGCTCTGCAACACTCCGAAACAACGTGTCCTGGATTCCCACAATGAGTACAGCCGATTGTGGAAGACTGCCTCCGCTTCTATTGCTGAGGGTACGTCGATGTTGAATACTGAATCGACGTAACTGAATTTGCCCTTCGGGGAACTCCAATCGACAAAGCCCTAGCTGCCGGGGCTAGTGCTGAGGACAGACTCATCTGCCCATTTGACCTCTTTCTGCTTCCGGTTTGGTCCACGATCCTCTGCGAGGTATACTCGTGCCTCCTAGCTGCCCTCAAGATAAGATCAAAAGTCCGATGCTTGAACTGCTCCACAGCTAGAATAATTTCTAGGTGGAGTCCCTGCTGAAACGGTTATGCTCGATCCAACTCGGTTGCCAGTGGGAGCAAACCGACTCAGTCTTAAAAACTCGGCCGTATATCCATCGACCGTCCTGCTCATCTGCTTCAAATCGGTGAATCTCGTCTGCAGATCATATCGAGCTACTGCATCAAAGTACTTGATCTGAAACTTGTCACTGAATGTCGCCCATGGGACAGGCGCCGCCAATCCAACTGTTAACATCGCCCGCCAGGTGCGGGCTAAGTCCAATAACTTTAGGTGCACTACAGCCACCTTCTCTTCCTATGGAGTCCTTGCTTCCTCAAGGATAAACTCTATGTCCTAAAGCCAAGCATCGGCAGCAATAGCATGTTCACTGCCATCAAAGAAGGGAGGGTTCAAGTGCTTGAAATTGTTGGCTGCAATGTTACCTTGGTAACCCACTCTGCCCATAGCATCTTACTGTCTGGTGCAGGGCATCGCCCCGACGATCTTGAAATACGAATAATTCTCGGATGAGTCCTACCAAGACTCCATTATCAGGCTCTGCAGGCTGAGCTGGCTGAACTGGTGGCTCTGGATCCCCGGAAGGCATAACTCAGGAGGCTGCTCCTGAGAGCTGGGCTTGGTCTCCTTGTTGAGGCTGGTTCACTGGTGGTTCTCCTTCCGGCTGATCGGCAGGACCAGGAGTGTCACGACCCGCACCTAGTGTAGGGGCATAAGAAGTGGGTATGTCCAGCCTACACCGCAGTGTCGATGGTAGAACAATGTCCTTGGTCACATACATCTAACAATTATAAGGTACCTGTACAATATATACGCTCCGAATGGAGGACAATATAGAAATGTACAACTCAATCACAGCTAAGGTAGAAAGTACGATAAGATAGATAGATATGAAAGTCGCCAAATAAAATACAATAAGAAAGAAGTCTAAGAGTCTAAGATAGCATCTCCACAACATCCATAATACAAAATTTCTAAATAAGTACAAAATGTATCCAAAATAAGACAAGACAATAATTAAGATACTAGTCTAGCTAACTAGCCTAGACTACTGGGGTAATGTCCTCTACAAGGGCTGGGTCTTCTTGGGAGTCCAGCTCACAGGTGTCATCTAAGGATGCTCCATAGAATATAGGACAGAACACCTCAATGTCATCTGTAATATTTCAACAGGTCCAGTCAGGACAGGAACAAGCACAATACATCTCACGCAGTTCATAATATGACAGGATATGTAAATATGCTATAGAGTAAGATACATAAAATGCTAGAGAATATATGAAGTAAAAGAGATGACTGTAAAGAAATATCTACTATAAGTAAAAAGCTAACAGTGGCTAGTGATGTAGAGTACAAGATAGACATGTGAACGGCTTAAATTTGTACATGATTATACTAAATAGTTTGCACATGATTACACTAATTTGGAATTGTTTACATGACCATTTATACCCCCCGTACCCCAATCAATACATAAGGATCTAGACAAGTTATGTTATTGCACATAATATCACATGAAGGCCCATAAATGGGTACACATAAATGTATACATAGGGGCTCTGTGAACATGAGTACATGAATCACAAGAGTGCACATGAATGGTAAAAGTACCGGAGTACATGATGAAAGTGAAATGCACATGACATACTGTAACCCGATGCTTCCGAGGGGGATAACATCTTATGAAGGGATCCATATAGTAATAATCTGTGTTAACAACCTGACAGCATCAAGTAAAGTAATCTAGAGCATAAATGTAAATCCTATATGTATGAAACGGTCAGAGAATGTACTTGTCTGGTATCCTGAGTATCCGATGAATATATGTCCAGACAGAGTTAATAAGTCCTAAACAGAGCAACACAGGTCACAACATGTCCAGAATGGTAATATTGAAGATTATAATGCATTCTATATGATTTTTAGGTCATCTAGGCCAAAGTCAATTCTTGGTCAACTCTGGTCAACTCTAGTCAATTACACTAGTCAAACTAGGTCAATCCTAGTCCAATCAAGTCTCACTAAGCCTAACCAAACCTAGGCTAGCACTCACACACAATTTCAAAGCTACACAAGTCATCCACATACATTACATATAGGCACATATATATACTCAATGTATATAGGCATACACATTGGAAATTTCATATAGGCTATCATGTATAGGCTAATATGCACTAGGATACTAGGCTAACATGTATACGTATACCAACCTATATACATACATACATTATATTAACAAATATTTACATATGTATATTAGAGAGATAGAGAATGAGGTGGTGTATGGTGTGTGACAGGATAGTGAACAGTATTCCCAAGTTCCAGTCAACAGTACGTGGACGTGTTCTCAGTTTCAGTTTTTAGTGTAGGAGTAAATATGTGTGTGTGTGTGTGTGTGTGTGTGTGTGTGTGGTGTGTGTGTGTGTGTGTCAACTGTGTGTGTGAGATGAGAGTGAAAGTGAGGGTGACATAGAGTGTGTGTGTCCGCTGCATAGTATATGTGTGTGTATATTAGCTTCTGGATATAGTGCTAGGGAGTGTGTATTCACAGGTTTTGTTTAACAGTGTGTGTTTTCAGGTTTTGTTTAACAGTGTAATATGTGTGTGTATTCACAGGTTTTGCCTAGGAGTGATATTATGTGTGTGTGTGTGTGTGTGTGTGTGTGTGTGTGTGTAAATATAGATGGGAGTGTGTGTTATTCTCAGATTTTGTGTGCAGCAGGTATAAGGGTTCTCAGGAGAAATGGTACCATGTTATCTCATTTAATCAATATATATACATATAGGTATAACCCTAGGCTATATCCCTATCCAGTTTTCATGTTATCAGAGTATCAGTTCTTCGAAATCAACCCATTGCCAAGATTAAAACCAAATACACAACCTAAATATAAATTAATATCTACCAGTCATGTTATCAACTAACATTATCATTGAATATCAAAATCGAGTTTAAGAAACTTAGTTTAACAGCTAATACCCGTTTTTCCAGTTCTGCCCCAAATATCAGTAAACCCAAATTCAAATGAAAATCAATTAAACACCAATTCAGTATGTGCACAGGTGTCACACATGTGCATATGTCTCTAGGTGGGGTGTTCGTGTCCCACCAAGTGGACACAAACGTGTCCAATCAATTTAAACACACACACGGTGCACACTGTGTATCAGAACATCGTGCAGTGAGTTCGTGTCATCGTGGATACGACAAACGACACTTCGTGTCACGTGCTCACGTCCACAGGTAGGTGACACATAAGGCTTCGTGTTAGTCACCCTGATATGTGTCCAAGTGTCCTCGTGTCCGTGCACGAAATAAGTATCAGTGCATGTCTGCTCGTGTGTGCGCGTGTGTGTAAATCCAGTGCAAAGGGATTATCGTGTCCGATACGACACGTCATGACCTGACACTTTAGGGGTGTCGTGTCAGTCACTAACCCCAGCCGCACACCAAGTTTTGTGTCCCCAAGTGCTATGTCGTGTCCCGGAGAGAACCCGAGCAGCAGGACATGGGTACGGCTCGCGTGCGAACGTGTTCATGCCCAAACCTGACACAGATACGACATAAAAATCACTTCAGAGCAACACGAAATCAATGTACAATCATAAATCAACAATATTAATAAAAATATTTAAAAAATAATTAGAAAACATTCACTGTGGTATTTCGTCAAACACTTGAAATAGTGGACTGATACGTGTCCGATACGGACACCAAATCGACACGAAAACACACAAGACTCACTCTACAGCTAGGGGACACCTAGATCTATGCATCCATGCAAAGAAATCAGAAAATGGAGGTGGTTTGAGGGGTTTACCTATTGAGTGTCAAACTCAAGGAAAAAGTCCCAAATAGAAGAATCCTTCTTGCAACTCTCAAGCTCCAAATTGCACACAAGCTGAGATTTCTCACCACCAATAGTAAATAGGGGTTAAATAGATCCCAATACAAAAGATTAGAGTTAAAAAGGAATAGAAATGAAGAAATTATGAAGGGTTGAAGAATGGATAATACCTCTTTCTTGCCAAAATTAGAAGTGGTGTAAAAAGATGCAAGAATGATTCAAGAGGTATTAGATAGGGGTAGGGGATACCCTAGGCCAGCCACTTAGGGGGAAATTAGGGTTAGAGTTGATAGCTAGTGGGCTTGGGCCAAGTTTAGATGTTAAATGGTTCAAACCCGTAGCTATTAGTTCAAACACCTAAAGCACCTAATCTCTCAATGCAACTCAGTCCAAAACAAGTCAACTTGGGTCGACTTAAGTTAGACTAGGGTCCACACCATGCTAACCAAGTAACCAAAGTTAAAGTCAACATCTAGGTTAGTCTCTAAAGTCACAATTAGCAAAAGTCAAAAATAACAACCATCACACAAACAATTCAAATTAAATTCAAATTTTTAAAATGACCAAAATACCCTCAAGCTAAAATATGGTAGTGACAAGGAGCAATGCCACTGAAGAAAATGACATGAGGAACATTAAGGAAGGACCAAGATAGATCAAGAATATAAGCATGTGACCAGGCCAAGGTTTCAGAAAGATTAGAAGACACGAGTAGAAATCAAAGGCAAATGCTGATTGAGACATCTATCCGGTAAAACCCTCACACATCTTGATTTACAAGACCTGCATGGGCCATCACTTAAACCGTGTCACGCCCCAGAACCAGAATACTAGAGAGCGGGGGACATACACAACTAGCTACGTATATAGAAATGTAATCCACCTCGATATACGGTCACGACTGTCTAGATGTATGCGAGTTTATCTACAAGCCATCAGTCTCTTATGGTTAAGAACAAGCCTAGTGTCTCAATCTCAAGCAAGTAATAATAGTTACAAGATGTTGGACCATCAGATATTTAATAGTAAGACGTCCCATACATTTTATATACAGATGATCATGAAGCTAGTCGTACCAAATACGAGGACTAGCAAGAGTTTCAGTCATACATGATCAACCCTAGGATTTGTCAATCATGTTACAGCCCTTAAGTAGACAAGAAATATAAGTATTCAACACGAGCTAACACTTGTTCGGCGGCTAGATATTGAGACAATCATGTTACAGCCCTCAGTTACAAGATCTCGTCCTTCTCAAAAAATTGTTGAAAGTGCATCATTGATTCTTGTCAATCATTGTTTCGGGTAATAATTCTCGTACAAAGTGTATCTTGGGTAATGATTCTCGTCCTTTGCGGCACTATGAAGCTATGCGGCCAGCACTATGCAGCTATACGGCCAGCACTATGCGGCACTATGTAGCCATGCGGCCAGTATAATGCGATACTATGCAGCTATGCGACCACACTATGTGGTACTATGCAGCTATGCGGCCAGTACTATGCGATACTATGCAGCCATGCGGATTGGCACTATGCAGCCATGCGGCCAGTACTATGCGGCACTATGTAGCCATACGGCCAGCACTATGCGGTACTATGCAACCATACGGCCAACACTATACGGCAGTATGCAGCTATGCGTCCAACACTATGCGGTACTATGCAGCCATATGGCCAGCACTATACGGCTAGCACTATTTATCGTCCCTGCCAGAACCAGGACAGATGAACATAGAAGATGTCTAAATCTTACTTTGGCCATAACTTCCTCAAAACAAGTCAAAATCTAACTTTTTAAAGGTCCATTTTGGAAAAATCGAACTCTCTACAACATAGAACAATCAATACTTGAAAATAATATTTGGTAGAACAAAACCCAGGAAAACCGAAAAGTCTACAAACTTAGATCTACAAAAATTCATCCGTTCAAATCGAAAACTCCAAGTTCTAAAGATGCTTAGAATCATGTAGAGAAGAAGATAGAACAATAAAATGGAAGATCCATCATGAAGCAAGTTGTACTTGCCTAAGCTCTCTAGGTTGGTGGGAGAGTAATAGAAAAGAAGGAGAAGAAATAAATAGAAGTAATAAGAGAGAGAAAGGGGTGGTTGGGTTTTATAAAGAGAGGGATGGTTCAACATGTTGAACCAACTATCAAAATAAACCAAACCAAGCCATCCAAAGCAAGTCAAGTTGGACCAACCCAAACCGAGGTCAACCTTAGCCAAGATACATCAAGGCAAGCAATAAAAAATACGGAAATAGTAAATAAATATGGGTCAAAATCTGCATACGTACACTGGAAATACGTATAATAAAAAATGGGAGTGACAGGTATGGCTGCAAGAAAATCCAAATTTCATAACTAGGATAAGCATATCAAAAATCAAGCTCTATGTCCTTGTCATGCTAGCTAGTATGACGGCGATAAATTCTAAACTCCATAAATAAAGCAGACATTTACCTTATCAGGATATACCTTAATTCAATCCTTAAAAGTTATCTCGATGTAAGATCAAAGTCAACACGAAAATCAGGAATCAAAGTCAACGATAAATCAAGAAAGAGTAAGTGGAGACAATCAAAAACAGATTTCGAGATAGAGTTTAGAAAGAGATTCACAAGGGCTATCCCAAAGATATTATCTAGGTCAAAATTCAAAATTCCTTGAATATAGTCTAGAACAAATCCCAACCTAAATGGTTATAGGTTTAACTTCTACTTTCTAGTTCTCTTGGGGGTCCATAAACTCATCCTAGTACAAGGATAAGGTTTGATAACAAATATATTCAAGATCAGGACGAGTGAAAGCAAATAGAAAAGACTCAAGAGTTTTCAAAGTAAGATTCTTAGGGGTTATCCCTGGAATCTATCAAGAGTTTCTAACTGTGATTGAGTAACTCCCTATATAGCCTATTACCTATATCCTAATAGCAGGCTCGTAGAAGCACTCTAAGTCGAGCACCAGTACGAAATCGTACTAGTTGTGACTCTGATCTGCATGGGCAACCTCAAAAATGTGTCACGATCCGCACCCTGATTAGGGGCACGAGCACGTGGGTACGTCTAGTCTACGTCGCAGAATAGGCGGTAGAACGCTGTATAGGTCCACTAGAAAGTATAACATCTAGACACAATATATATGTACCTGTCATCTCCGTACGGAGGTATATAATCTCAACTCAATCACAAGACATCTATGAAAGATAAGCACGAATATCATAAAGATATGATGGAAAATAGATAAATTGTAGTAGATGCAAAAACCACGAGATCAGAGTTTAAGACATAATATAATATCCCAAAATATAACATATAACATAAGTCTCAAAGCTAGCTGGAACGCAATCCAGTCAGACCAAACTAGTCTAGGTCACTACCACTACAGACACTGGCATAAGAGGGAGATCCTAGTAATAGTCTCGAGCAGTCAGCATCTAAATCCTCTGTAATATCAACGGGATTATCCTGTCAGGAAAATGAACGAACATAAACACGAACAACAGTTCTATAGTATTGACAAATGCTATAAGAGACAATCATAATAGAATACAAGATGATATTTCAAGACTGTAAGTAAAACATGAATATAAACTGGAAATCATGTCAGGGTGTAATGTACAGGAAAGTAGAACAGTACATGAATATCTGATGTATAATATAAACATAAAATGTTCCTTGAGATATTAGTGTGTTATGTGATCGACTTGGGTGCAGATCAGGCTGTTCCATTTGACCGGTTATGAACAGGAAATACGAGAACACAGGATCAGGCCAGCCACAATGGAAAACTATGAATAAGTAGTATCAGGTAAGGCTTTACCCTATGTAAGGTGAGGGTAAAGCTATGAACATGTAATAGAGGGGTATTGATCACATAACCACTAGTAACTCTCCATCCCTGAGTAGTATAATGGATCCGAACATGTCACGTCATGATGCAGATTCTCTAAGAGGGTAGCAAATCCCCTTAGAAATTGGTATCTATACAAGTACAAGAAAATAATATCGAACAATGTACCAATATAGCAAAAAAGTCCAGGAATAACATCTCATGTCAGGATCCGACGTATACTAGTCTGTGCACCATCGTGACAAGAATCAAGTAAAACACTATAACTGAATCGGATATAGAAGATATCAAGACAATGAACTACTATCAGAGAATGTACTCGCCTGTGGTCCTAAGCTGTCAAATAGGGTCGATGCTCAGAGTGATGTCACAGACATATATATAAGCTAATTAGGGTTAAACAGTGTTAGGCATGATTATGTAGTATATGATTTGTAATCTAGGTTAAACTCAGTAAACTAAGTTAAACTAGGTCACACTAAGTCAAACTAGGTCACATGAAGTTAAACTAGGTCAAGTGTTGACTTATAGTTGAATTTTGGTCAACTGGTCAACTCTGGTCAATTTCTAGCCCAAACTAGGTCAAATGTTGATTTGTAGTTGACCTTGAGTCAAAACAGTAAACCTTGGTCAAACATGGTCAAATTCAGTCTAAGTATTAAAATATCAAGTTGTACCTCGTTATTCGTACATCGAAACTTACGACAGGTAAATCGAGATAAGATGATCAACAATAAGGTTAATAATCTTATCATAGTGATCGACATGGTCAACTTGTCAATTTCAGCGATGTGAGATCACTAAAATCGGCCGATCTCAGTTTCTTTGCACTAATTACGAAATACGAACATAATAATAATTAATTATAACTAATAGTGATACATAAAGAAATATCTACAAATATTGTCGGATGATGAAATAAACATCGCCAACATGTCCAGAATAGTCAAATCAGCTAGGATAGCCTATCCACAAGTCCAATTTAGACACATGGGCAAAAAGATAATTTTGGATCAAAATGATGTCCGTGTTGGACCAACTGCATCAAAAAATGTGCAAAGATATAAGTCCACTAAATCTAACAAATTAAATGTCCATGAATCCAGAATGATGATACGAACCCAACGGTATATCCGAAATTGGATTCCGTCGATCCGATCTCAAATTGGTCCGTTGACCAGGATATTAAAATTTTGGTTTGCATAAAAAAGCGTACCAGAGCCAATGTCCACAAAACTTAGCAAAGTATATGTCAACGAGTCCAGAATGACGATACAAACTCAATGGTATATCCGAAATTGGATTTCGATGACCCGATCTCAAATGCTCCGTTGACCTGGATATTGGTATCCAATCTGTACGAAAATACGTATCGCAGCCAATGTCCATTAAATCTAGCAAAGTATACGTCAATGAGTCCAGAGTGACGATACGAACTCATATGTATATCCGAAATTGGATTTCGATGAGCCGATCTCAAAGTGACTCGTTTATTCGGACTGTGGGGCCCGCTTTGTACCGAAATACGTGCCAGGGCCCACGTCCTCCAAATCTAACAAACTTTATATAAATTCATGCTAGAATGATGCCACGTCTACTGGTGGTGTCAGAATTATAATCCGTAGTCCCGGGTTCAAAAATAGAATTTTACAAGTTAGAAATTATAAATTTGGACGGCCAACTTTGGCGTCAAATTCAACCAATCAAACGAGCTCATAATAAAACAAAACTTAAGGGACAGGAAGAGGGTTATACCAGCTGTGCACAGGAACTGGTGGTACTCCAAATGGAGCTGCGATGGCAGAGATACGAGCCGATGAAGTTGGCTCCACAAAACTGTCCAAAATATACACAATTTAAACGGTCAACTTGGCGTCCGATTTTGTTCTATCGGTTAAAACTTGACAGGATAAAGGGGTATATACCGAGATTGTGATGGAGCGAAGTGTTCGTCAATCCAACGGTCAAATTTCTCAAAAAACGTGCACAAAGTTGTTGTCTCGAAACACGATTCTGAATTTGAATCCGTGTGCGTCATGGGATTTCGTACGAAATGTACGAATCGTCCATTTTACACATCGAAAAGGACGATGCTGCTCACGGGGAGGTACGCCATAGTTTGCTGGACCATAGGGGTTGTAGGGCCGTCCATGGTGGCCGTGTGCAGCCGCCGTCATGCTGCTACAGCCGCTGCTAGCTTACTGCTGCTGGCCGCAGCTGCTACTGCTGTGCTACCCTTGCTGTACTGTATGCTACTGCTGTGGTGCCTGCCTGCCACAGCCACTACTGGCCGCAGCTCTCGAAGGGGGAGAGGAGGAGAAGATGATGATGGTGGTGGAGAAGAAGAAGAAGAGGTGGAGGTATGGTAATGTTGGTGTGTACATAGAAAAGGAGAAGGAAGAGATTTGCTAAGAAAGAAAAAGAATAGAAGGAGGAAAGGTAGAGTGGTCGGCTAGGGGGAATGTTCTTGCTGCGAGAGAAAAGAAGGAGAGAGAGATGTGTGTGTGGCAGGGGTGAGTTGGTTGTGGTGAGTAAAAATAGAGAGAGAGAATTGAGGGGTTGTGAGAAAAATAAAGAGAGGGTAAGATTCTTTACAAAGTAAAGAGAGAAGGGAATTATTGGGGCTCGCTAAAATTGGAGAGGGCGTGGGAGTGAGTGTCTTATGAGATATGGGGTTGAGATTGATGGGGGCAAAATCAAGGACTATGATTAAATATAGGCTATTAAGTTATTCTTTAGAAATTTAGTTAAGGGGAGTTGTCCATTGAATATTTGAATGGATACACTTTGTGTTTGAAGTTTTGTAGGGGGTTGAGTGCTAGTATTCATGAGGGGGTAACATACAGCTAGGGTTGGGTTCAGTTAAGTCGGGTCGGGTCAAATCGGGCTTGACAATAAATGGATTAATTTTAGATATTTATGATCATGGGTAAATAAGTAGCATGCAGGGGCTAAATTAAATGGGACACAAGTGTCATGTGGGTAGTAGGCTTAATGTGGGCCGTGTCCATATTTTGGGTCGACAAGTTTGGGGGGTCGAAAGGGTGTTCCCAATTCAAGTCAAAATAAATGTGACCCTGTAGGATAAATTAAGATTGGGTTTTGCGTCAAAAAGTTGTGCGAAGCAAATAAAGCACAAGATGGTGTGTCTGAGTGGGTCATGAAGGTCATGGGTGTAGGGTATTTTGAGTAGATCATGCACGAGAAGTTAGTTTTGAGAAAACGACTAGTCTAGTGCTCCTAAGTTAAAAGTCACGGTAACGTGCATATGATCAAAGATAAAAGTAAAAAATTTATTAATAATTATTCAACGATCAAATGGTCTAAATTGACTCGATGTTGTACGATGCAAAAAGGGTACAAGGGGACAAGTTTGAGTGGGACATGATATATCAACATGAAGATAATCTTGTCTACTACAAACTCATGAAGAAAGTTTCCAGATATGACATCTCTGACGCTCCAGAAATCAAAGTCACGAAAAAGAATATTAAACAAAATAATAATATCAAATGACAATATTTATTAAAAATAATTGATTTAGAAAATTGAAAAAATTAACCCTAAATTTTAGGGGGCTTACATATACGTCGGATCCTGTCATGAGATGTTATTCCTGGACTTTTCTGGTATATTTGTACATTGTTTGATCTTATTTTTCTTGTACTTGTATAGACACCGATTTAGGAGTGGCCTGTCCCCCTGCTCTTGTATCCTGTGTCATGACGTGTCATGTCCGGTTCTATTATACTATTCGGGGATAAGAAGTTATTAGTGGTTATGTGATCAATACCCCTCCTGTATTCCTATTACTTTCTTGCATTATAGCTCCACCCTCACCGCACGTAGAGTATAGCCTGACCTGATACTTCTTGCCTCATAGCTTTCCTTTGTGGCCGGCCTGATCAGGTTTTCTTGTATTTCCTGATTCATAGCCAGTCAAATGGAACAACCTGATCCTGACCCAAGCCGATCACATAATGTACTAATATGTCAAGGTATCGTTTATGTTTGCATTATACATCAGATATTCCTGTATTGTTCTACATTCCAGTATTTATATTCTGACATGATCTCCAGTTTTACATATCTTGTTTATACTACAGTCTTGATATTTTATCTTGTATTTCATTATAATTGTCTCTTATAGAATTTGTTAATTTACATGGAACTGCTATTAGCATTTGTACTTGCTCATATCCTGACAAGATAATCCCATTGATGTTTACAGATGATATAGAGGCTGACTGATCGACCTTCTATAGGTTTGGCATAGACGGTGAGTACGACATGGACCCCTGTGGAGCCGGTGCTCATTGAGGACGCACCGCCTGCTTAGACTTAGACTAGTTAGATTTGACTGGACTGCGTTTCAGCTAGTACTTGAGGCTTGTAGTATACTTTATATTTTGGGATCTTATGTTATGTTTTGAACTCTAAACTTATGTTGTGATCTTGCATCTATTTTCAGTTTATCATTCTATCATATCTTATCATACTTCGTGCTATCTTCCTTAGATGTCTTGTGATTGAGTTATGATTATATACCTCCGTGTAGAGATGACATGTTTATATATTGTGTTTAGATGTTGTATATATTATAGAGGACCTATACAACGTTCTATCACCGACTCTGCGGCCTAGACTGGACGTTCCCACGTGCTCGTGCCCCTAATTAGGATGCGGGTCGTGACAGAGGGATACATTGTAATGCCTGTTGTCCGTATTACGTATTTTGGAATACGTATACGTATTTTATCTTGTATTGCATGATTTCTTGCTTAGTTTTCTTCATGGCTTGGGTTTTTCTTGGTTCGGGTTGGCTTGGTTCAGTTTGGGATTTGCTTTTGGTTCATCATGGACCAAAGGGTGAACCCCCTACCTACCACCACCATTAGTATTTATTACCCATTCTTCTTTCTCTCTCTTCATTAACCTCTTCTTCTTCCATTTACTTCTTCACCTACGAGAGAGAGAGAGAGAGAGAGAGAGAGAGAGGTCTAGGCAAGTACAACTTGCTTCATAGAGGAACTCAAATTTTATTGCTTCATTCTCTTCCTTACAATATTTTAACTTACTTTAGTACTTGGCATTTCCTCTTTTCATGGCTAGATTCTTGTAGATCTAAGTTTACTTTATTTTCAAAAATCTTGGGTTTTGATCTACTAAATCTTATTATTTTCGAGTTTTGAGGGTTCCATGTTGTAGGAAATCTTGTTCTGCCCCATTTTGACCTATGGAAGTTCGAATTTGGGCTCCGGATGATGGAGTTGTGGAGCTTGAAGACTTGGCTCTCATGGTGTTCTTCTTCTCTGAAATTTTGGAGAAGATGAACTGTGCTGACTTGACCGCATGAATATTTCATGCGGCAAGTGTTCTATTCAGCCGCATGGCTGGAAGTACTTGAGCCGCATGAGGGCCGAACTCATCTAGCCGTATGACTCGCTCAATCCCCAGCCGTATATGCTCTGCACTTCTTGAGCCGTATGAAAAGTTACCCATTTGGCCGCATGCGCTCTCCCTGGCCGCATGAGGATCCGCTCCTTCCAGCCGCATGAATGCTCTGACTTAGTCTCGTGCGCCCTCTCTTTCCGCTTCTCCCAGCCGCATGGGGCTTTACTTGACCCAGCCGCATGAGAACTTCTTCCCGAGCCGCATGAACTTGGTTCACTTGTAGCCGCATAGGCGCATGACCCCGCTAACCGCATAAGCACATGGCTTCGCTCCTGTCCCTGCCGCATGGATTGTTGCCTCAGCCGCATGCGCTTCCCTCTTTCCATAGCCGCATGGACTGTTCTTCTTCTGCCGCATGAGCTTGCCTTTCTCTCCGCCGTATGAACCCAATTCATCTCAGCCGCATGGTTGCATGCGTCCTCTTATCCCACTGGCCGCATGAGGACTGATATCCTTAGCCGCATAGGCTTCCCTTTATTAGCCGCATGCGCCTGACCCTATCCTGCCGCATGGGCTGTTCTTCTCTCAGCCGCATGAGATTATTCCTGGCCGCATATTCCTGAACCGTATGACTCTCCTATAGCTCTGTACTGTTATTTTATTTTTATTTTTGCCCATGCCTTGGAACTCCTGTGGTATATTTTATGCTCATTTTATATCCTTACGTCTTTTGTCCTGAACTTGATAAATCACAGCTTGATTGATATGATCGAGATAATAATTGTACACGACATGGTGTGACAAGGAACTAGCATGACACGACAGTGACCCGTAGTGGTGCACTCCTGATAAATAAATATGACATGACCTGATAGTGGCCCGTCGTGGCACACTCTTGACCAGAACACTTGACATGAAAACCTGACATGATATATCTGATAAGCTGTTGCGACGGCTACCTGGCATGACATGACCTATATAATTAACTTGGACACCGTGGGCGATTGTGCTTGTACAATAATTCAGTCCTGTCTTGCATCATGTCTAGGAGGGGAATCCTGAGTACCACGGTCAGGAGTATCCATTGAAATGGACTAAGGCTAATAACTAGATTAATACATTAGTCATAAAGAGATCTCCCAGCTATAGGCAATCCCGTTACCTGGGCATGTCTTGGGATCTGTAGCCTGCCGTCGAGTAGGGCACATTTCCAGCACACTGTCATGTGTTGCACCCTTCAAGATACCTAAGGGTACATTCGTTTCCTGGACGATGTACCCACCTGAATTCAACTCTAAATCTTTTAACCCGGGTAACCTAGATGGTCTGCAGGGCTTGTGGCTGTGGATGATTCACACTGCATCTTGCTAGTAACTAGGCCTGTGATAACCATAGTTAGTTAAAGTATCAAGCCGTAATTCTTGCTTGGCCGTGAAATGATTGGATAGAGTCTAACCAGTCTAGTCTTGTCCTGCCTCTGTTCTAGATTACTGCATGACCTGAATGCCTGTATTTATTTTACCAATAAATGGTGAGAATTCCAAGTTCTGTTCAGACGAAGGGTCACAACCCCGGTCCTTGTTTGGTTTACGGGTTGTAACCTGGTTATCTGAATAGTTCCATGATTATCTCGTCGTATATCATCCTGATGTATTTTTTTTATTTCCAGTTGTTACTTTTATTTATACTCTTGTGCTGATTGCTGGTTTTAGTTCCTAAGTGAAGCTTCCTTTGTGGCACTTGCTCTTTCTGGGATCTGACCCAGCTGGTTTTGTATGGCCAGATTTTGGAGCAGCTCCAGAGGATCTACCGCTTTTCCAGCCCGATGGTGAACACCAGACGTAACCGGGACAACGAGTGGGTTATTTTTGGCTCTCCCACTCTATTGTAAAAATATTCTTTTGAGGCGTTTAGCCGACGAGCACCAGTTTAGCTCGATTGCATTTACTTACTGTCTGCCTACGGGCTGTAACATGATTGACAGATCCTAGGGTTGATCATGTATGACTAAACTCTTGCTAGTTCTAACATTCTGTAACGACTAGCTTCATGATCAGCTGAATATGTAATATTTGGGACGCCTTATTATTGTATATTTAATGATCATACATCTTGTGACTTTACTTACTTGTTTGTGATTGAGACACTAGGCTTGTTTATGACCCTAGGAGACTGTTGGCTTGTAGTAAACCCTCATGTATCTAGACAGCCGTGACAGTATAGCGAGATGGAATCCATTTCATATATGTAGCTGGCTATGTCTGCCCCCGCTCTCCAGTATTCTGGTTCTGGGGCGTGACATGGTTTAAGTGGTGGCCCATGCAGGTCTTGTGAATCAAGATATGTGAGGGTTTACCGAATAGATGTCTCAATCAGAATTTGCCCTTGATCTCTGCTCGTATCTTCTGAATCCCTGAATTCTTGTCCTGATCATATGCTTGTATCATTGATCTGTCCTGGTCCTTCTTTATTATTTTCCATATCGTCTTCTTCAGCGGCATTGTTCCTGGACCTGCCGGTCAGCAAGGTGGAGCACTTTCCGTGGATCAGCAGCAACCCGGAGATCAAGTCCAGCATTCGGGAGTAGCCTCCAGAGTCGTGCCTTCTGGCGGAGAGCCACCAGCCCAGCCAGTTCAGCCTGCCGAGCCTGATGATGGCACTTTGGTAGGACTCGTCAGGACCTTGATAGCTTCCCAAGATCGTCGAGGAGATGCCTTGTACCAGGCAGTGACGGATGCTTTGACCAGAGGAGGTCATCAGGGTAACAGCGCGGCCAACAGCTTCAAGCGCTTGAACCCTCCCTTCTTCGACGGTAGTGAAGATGCTATCGTCGCAGATGCTTGACTTCAGGACACAGAGGTGATTCTAGAAGCAGCCAGGACCCCAGAGAACGAGAAGGTAGCTGTGGTGCGCCTGCAGTTGCTAGATCTTGCCCGCAGCTGGTGGGCAGCTCAGGCCGTTGGATTAGTAGCACCTATTGCTTGGGCAGTATTCAGAGAGAGATTCCAGACCAAGTATTTTGATGCTGTAGCTCGGTACGATCTACAGACGAGGTTCACCAATCTGAAGTAGATGGGCAGGACGGTCGATGGATATGCGGCCGCGTTTGCTTCTACCTTGGTGGCAACCGAGTATGATAGAGCCTAGCGATTTCAGTAGGGGCTTCACCTAGAGATTTTGTTGGCATTCGAGCAGTTTGAGCATCAGACTTTTGATGCCATCTTGAGAGTAGCTAGGAGGCATGAGTATACCTCCCAGAGGATTGTGGATAGGGCCGGAGGTCGGAAGAGATCCCACGGCCAGATGAATCAGTCTTCAGCACCAGCCCCAGCAGCCAGGACTTTGACTATTGGAGCTCCGAGGCGAGCGACCTCAGTGACGTCGGTTCAACATTCAGCCCGACGTACCCGCAGTAGCAGAAGCAGAAGCAGTCTTCCGTAGTGGGATGTTCTCATTGCGGGAAGCCAGGCCATGTAGTGGCAGAGTGTTGCAGGGCACAGGGATTGTGTCTGGCTTGTGGAGCAGCAGACCATAGGGTTGGATCCTGCCCGAATAGGGGTGGTTCATCATCGTCCAACCTTTCTAGCTCTTCGGTGAGAGGACCAGCTCCGGTCCAGCAGCAGTATTATCCATTACCGAGGCCCTTGCCGCCTCAGTCCCAGGTATTCCAGCAGCAGAACCCCCAGCAGCATGCTCAAGCCCAAGCCCAGAGTCAGAATAGGCAGCGAGAATTTCAGCAGAGGGGACCAGCATCCCGAGGGCATGGTCATGCTATGGTGATGACCGCAGAGGAAGGATTGGCACCATGAGAGGTAGTGGCAGGTACTATTCTCGTCAACTCCTTTCCAGCTTCAACTTTATTTGATTCTGGTGCATCGTATTCTTTTATGTCTGCACGATTCGCGACACGGGTAGGATTGGAGCCCGAGTCATTATCAGTAAGGCTCAATATACTTACTGGTAACGGACTTGTGGGAGTCGATAGGGTGTTTTTCTCGTGTCGGATCATAGTTAGCGGTAAGGAATTTCTCGCTAGATTGATTAAGTTCCCGATGGCCGATTATGATGTGGTCTTAGGGATGGATTGGTTGAGGAACCAGTATGCTAGAATAGATTACCATATTGGTAGGGTTGTTTTTAGCATTCCAGGAGAGCCAGAGTTTTCATTTTCCAGAGGCACAGTTGAGCCTTCTCCTCCAGTATTGCGGATGGCAGTAGCGGCAGTACAGTTGCCTCGGATAGTTGAAGAGTTTCCAGATGTTTTCCCAGAAGAGCTTCCAGGTATGCCACCGGAGCGGGAGATCGAGTTCACTATAGACTTGATTCCTGGGACAGCCCCAGTATCAGAGAGAGTCTACAGGATGGCGCCTTCAGAGCTAGAGATATTGTACAAGATGATTGAAGAACTTCGAGCCAAGGGATTCATTCGTGCTAGTGGATCGCCTTGGGGAGCCCCGATGCTTCTTATAAAAAAGAAGGATGGTACATCCAGGTTATATGTTGATTATCGTACCTTGAACTCAGTGACAATCAAGAACAGATACCCTCTCCCGAGGATAGATGACTTGTTTGATCAGCTCAAAGGGGCAGCTGTATTCTCGAAGATCGACTTGCGCTCAGGATATCATCAGATCAGAGTCAGAGAGCAGGACATCCCGAAGACAGCTTTTAGATCGAGGTATGGACATTAGGAGTTCTTGGTGATGCCATTTGGAGCAACCAATGCGCCGGCGGTATTCATGGATCTCATGAATCGTATTTTCATGCCCTATTTGGATCAGTTCGTGATTGTGTTCTTGGATGACATCCTGGTTTATAGCAGGAGTGAAGCGGAGCATGAGCAGCATCTCCGTGTGGTTCTTCAGATTCTCAGGGAGCACCAGTTGTATGCCAAGTTCAGTAAATGCGAGTTCTGGTTCGACCGCATTTCGTACTTGGGTCACATTATTACCAGAGGAGGAGTAGAAGTGGATCCCCAGAAGATTGTGGCCATTGAGTCATGGCCAGTGCCCAGCACACTTGCAGAAGTTCGTAGTTTTCTTGGATTGGCCGGCTACTACCGGCGGTTTGTTTCAGATTTTGCTCGGATTTCAGCGCCATTGACCCAATTGACCCGCAAGGAGGTGCAGTTTGCTTGGACAGCAGAGTGTCAGGATTTATTCAAGAAGTTGAAGCGAGGCTTGATGACGGCTCCCATTCTCGCGCTTCCAGATGGAATCGGAGGATTTTCAGTATATTGTGATGCTTCAGGCAGAGGCCTATGATGTGTTCTAATACAGCATGGGAAGGTAATAGCTTATGCTTTACGATAACTTCATGATCATGAGAGGAATTACCCAACCCATGACTTGGAGCTGGCAGCAGTAGTATTTGTACTTAAGTTGTGGAGGCACTACTTGTACGGAGATAGGGTGGAGATTTTCACCGACCATAAGAGCCTGAAGTATGTTTTCACCCAGAAGGATCTTAACATGCGTCAGAGAAGGTGGCTGGAGCTTCTTGTGGATTATGATGTCAACTTGCAGTATCATCCCGGGAAGGCCAACGTTGTTACAGATGCATTGAGCAGGAGAGCCGGAGCTTATTTTCTGACAGCACAACCAGAGCTGTTAGCAGATCTTCAGAAAATGGGTATTGAAGTTCTTCTCCCTTCCAGTGCAGCATTGATGGCCAGCATGTAAGTTCAGTCCACTATAGTCGAGAGGATCCGGATGGCACAATCAGCAGATTCCAAGCTTCAGCGACTCAGAGCAGAGTGTGAGGCAGGCCGACGACCAGAGTTATGCATTCATGAAGATGGTACACTTAGGCATGGTAAGCGTCTTTGTGAACCCAGTAGAGATATCAGACGAAAAATCATAGCAGAAGCTCACAGTTCACAGTATTCCATTCATCCTGGTGGTACGAAGATGTACCGTGATATCCGGCAGCACTTTTGGTGGAATGGCATAAAGCGAAAGATAGCCCGGTTTGTCTCTCGGTGTTTGATTTGTCAACAAGTTAAAGCTGAACATCAGAGGCCGGCTGGACTTCTTCAGCCCTTGCCGATCCCAGAATGGAAATGGGAACATGTGACCATGGATTTTGTGACTGGATTGCCTAGATCCCCAGCTGGTCGAGATGCTATTTGGGTTATAGTTGATCGGCTCACGAAGGTAGCTCACTTCCTCCCGTTCAGAGTTGGTCAGTCGACGGCTCAGTTAGTAGAGATGTATCTTCGGCAGATTGCCAGATTGTACGGTGTACCAGTCAGTATCACCTCGGACCGAGATTCGAGATTCACGTCACACTTTTGGCGTAGCCTGCAAAAGAGTTTGGGGACTCGTCTCCAGTTCAGTTCAGCATATCACCCGCAGACAGATGGTCAGTCGGCGCGCACTATCCAGACTCTTGAAGATATATTACGGTCATGTACATTCGACTTCGGTGGTTCGTGGGAAGATTGCCTGCACCTGGTGGAGTTCTCGTACAACAACAGTTTCTAAGCCAGTATCCAGATGGCACCGTTCGAGGCACTGTATGGTAGGAAGTGCAGATCCCCGCTAGCATGGGATGATGTTGGAGAGAGGCAGATGCTCGGTCCAGAAATGATTGCCCAGATAGTTGAAGTGGTTAGAAGGGTCAGGGATCATCTTCGAGTTGCCCAAGATCGCCAGCGTCATTGGGCCGATTCTCATCGACGCCCTCTCGAGTTTTCGGTCGGCGACCATGTATTTCTGAGGATTTCTCCTAACCGTGGCGTCATTCATTTCGGTGCACGAGGAAAGCTTAGTCCTAGGTATATAGGGCCGTTCGACATTCTGGAGCGAGTAGGAGATGTATCCTATCGTCTCGCTCTTCCGCCGTCGCTAAGCGAGGTACATGACGTGTTCCATGTATCCCAATTACGACGGTATATCCCGGACCCGAGCCACGTCCTGGATCATTCAGAATTGGTTGTTGGCACCAACCTTTCGTATGCGGAAAGGCCCGTATCTGTATTGGACCGAAGAGAGAAGACACTCAAGAACAAGACTATCAAGTTAGTCCGAGTTGCTTGGGGTCATCACTCCTTGGGTGAGTCAATGTGGGAGCGTGAGGATGATATCCGATCGCAATATTCCGGCTTGTTTGACTCGTGAGGTATAATGTCTTCCTTATGCCTCATGTCTTCAATTCCTTGCTTGAATGAGTGATTGCCTGCCTAGTTGTAGCTTGCTCGTAATTAATATAGCTTGTCCTCGTCTATCTAGCCTCTTAATTAAATTCTGAGGACGGAATTCTTTTAAGGTGGGTAGAGTTGTAATGCCTGTTGCACTACCAAAATTTATCGATTTAGCGACGGCCGGATTCGTCGCTAAGAAGACGGTAATTACAATTAGCGACCGAGTACCGACGGATATTGGCCAAAAACATCCGTCGGCAATCAGCTCGTCGCTAATAACCGTCCGTCGCTAAGTTGTCGTCACATGACGGATTAGCGACGGATAGTCGACGTTACAATACGAAGACTTAGCGACACGTTCCCGACGGATTTCCGTCTATTTCAACTATTAAGTATTGAACTGTGTAGGAAATAGCGACGTAACTTTCCGTCGGTAACCCGTCGTAACGGCATATCAGATCGTATCGATCCGTCGCTATGCCGTCGGTATCCGTCGGTAATTAACGACGGCTTTGCGACGGTGTTATGACGGACTATCCGTCGATCATGTTCTGGAAATGCTTGGCATTTCCAGCACCATGGCGACGGAAGAGTCGTCGCGAACCCGTCGCCACCGCGACTCAACAGCGACGGATTACTAACTGATTATCCGTCGCCATGGTTCTGGAAATGTCATGCATTTCTAGAACCATGGCGACGGATAATCAGTCGCTAAGCCGTCGTAAAATACAGCGACGGATTAGCGGCTGGTTATCCGTCGCCCGGGCGACGACCTGTCCGTCGCTGTTCCGTCGAATCTGATCCCACCAGAACGTTGCCGACGGATAATCCGTCGATAATCCGTCGCTGCCTGAAAACAGTTTAAAAACTCCAGTTAGCGACGGATTATCTGTCGAAAACCCGTCGGTAACTGGGATTATCCGTCACTAAACGGTCACTAGTCCGTCGCTAACTGGGTTTTTTGGGAAAAAAATTACAGCACTTTCCCTGTTCACAAATATATGCATAAACCAAACCAATATATAATGCACACCAATTATCCAACAATCACACAGATCAAATATATAATGCACACCAATTATCCAAGAATCACATAGACCAAGTAATGCACATACGACCAATTATCCAAGAATCACAGACCAAACCAAATTAATAGAAAATAAATATCAATTATCCTAAAGAGTAACATAATATCCGGTGCTATAAGCCGATTATAGCACAATTAGTTCAAAGCTCTCACAAATAATCCAAATTTTTTTAATACAACATTTTAAGAAGAAGGTGGTCGATTGTCCGTTCCCGTATTCGACCGACGCATATACTCCTCCACAAGGTACGGAGGCAAGGAGTCGTAGACAACACTCGGAAGTCGGCGAAGCTGCTCTGGGGACATGAGATCCATGAGTGCCGTCACAGTCGTAGGCGGTAGCACAGGGGCTTCAGGGTTGAAAGAAAGACGGCCCACAGAAGACGGACCGACACCTGCAGTCGACGGACCAGTAGAAGACGGACGAGCACCATCAGCAGACGTACCGGCAGCAGTAGACGGACCGACAGCAGACGGACCGGCAGCAGCAGACGGACCGGCAGCAGCAGACGCAGGCGGAAAGTGCGTGGCAAATTGCTCCCGCAAGGACGACACCGCCTCGTGCAGCTGCGTAAGCTGCGACCTAACATCATCGTCTGCCCGGGCCACGGGAGGAGGCGGTATCGGTAGAAATCTCTGCGTCGCCATATGCAATGGCCCTAGGGAGCCGACTCCGTACAGGTACCCTTTCTTAAAGCCGCCGACGGTATCTACGAACAAGTCATTCCGAGCGACCAAAGAAGAGGGCGTCCGGAAGGGCGTTGTTTCACCGACATCCTCGGTGTCAGGTAACTGAGCCCGACTAAGGGCCTCACGATACGCAGCCTATCAAATGAATGTGTTTATATTATAAGATTTACCTAAGTTGTAATCTAAATCCTATGTTTTACTAAGTTAAATGTGAATCCTAAGTTTACCTAAGTTATAGTCTGAATACTTTTAATTCTAACGTTAATCTCATAATCATAAGTACTTACATCAGTCTCCTTGGCCCTCTCGTCGACGAAGCTCCCGTCCTTCCATCTTTTGTGCATATGCTGGAAGACGTCGTGCATGGTGACCGATTCTGGCGCCCTTCCCTCCTTCACCGCCCGTTGGGCCTGCATACGAAATTTGCGTAGAAACTAATTAACTCCTTTAATTAATAATACCTAATTCGATAGTGAAATAAATTTACGGTTGCTCACCAGATCTGCAAGTGTCGCTGCGTGAGACCTTGATCCTCCCGTATGAAGGCCCGCAGCAGATCGGTTCACCTTCGCCGATTTCTCCTTGTATGCAGGGTTATCCATCATGCCTAAGAGGTCCTCATAATAGTCCTACCGGATCCAATTCGGCCTCGTATGCCCCATCTTTAGGTCATGAATCATATCCCGTATCTTCTTCGAGCATGCGCTTCGGTAGGTCCTGCGGATCCCCTCCTCGCGATGGGGGGGCCACCAGTACGTTCTCTAACACAGAAAATCAATTATCAGGTAATTTACAAAATGGTTGATTAAAGAATCACATAGACTTAACCAAAAAAATATAGATATATACCCTCAACTCGTCGAGCCAGACGTACTGCTCGGTTGGGGGCACCGACGTAAAGTTGAGGTAAGGACCGTGGAAGTTAGCCCTGATAATTTCTCCAAGGGCCCTGCCAACATTAAACGGAAAAAACCTACAAAGAAGAAACGACTGGATTATTAACTTGAATAAATGAAAAAAATTTAATAAATTAACTTAAATTTACTTACGAGGTCCCCGCGGGCCATAGCTCTCGTCGGAACTCGCCTCTCGGCCTCTCTGGTGCCGTCGGAGGATCCGTGGGTCTGCATATGTACTCTCCAGTAACCGGATGGAACCGAGTATGGGGGTACTCCGGGGCCCACTGTGCAGTAACTGGGGCATCCTCTGGTGGATCCGCTGCTGGTGGTTCCGATAGCGGATGGGATCCGCTAGCAGATTCGGACTGATGCCTTGATGAAGTGGTCGATCGAGGGCGGGATGCGTCTGTGCCCGGGGTACTCTCCGGGTTGGGCTCGCTCGATATGGTCACATCCCGGGAACTCTGAACGCGACCACGACCACCAGCACCAGTACGACCACGACCACGACCACGACCATGACCACGACCCGTACCACCACCACCACCACCACCACCACGACCAGCACCACGACCACGGCCAGCTATCATGACCTGTAAATAGAACACATAAACATAATTAACAATATGAAAGTGTAAATGGATATAAAAAACTAAACTAAAATATACATACCACCAGTAGGGAGACGAGTGCCGCCGCGACGAAAAAGACTAGGAGTGCCATCTGCAATAAGTAAATAATCGAATGAAAAAAACATGAATTCACGTAATTACTTTTATGAGGTCAAACTTAATTTACGTAATTGGAAGTGTTTTCACTATACAACAATATTTAACCTAATCATCGTCTTCGTTCTCATCCTCGGCCTCGTCTTCATCATCATCCTCCTCATCCTCATCCTCATCCTTATCTTCATCGTCGATTTCATCTGTATCCTCATCCCCATCAAATTCTTCTTCTTTTTTTTCTTCTTCTTCTGCCTCAAAATTTGGGACAAGATGCCTCTTTCTCCCCTGGTTGATAGCTAAGTCTTGTGTATCAACCTCTTTCTCCCCTCTATTTTTTTCAACAATATCTTCAACATCCATTGTATCTGTGTGTTGTCCCAAGTATTAGGACTTTTCGATCTGGTCCTCTTGGTATGCTGGATCTCCAACGTTGAATGTATTTTTAGATTTAATCTTGCATACTGCCCACCAGTCAAATCGATCTCTACGACGCCTTGGGTAGCTTATATAGTAGACTTGAACAGCCTGATTTGCTATTGCAAATGTATCAGACCCTCTATACCTCCTGCGATGATTTATATCGACGAATCCAAATTGTTTAACGATTCTCCAACCGATATTTGGTGTCGTATCGAACCACTCACATTTGAACATCATAATATGCATATCATGTGGGCCAGTATATTGTAAATCTACAATATCCCGAAGCACTCCATAATAGTCAAAGTCCGGCTCGTCGTCATAGACAGTGCCTCTTATGCAAACACCGGAATCCTTGGTATTGATGCCGTCATTGATAAATTCGACATTTATAGCATTCTGAGTTGACTTAAACCTGAAGCCATTAACGACATAGCCTGGCTAAGTCTTTATTTGCTTCTTCGGTCCCAGTGCCAGATAACGAACACTCTCATGAGTGAATATTGTTTCAGGCAATAAAACCTGTAAACAAATATTTATAATTTAAATGTTTCAGATTATATATTAATAATCTTAATTATAATTACAGTTACTTACGTATTTGCGAAACCATGACGGAAATGTACAATCAACCTCTCTTTGAAGTCCCTCATCGGTAATATCGGGTCTCCTCATTTTGATTTCATCTCTAAATACACTATTAGAAAAAATAAGAATATATAAGTGTAGTCACTTACTTCATCAAATTCGAGATTATAACGATATTTAGTGTACTGACTTACTTCTCCAAATCTCTCACTTCTTGTATGTCACAGTTTAACAAGACATATCGGTGAGCGGCATCATACTCGTCGTCTGTCAACCACCGTCTTTTACTAGCCCCAACAGGCTTGCCCCTTACATTGAATATTCCTCCATCCTCAACGTCCTCGTCATTCCTTTGAGGTCTATTTCGATTTGTTTTAACATGAGTATCGAAATAAATGGAGCAGAAGTTTGAAACCTCTTCGATAAGATATGCTTCGCATATCGAAGCCTCTACATGAGCTTTGTTGCCAACTTTCTTCTTTAGATGGTGTAGGTATCTAGAGAGACAAATTATCTTGAGAATTAAGAAAGAATTTTAAAATAAATAGAAATTTAGCTTAAATTATATCGATATTTATGTACCTTTTAAATGGGTACATCCATCGATAATGAACAGATGCACCGACACGGGCTTCGTATGCTAGATGAATCGGTAGATGTTCCATGCTGTCGAAGAAGCCAGGAGGAAATATTTTCTCCAACTTGCAAATTGTTAAGATAATCTTCTCCTCAAGTTCAACCATGTGTTGCACAGTCAACTTAGTTGAACAAATATCCCTAAAAAATATTGATAGTTCGGCCAACGGAACCCATACAGCAGAAGGCAACAACTCTTTCAAAGCAATGGGCAGTAATCTTTCCATAAACACGCAGCAGTCATGACTCTTCATTCCCGTTAGCTTGCGTTCATTGAGGTCAACACATCTAGACAAATTCGACACATAGCTGTCGGGAAATCTTAAAGTAGATACCCACTTGCAGATTATTAATCTATCTTCTTTGCTCAATGTGTATTATGCTATCGGCTTACTTAATTGTCCAGCAGCTCCCCTTTGTATCAAGTTCAGATAAGGACGCTTGCATATCTCGACAATGTCTTGTCTTGCTTTTGGATTGTCCTTCGTCTTTCCTTTAATGTCTATGACGGTATTGAAGACATTATCGAACACATTCTTTTCGATATGCATAACATCAAGATTATGCCTTATAAGATTATCTTTCCAATAAGGCAAGTCCCAGAAGATACTCCGTTTGGTCCAGTTATGGGTTTGTCCGAACCCATCGACACAATTGTTCGATGGATCTTCTATTACAGTGGGAAAATCCTTTACATCTTCTCAAATATCGTATCCCGACAATCTGGCAGGCGGATGAGAAAATTCTTGTTTTCCAGCTCTGAATGCGTCCTTGTTCTTTCTCCAAGGATGACTCGCGGGCAGAAATTGACGATGACAATCAAAGAAAGAAGTTTTCCTCCATGCTTAAGGCGGAACGCCTTACTATTTTGCATGCATATCGGACAAGACAGGGTGCCGTGAGTACTCCATCCCGACAGCATACCGTATGCAGAAAAATTATTGATTGTCCACGTTAGTGAAGCTCTCATCTGAAAGTTCTGTTTCGTGGAAATATCATACGTCGTGACGCCGATCTCCCATAGCTGTTTTAGCTCATCCACCAACGGCTGTAAATATATATCGATATTCTTCGTCGGATTTTTGGGACCCGGTATGATAGCTGTCAAGAACATATAAGGAGTCTTCATACACATCCATGGTGGCAGATTGTAAGGGGTCAGAATGACCGACCAGCAGGAGTATTGAGATCCCGACTGCCCGAAAGGGGCAAATCCATCAGAACATAGCCCCATGCGTACATTTCTGGGCTCTGCAGCAAAATCCGGATGGCAAAAATCGACGACAAAATCCGCTGCAGCATTATCATCAAAAGCATAAGTAGCAGCATTCGCAACCTGTCTTTCGGCATATAGTTCACCTTGTGATGACCACAGGTCGTAATCACGTACGAAACCCTTACGGGTCAAATGATCTCTTACACTCACCACTTCTTTGTAACGTCTATTGCGACAATTACGACATGGACACTTGATTTTGTTACCGTCCATAAACTGAGCTTTGCTCATGGCATACTTAAGAAACACTTCCACGCCTGCCTGAAAATCGTCACTCACACCTATTCTGTTCTCGTGTTATCGTTTGTACATCCATGTACGATCAACGAAATAACGATCCATCACAGATTAGATGTAAAAATCTGTATAGTAAGACAAACTAAACAGAATTAGTATATAATCATGTAACTGGTGGATCTGCTAGTATTCTAGTTCGAGAAGAGAAAAATATAAATATAATTGTTACTAGTAGTTCGATACCGATAGTGCGATACCGATACCGATACCGATACCGATAGTGCGATACCGATAGTGCGATACCGATACCGATACCGATACCGATACCGATACCGATAGTACGATACCGATACCAAACTAAGTCAATCTATCTATTTCTAAATTGCAAGAGTCCACTTCTAGGATATGGGAGCTATATCCTAAATATCTAGTCTAAATTAACTTGGTTAGGATACTAGAGTGTCCTTATTATCTAGCAAGCACTACCTTAGTCTAGTCACACTAGCGTTAATTACCTATAATTCCTACCATGTCTACAATCATACATTACACCCCAAGCCGTCCTGCATGCTAATTATAATAGGCACATATATATATGTATATCACAGTTAGATGTATAGACCATGAACCCAAATACTGACTTATGCAGATGAAGAACTCGTACTGTCCTTGACACAGTGAACATATACACCATGAACCCAAATGCCATATTCACATTTACTAATCCAAATACCACCAAACTAATGGATAACATCCAATATGGATAACACATTATTTAGCCAATATATAAATTAGATGAATTTGATAAGCAAAGCCCCCCGATGCCCCCGCACCAAGCCCGCCGCCCAGGCCCCGACGCCCCCGGCCCAAGCCAGCCGCCCAGCCCCCGACGCCCCCGTCCCAAGCCCGAATGTCCCCAAGCCCGCCGCCCCCCGCCCCAAGCCAGCCGCCCATCCCCCGATGCCCCCGCTCCAAGCCAGCCGCCCAGCCCCGACGCCCCCGCCCCAAGCCCGAATGTCCCCAAGCCCGCCGCCCCCGCCCCAAGCCAGCCGCCCAGCCCCCGACGCCCCCGCCCCAAGCCAGCCGCCCAGCCCCCGACGCCCCCGCCCCAAGCCCGAATGTCCCCAAGCCCGTCGCCCCCGCTGTCCCTACGTCGACACCGTGACACAGAGAGAGAAAGAGAGAGAGAGAGAGAGAGAGGAGATTACCTTCGGGAGAGAGAGGAGAGGACGCCGTCGCCGTTCACGAAGCCGCCGAGAGAGAGAGAGAGAGAGAGAGAGAAGAGAGAAAGAGATTGAATTTGGGGAGAATGCCAAAAGTTCCCCCCGCCTTTTCATTTAAGTCTGGAATGCTAATTTAGCGACGGAGTGGCGACTACGGAATATCCGTCGCCCAATAGTCGCTATTATTGATTATCCGACTGAATATCCGTCGCTATGTAGTCGAAGATATGTCCCGCCAATTATATACACAATTCCCGCCAAATAAAAGACTACGTGCCGAAGACCGAATATCCGTCGCTATAACACCGATACACTAGCGACGGATGTGCGACCTTTCCTGTCCCTAAAATTAAAAAAAATGGCAAATGTTTGTGGTCGATAATCAGTCGCTGAGCGGTCACGAACCCGTCGCTAATACCGACGGAATAATTCCGTCGCTAAATTACCGTCGCTAAATGAGCGTATTTTGGTAGTGTTGTCCGTATTACGTATTTTGGAATACGTATACATATTTTATCTTGTATTGTATGATTTTTGCTTAGTTTTCTTCATGGCTTGGGTTATTCTTGGTTCGGGTTGGCTTGGTTCGGTTTGGGATTTGCTTTTGGTTCATCATGGACCAAAGGGTGAACCCCCTACCTACCACCACCATTAGTATTTATTACCTATTCTTCTTTCTTTCTCTTCATTAACCTCTTTTTCTTCCATTACTTCTTCACCTACGAGAGAGAGAGAGAGAGAGAGAGAGAGAGAGGTCTAGGCAAGTGCAACTTGCTTCATGGAGGAACTCAAATTTTATTGCTTCATTCTCTTCCTTACAATATTTAACTTACTTTAGTACTTGGCATTTCCGCTTTTCATGGCTAGATTCTTGTAGATCTAAGTTTACTTTATTTTTGGAAATCTTGGGTTTTGATCTACTAAATCTTGTTATTTTCGAGTTTTGAGGGTTCCATGTTGTAGGGAATCTTGTTCTGTCCCATTTTGACCTATGGAAGTTCGAATTTGGGCTCCGGATAATGGAGTTGTGGAGCTTGAGGACTTGGCTCTCATGGTGTTCTTCTTCTCTGAAATTTTGAGAAGATGAACTGTGCTGACTTGACCGCATAAATATTTCAGGCAGCAAGTGTTCTATTCAGCCGCATGGCTGGAAGTACTTGAGCCGTATGAGGGCCGAACTCATCTAGCCGCATGACTCGCTCAATCCCCAGCCGCATATGCTCTGCACTTCTTGAGCCGCATGAGACGTTACCCGTTTGGCCGCATGCGCTCTCCCTGGCCACATGAGGACCCGCTCCTTCCAGCCGCATGAATGCTCTGACTTAGTCTCGTGCGCCCTCTCTTCCCGCTTCTTCCCCGCATGGGGCTTTACTTGACCCAGCCGCATGAGAACTTCTTCCTGAGCAGCATGAACTTGGTTCACTTGTAGCCGCATAGGCGCATGACCCCGCTAACCGCATAAGCGCATGGCTTCGCTCCTGTCCCTGCCGCATGGATTGTTGCCTCAGCCGCATGCGCTTCCCTCTTTCCGTAGCCGCATGGACTGTTCTCCTCCTGCCGTATGAGCTTGCCTTTCTCTCCGCCGCATGAACCCAATTCATCTCAGCCGCATGGTTGCATGCGCCCTCTTATCCCACTGGCCGCATGAGGACTGATATCCTTAGCCGTATAGGCTTCCATTTATCAGCCGCATGCGCCTGACCCTATCTTGCCGCATGGGCTGTTCTTCTATCAGCCGCATGAGATTATTCCTGGCCGCATATTCCTGAACCGCATGACTCTCCTATAGCTCTGTACTGTTATTTTATTTTTATTTTTGCCCATGCCTTGGAACTCCTGTGGTATATTTTATGCTCATTTATATCCTTACGCCTTTTGTCCTGAACTTAATAAATCACGACTTGATTGATATGATTGAGATAACAATTATACATGACATGGTGTGACAAGGAACTAGTATGGCACGACAGTGACCCGTAGTGCACTCCTGATAAGTAAACATGACATGACCTGATAGTAGCCCGTCGTGGCGCACTCTTGACCAGAACACTTGACATAAAAACCTGACATGATATATCTGATAAGCTGTTGCGACGGCTACCTGGCATGACATGACCTGTATAATTAACTTGGACACCGTGGGCGATTGTGCTTGTACAATAATTCAGTCCTGTCTTGCATCATGTCTAGGAGGAACTCCTGAGTACCACGGTCAGGAGTATCCATTGAAATGGATTAAGGCTAATAACTAGATTACATTAGTCATAAAGAGATCTTCCAGCTACAGGCAATCCCGTTACCTGGGCACGCCTTGGGATCTGTAGCCTGCCGTCGAGTAGGGCACATTTTCAGCACACTGTCATGTGTTGCACCCTTCAAGCTACCTATGGGTACATTCATTTCCTGGACGATGTACCCACCTAAATTCAACTCTAAATCTTTTAACCCGGGTAACCTGGATGGTCTGCAGGGCTTGTGGCTGTGGATGATTCTCACTGCATCTTGATAGTAACTAGGCCTGTGATAACCCTAGTTAGTTAAAGTATCAAGCCGTAATTCTTGCTTGGCCGTGAAATGATTGGATGGAGTCTAACCAGTCTAGTTTTGTCCTGACTCTGTTCTAGATTACTGTATGACCTGAATGCCTGTATTTATTTTACCAATAAATAGTGAGAATTCCAAGTTCTGTTCAGACGAAGGGTTACAACCCCGGTCCTTGTTTGGTTTACGGGTTGTAACCTGGTTATCTGAATAGTTCCCTGATGTATTTTCTTTATTTCCAGTTGTTACTTTTATTTATACTCTTGTGCTGATTGCTGGTTTTAGTTCCTAAGTGAAGCTTCCTTTGTGGCACTTGTTCTTTCTGGGATCTGACCCAGCTGGTTTTGTATGGCCAGATTTCGGAGCAGCTCCAGAGGATCTACCGCTTTTCCAGCCCGATGGTGAACACCAGACGTAACCTGGGCAACGAGTGGGTTATTTTTGGCTCTCCCACTCTATTGTAAAAATATTCTTTTGAGGCGTTTAGCCGACGAGCACCTGTTTAGCTCGATTGCATTTACTTACTGTCTGCCTACGGGCGGTAACATGATTGACAGATCCTAGGGTTGATTATGTATGACTAAACTCTTGCTAGTTCGAACATTCTGTAACGACTAGCTTCATGATCAGCTGAATATGTAATATTTGGGACGCCTTATTATTGTATATTTAATGATCATACATTTTGTGACTTTACTTACTTGCTTGTGATTGAGACACTAGGCTTGTTTATGACCCTAGGAGACTGTTGGCTTGTAGTAAACCCCATGTATCTAGACAGCCGTGACCGTATAGCGAGATGGAATCCATTTCATATACGTAGCTGGCTATGTCTTCCCCCGCTCTCCAGTATTCTGGTTCTGGGGCGTGACATACATGAATATGGAAAGTGTAAAGGAGTTTTTTGTATTTGGCCAGTGTGTGCGGAGATTTCTGTCTAACAACATATGATTATCACTATTATAATAATTTAAGCTTCTGCCACAACCAAAATGATACGGATTTTGATGGTGTGTTTAACCCTACAAAAATACTTAACCCTTAATGTTGAATCCAATAAGTTCATATGTTTCAATATTAATAATAACTGAATATAACAAAGTTGCATTACTTATTGCAAACTTGTAGTGAAAATTTTCCAATTAATAAGTATGTATGGGAAGTTTTGGGTTACCACGAATGCTTGAAATTTAATCTCTAAAAGGATTCTTATTGAAATCTTCTTTCACCTTACTTCTAAAATATATTATATCAAAACAGAATTTAAGCAACATTTTTAATCGCACGTATGCCATTTTTTATATATTGAATATGTAATTTCCTACGAATTTATAATTTTGGAGATAAATAAAATACTTTCTTTAAAAAAATATAATCTTCCTTATTTGGCATATGAGACCTTGTTAGCAATCATGCGAATAAAAACTCAAATTATACCCGAATTTTTCATATCTTTTAGAACGTATAATTAATACTTGTGTACTTTTGAAAGATTCAAATCAGTACATAAATTTAAGCATCCAAAGTTTTAAACGTGTGCCGTATAAATTATTAAAATTTTGGCAAAAAGAATGTGGTGGGAACATGTTTAATTAGTCAAATTTGACAACATATATATATATATATATATATATATATATATATAATATATATATATATATATAATATATATATAATATATTGGAAAAAGCCCCAATTTATTAATGTCGGCTCAAAGGCCGTACGAAAACCGTATACAAGGCGCAAAATGCCGAAGCCTATATAGGTATACCACAAAAGGAAGGAGGGAGGAGAGCAAAACAGGCAGTCATCTGGGGCTACGGGGGTAGCACTGACCAGAAACCTCTCGAACTGTGGGAACACAGGGTGCTCCGCTTACGACATTGTCGGGCAATTTCCCGAAAGTGCTTGTCTGTCGAGTATGGGTGACCTTCGTATCTCGCTTTGTTGCTATTCTTCCACATGATCCATATAGCGGCCGCTGCGACGATCTGGTGGCCATGGGAGGTGGAACCCCAGGAAGCCAGTAGATCGTAGAAGCGTCCGCTTCCCTGCTCAATGTTGAATAGCTGGTTAAGGGTGGTCCAAGTCCTGTCCATTTTATTTTAATAAAAACGGCTCAAAATGAGCCGTCTAAGCCGTCATTATATCACGGTCTATTTTATTAATAAAAATATAATTATGTAAACAAAATTGAAATTTTTTTAAAATTGTTATATATATTCAATGTGGAGAATCGAACTCAACAAAAAAAAAGAAAAATACCTTCCACCTTAACCACATGAATTAGAAGAGATATTTGACTATTGAATAATGTTCTTATTATACGTTATTATACGTGCAAAGCACGTGCATTTACTAGTAAATTTATAAATTTTACGTGCAAAGCACGTGCAAAAAAAAAAAACCTTCCACCTTAACCACATGCTGTCTATTTTATAAATTTTTATTTTTTTAAATATATAATTTTTGTCCCCCAAAACTTCTACGAGATTTTCTTATGCACTTGGCTTCTGACAACGCCCTCGTCCATGGTTGAAGACCAACATAAAGATATATAAGGGAGGATAACACTCGAACATTGTACATGCGATCTCGTTCGAATTCAGGTAGATAAGACAACTGCTTTCCACCTCAATCACTTGGACTAGAGGTAATTGGCATAGTAAGAGACTCTTATTAACGAAAAATGATTAACTTAATCTAAGCAATGTTGGTTTGAAGCTTGGCGTACTAACCTATGTAAGAGTATCAACACTCTGTTTGAAAGTAGACAAGAAATGAAAATACAACGAAAAGCATTCCTCTCATTTTCATTTCTTGTCTACTTTCAAACAGAGTGTTGATACTCTTACATAGGTTAGTACGCCAAGCTTCAAACAACATTTGGTATCAGAGCACCAGGTTGTATGCCAAAGTATCTTCGACTCGACAAGATGTCAATCATCGAGCACTCGTCGGCGCCAACAACAAAGGAGGGGAGCATAACCCTGCACTACCCGATGCTGACGTCTTGCAATTACTCCACTTGGGCGATCAAGATGGAGGTCTTCATGGAGGCTCAAGGCGTTTGGGACCATTGAACCCGCGGCCGGGGTGGTCGTAGAAAAGAAGAAGGACAAGATGGCGTTGGCGTGCATTTTCCAAGCTGTCCCCGAGGAAATCCTACTCCAGCTGGCCAAGCACAAAACGGCTAAGGAAGCTTGGAAAGCTTGAAGACAAGGTACCTAGGCGCTGATCGGGTGAAGAAGGCAAGGATTCAAACCTTGAAGAGTGAGTTCGAGGCTCTTCGTATGAAGGAGACAGACTCCATCGATGAGTTTGCAGGAAATTGACGACCCTCGCAAACAAGATTCGTGGATTGGGAGACGAGATGGAGGACGTCGTCATCGTCAAGAAGCTGCTCGTCTCCGTCCCAGACAAGTACCTGCAGGTCGTTGCTGTGATCGAGCAGTTTGCGGATGTGGAGACCATGCCGGTCGAGGAAGCGATCGGCCGCCTCAAAGCGTACGAAGAACGCATACGCGGTCGAGGCGAGAGCAACAACGGACAACTCTTGCTTACTCACGCTGAGTGGCAGGCGCGGTCGAAGAAAGGCGACGCCGATTCTTCGTCGAGAGGAAAGGGGCACTTTAGCGACGATCGGGGCCGTGGCAAGCCCCGTGGTTGGTCGCGGCAGGGGTGGCCGTGGCGGCCAAATAGCGCAACACCAGGAGGGTGAGGGAACTCGCGGCTCAGGCTCCAACCGCGACAAATCAAAAATCAAGTGCTTCAATTGTGAAAACTTTGGGCACTATGCGTCGGAGTGTCGCAACAAGCATCGTGTTGAGGAGGCGAACCTTGCACGAGCGCAAGACGAGGAGGCCGCATTGCTGCTGGGAGAGACTCAGGAGGAGACGCCTGACCTCGTCATGCTCAATGAAGAGAAGATAGAACAAGACTTGCGCGAACTGGAGAAGCACAGGCCGACACCGACGTTTGGTACCTTGACAACGGCGCTAGCAACCACATGACGGGCACCGAGGAAAGTTCAAGGACCTTGATCTGAATATCACCGGCCATGTCAAGTTTGGCGACGGCTCAACCGTGCGGATTGAGGGCAAGGGATCAATCCTGCTCCAATGCAAGAATGGGAACAACGACTTCTGTCGGAGGTATACTTCATTCCAAGCTTAAGAAGTAATATATTGAGCCTTGGTCAATTAACGGAAGATGGAAGCAAGGTGGAGATTGTCGGCTCCTACTTGAGGGTGTTCGACAGGAACGACATCCTGCTGATGAAGGTGAGGAGATCGCCTAACCGTCTGTACAAGATAGCTCTTGAATCTTGTAGGCCGATATGTCTAATGGCCAAAGTACAAGACCCAGCTTGGTTGTGGCATGCAAGGCTCGGGCACGTGAATTTCTTTGCGCTCAAGATGATGGCAGAGAAGGGAATGGCCACCGGACTGCCGAAGATTTCTCACCCAAACCAACTCTGTGATGGGTGCCTCATCGCCAAACAGGCACGGCTACCGTTCCCACTGCAGGCAAGCTTCAGAGCTGAGAAGACACTGCAACTTGTGCACGCCGACATTTGTGGCCCGATTACACCCGCTACACTTGCAGGTAACAAGTATTTTCTTCTACTTGTTGATGACTTCAGTCGCATGATGTGGGTGTATATGCTCAAAGAAAAAACGATGCCTTTGATGCTTTCAAGAAATTCAAGTCTCTTGTAGAGAATGAGTGTGACAGCAAGATGAAGACACTCAGAACTGATCGAGGAGGTGAGTTCCTGTCCAAGGAATTCACAAGCTTCTGTGAAGGCGAAGGCATACAACGGCACCTTACCGCACCATATACGCCACAACAGAACGACGTAGTGGAGCGCCGGAATCGCACCGTGATGGCAACGACAAGGAGCCTACTCAAGAGCATGCATGTTCCTGGAAGCATGGGCGAGGCGGTCAGACATGTTGTACCTGCTCAACCGGTTGCCAACTAAAGCTCTCGGTACGCTCACGCCGTATGAAGCTTGGACTGGTAAGAAACCGAACCTGGAACACTTAAGGATTTTTGGATGCGTCGCACACATGAAGACTGCAGGTCCTCATCACAAGAAACTTGATGACCGAAGCACGTCATTGTGTACCTTGGCGTGGAAGAGGGCTGCAAAGCGTACCGCCTCTATAATCCTCAACACAGCAAGATCCAGGTGAGCAGGATGTCGTGTTCGAGGAAGAAAGAATGGGACTGGAATATGGTGACGGTACCGAACCACAAGGCTGGGTAGATATCTCAGTCGAAGATCCTGTTGTCGAGACAATAATCACTCCACAAGAGCGGTGGACGAGGCTGTACACACGCCGGAGGGCACGGGAGATGCGGCAACACCTATGACGCACGGAATGGGGCGTCAAGGGAGCCTACTACACCACAAGCTGCAGCCTCAACTTCAAGCGGCTCTCCCACATGACGACAGACTCAAGCGAGCCAAGGAGATACCGCCCAATTGCTGACATATATGCTGAAACTGAGGAGACACCTCTTGATCCAGAGATGCTTTTTTGTCGGCTGAAGAACCGGCAAACTTTCAAGATGCTGCACTTGACCATGAGTGGCGGGAAGCTATGAAGAAGGAGTTGGAAGCCATCGAGAAGAATGGGACTTGGGTGCTTACTGAGTTACCATCTGGGCACAAACCCATCGGTCTAAAATGGGTATACAAGGTGAAGAGAGACAGTGAAGGCAAGATCCTCAAGCACAAAGCTAGACTTGTGGCAAAGGGGTACGTCCAGCAGCATGGAGTCGATTTTGATGAGTGTTTGCTCCAGTGGCCAGACTCGACACAGTTCGCTTGATTATCGCTCTCGCAGCCCAACATGGATGGGAGGTTCACCACTTGGACGTCAAATCTGCATTCCTGAATGGTGACCTCAAAGAGGAGGTATATGTAGCTCAACCCGAAGGCTTCATCGTCAAGAACCAGGGGCACAAGGTGTATAGACTGTTCAAGGCTCTCTATGGTTTGCGGCAAGCACCGAGGGCCTGGAACATACGCCTGGACAGCTGCTTAAAGGAGCTGGGATTCGTCAGATGCACTCAAGAGCATGCGGTGTACACGAGGAACAATGGAGAGGGTGCACTCATTGTTGGAGTGTACGTTGATGACTTAATTGTCACAGGCGCAAAACAACTGCAGTAAAGGCTTACAAGCAAGATGATGCAGAAATTTGAGATGAGTGACCTTGGGTTACTCTCCTACTACCTTGGTATAGAGGTAGACCAACAGGGTGATCGCATTACTCACTGAAGCAATCGGCATATGCGAAGAGAGTATTGCAGCAGTTTGGAATGGGAGATTGCAATCCAACCAAGTATCCCATGGAAGCTAAACTGCAACTTAGCAAGGACCTTGAAGGAACCCGAGTCGATCCGACACAATATAGGCGCATCATTGGTTGTCTCAGGTACTTAACTCACACTCGTCCGGATATTTCTTATGCTGTTGGAATGGTGAGTAGGTACATGGAGAAGCCAACAACCACACATTACCAGGGTGAAACAGATCCTCAGATACGTGAAGGGAACACTTGAGTATGGACTCATGTATAAAAGAGGACATGGTGAAGATGAACTGCATGGATTCACTGACAGCAACTTAGCCGGAGATGTCGACGACAGGAGGAGCACCAGTGGAATGGCGTTCTACCTCAACAAGAACCTGATCACTTGGGCATCTCAGAAGCAAAAACTGTCGCATTGTCCTCCTGTGAAGCTGAGTTCATGGCGGCAACGGTGCAGCGTGTCAAGCTGTGTGGCTGAAATCTGCTTAGTGAGGTGACTGGTCGCGAACCTAAGCCAGTTACGCTCTATGTCGACAACAAGTCTGCAATTGCGTGTAATGAACTCTGTGTTTCATGGCGCAGCAAGCACATTGACACTCGCTTTCACTTCATTCGCGAGTGTGTTGAAAAAGGGCAGATAAAGGTGGAGTTTGTGTGCACTGGAAAGCAACGTGCCGACATTCTCACGAAGGCTCTCGCCAGAGTGAAATTTTCCGAGATGCAGCAGATGCTTGGAGTTATCAACCTTGATCAAATCTAGATTAAGGAGGAGAATATTAGTTTAATCTAGAGAATAAGTCTTTACTTACCTAGTCCTTAGCTAATGTGTGTGGTCAGAAGTCCCTAGCTAGTGTGTGTGGCCAGGAGTGTTATCCTCCTTCTACTTTTGTTGCTAACCACATCTTCAATTTTGTATAAGCCTATATAAAGGCTTTAGTTGCATGAATGAAAATACAACGAAAAGCATTCCTCTCATTTTCATTTCTTGTCTACTTTCAAACAGAGTGTTGATACTCTTACATAGGTTAGTACGCCAAGCTTCGAACCAACAAGCAAGATGTTTCTTCAGGAATTATCTCCTATGGGGTATTTGTTTTGTTAGTTAACATCAGAGGCGTAGGCACCGCGCCCTCTGGATTTCAAACAAATTCCAAAATTTTTTTAGTACTTACGTAGATATATTCTGCATGCCTCTGTCAAGTCCATAGTCTGCTTGGAGGGTGTGGGTTGCTTGTACCACTGTACAAACAGTAAGACAGGGAGTGGGTTGTTTATACCACTGTACAGGCAGACTTCTGTCACGTCTGTCATCTCATGTCTTTCTTGTTCAGTTCAGCTTCAGAAACTCAAATAAGAACTCATACACCCTCCCTCCCCCACTCCCACACACTTTATTCGTCAACTCCTGCAACAATACCACCCCGGTCCCCCCTTACCTTTAAAGATCAAATTCCCTGGATCTATATGATTCAACACCAGAGATATCAGCTTGTTAGTGGTATATAATATATATATATCTGTTAATATATATTATATATATATATATATATATATATATATATATACAGAACTATATATATATATATATATATATATATATATATATATATATATATATATATATAACAGAACCTGTATATATATATATTATATAATATATATATATTATAATATATATATATATATATATATATATATATATATATATATATATATTCAGGTTCTGTTTTTTTACTCTATCAATACTAAGCATTTATTTGTTCTTATGTCCAACTAGTTTCGAATGGGACTATAACACTGAGCATTTATTTGATCTTCATATGATATATATAACTTAAACATTTTAAGAATATCTTTGAATTTGAACTGTAATACTGAGATTCCAATATGGAGACCTCTGAAATAAGAGTGTCCAAAGTAGAGAGATGGATTTAAACCAAAATTTTACTCGTATTAAATTGTATTCCAAAATCTTTAAATAAGAGTGTCCAAAGTAGAGGGATGAATATTTAAACCAAGATTTTACTCGGTTAAATTGTATTCAATTTTTTTTTCAAGTGTTAGATGCCGTTACAATAGGGATAAGACACGTGGGATGACATATATTGAAAGAACGTATTGGATGCCTCATTTAGTTTAATATTTTCAGAATATGAAGTTTCGAACGTTTTTATTGTCAAAGAAAAGAATTATTTAGCGATTATATTAGTTTATGACATTTGATATTATTTTATAATATTTTTAGAGTTATAAATGTACATTTTAATATATAGTATTTTAATAGTAGTTTTAGAATTAGACATGTGTTATTATAATTTATTATTATTTTAATAGTAAGTATTGCATCCCTTGGATAAAAATTCTGAATATGCCACTGGTTAACTGTCATGGGCTTATAATTCTCTAATATTAATCAAATTTTTTTTTGATAATTAACAATTAATTATAACTATAATCATAATGGTTATAAATTTTTTTTCTTTATATAAATATATAAGTTTTTTGCATAGAAACCCTTAGGAAAATTTTGAAATTTAACAAATCATGTGGACACCTCACATAGCTAGGTGTCAAATCCTTGTGGAAGTGGCAATTCTTCATGACATTTGTCACATGTCATGAAGAGAGGGGGGGGGGGCATTATATGCCACATAACTCTCTCTTTCTCTCTCTCCCTCTCTCCATTCTTCATTCCTTTTTCTCTTCCTCCCTTCTTCTTTTTATTCTGCTACTGTTGCTGTTGCTGCGGCTGCTGCCGCAGCCACCTCCATCGCCCGCCGCGACGACGTCGCCACCACGCCACCGGTCGCCACCACCATCGGCCACACCACCACCACCTTCTCCTCCACCTCTTACACTCCTCTAAAAACCTAGGTATAACCTTATCTCCCCTTCCTTTTCAATTTCAACCTAGCTAGGTCAAAATTGAATTTGATTTTATGTATATATGTATATAATTCTTTGAATGGATTGAAAGAAAAATTGGGAGAATACCTAGACCCAACACAAGGAATCAAAGGCAAGTCCTCTCCCCTATCTCCTCTTGAAAATTATTTTAATTTATTTCTCTTAATTTCCTTGAATTAATATAGTTATATATTAATTCTGAATTTTATGAAATTTATTGACCAAATGCAATATATGAAATTTTAATGTGCATATAAGTCTAAAATTTGGGTAGGAACTCATTATGAACACTTTACATTTAAATTTTGGTTGTGATTATGTATATATATCTATGTATGAAGAAAAGTGTATGAATAATCCTTGAAATCATTATTTTTGCATGAGACATATATATATATATATATATATATATATATATATATATATATATTATAATATTTATAGACACACACACACACACTCTTGACATAAACATGCCTAAAATTTTATATAGAAATACATACACAAACATCATTGACACATCTTTCCATGTATGTAAAAATATATACACAAACTTCTTGACACAATGTGTCGGACACAACATAAATGGACACTCCAAATCTTAATTTTGTTGTGTGTATATATACATGTACATCTATTCATACTTGGGCACAATATGTAGGCACACATTCCTGGACCTTTGTAAGCCTTGGCATAAATTAGGAACTTAATATATGCACTTAAAAGAAATATATATAAATTTATTTCCTTGCTTGAATATGTATACATAGAATTAGTTTTTGATTTTTAACATATTAAGTCAATTATGTCCACAATTAAAAATATACCTATTTAACATATTTGGCTTGAATTATTTAGTTAAAATGGATGTTTTTAGGTACCTATATACTAAGGTAACTTTACACCTATAAATTTCATGTTTGAACTTCTTTTGCACTTTCAAGAAGCTAATCATGCATGTAACAAGTATGAGTTGAATCGAATATTTAAATTTAATTATGTATGTAGTGTTATAAATCCAATATTAATTGCTAAAAATTCAAATCATTTAGTGACATTGGAAGTGAGACTTAGTATCTTTATACTAATAAATCTTGTTTATTGAATTTGGATAGCTTTTAGGAGGAACAAGTTGTAACAACCAAAAATAAATTGATTGCTTGCTTGTTTGCTTGATAAGGTAAGAAGGCTTAATTTTTTTTTAACTATGTATTATAAAATGCGTGGTCCGGTGTTGAGAGTTGCTCCACCGAAGGGGTCGGCGTATTCGGATATTAAATGCGTGGTCCGGTGTTGAGAGTTGCTCCACCGAAGGGGTCGGTGTACCCGATTATTATATTTTATCTATTGTGAAAATTTCAGAATCAATAAATACAAATGAGACTCTGCCAAATTTTTAATAATTTCGGAGTTAGCCAAATTTAGAAACTTTAAGTTTTGGAAAACCTAAATAAGAAATCTAAAATTTTATCTAGTTCCTAGTTCAATTGATCCTACCATATGGCGTGTTATCTTGATACACGAGATGGTAAGATAAGTTAAGGAGCGATTCTTGCCAACAACTAATTACCATATGTGATGTGTCGTTCTGACATACGGATGGTAACAAGTTGGATAATTCTTCCTCCAACAAGAGTTACCGTATGGCGTATTGTCTTTATATACGGGATGGTAACCAAGATTAGATGATAATACTAGACTTGAGAGTTAGTAGACTTTGTCTATGTTTATAGTTGCATCATGGGGTGGGAGAGAACAACTGGATCACATCCATCGAAATTCCTACAATATAAATTACACCAGTAAAATCTGATCAGTAGTCCCGCATCCGTAACGCCTTACGACGTCGGGGGTGAGGCCTAGCTCACCAACAGAGAACGGTCGAGTAAATTTCGAAAATTAAACAGAATTTAAAAAGTTAATGCATACAAGTTTACACAAGATGTGGGGGGTCGGATCTAAGGCGTCGTACCCAATACAGACACCACCTGGTCCCGGATAAATGGAATTATTGTCGGAAAAATAGAGGATGATCGTGATCCACATGTGTTCTCTACAAAAGTGCATAATCATGAGGAAAAAGTTAGGTGTAGTATGATAAATTTACTGACTCATGAGTATTCAATATCTTTATTTGTCTCACAAGGTAGGTATTAAGCTATTTACTTGTAATTCTTAAAGTTCTTCAGAAATTTTAATTTTTACTTATTATCGCCTTTGATCGAGGACTTTCTTGTCGTTTCTAAACGACCTAGTATTTGTTCACTAGGAGAAGACGACGAGTCTACTGATATGCTACCTCTCTATGACGAGGACAATGACGAGGTAGACAATATGAAGAATCTCAAGAGATGACCGACACCTTTTTGTAACCTGTATATGTAAATTAATATTTTGTTGAATAGAACTTGTATATATGGTACTTCTAGAAAACAATTAATGTATAATAACTATAGTTTATGTAAATAAATGTGTTAAGCTGTTACGTGTACTTTTTCATTCTAGCCTTTACAGGCGGCAATCGCAATACGGGTGCGAAAGTACTCGTAGGGTGCGTAGCCCGGAGATGTTGTTGCCTGCCCAACTTACCATGATTTGAGAACGGGACGTGACATTAACATTGATGAAACACAGGAATAATTTTATTTGAAAAAAAATTCTTCCGTTTAAAAAATAGTGTTTTTTTAAATCAAAGAGAGATTGCATTTATAAGGTAATTGAACAGATGTTTGGCATATCTTTGCGGATATGAACCAAACTACAAGAAGGAATCTCTTTAAGAAGAGTAGTAACAAGATAATAAAATAGAGAAGAGTGCATCAGTACCAATCGAGTGAGCACTCATATTGGCTTTCCTCAGAGTAAAAGCAAATGTAGTACTGGAAGATCCTTCGATAGTCGCTCTACTTTCTTCTATGATGTGT
>JANAVB010028839.1:0-15301 GCA_029216955.1 Iris pallida | reverse complement strand
ATACAGATTGTAAAAGTCTGAACAAACTATCTCATCAATAGTAGCAAGAGAAGTAACGGCATATTCCATTACAGAAGATCAAGATGCTTCTCTCGACCAGTCAAGAGCAGTGAATTGTTGCACTTGAAGATAAATTGAAGACCATGGTGAAATGGTTGCAAGTGCAACAATAATCGTGGCTCAACATGCAGTGCCACCTGTTATAAATCCTGCTACTAATCCGGAGCTCATAGCATCTTCTGTACCTGTTAGTCTAGGGGTACCACTTCCTCAGGTTGTCTCTGTACCAATTCAAGCTGATCCCAGTCAGTCTGGTGCTGGGGGTGGTAATTATCACAGTCAGTCTGAACAAACTATCTCATCAATAGTAGCAAGAGAAGTAACGGCATTCTATTACAGAAGATCAAGATGCTTCTACTTCGACCAGCCAGAGAGCAGTGAATTGTTGCACTTGAAGATAAATTGAAGACCATGGCTGAAATGGTTGCAAGTATGCATACAATAATCGTGGCTCAACATGCAGTACACCTGTATAAATCCTGCTACTAATCCGGAGCTCATAGCATTCTGTACCTGTTAGTCTAGGGGTACCACTTCCTCAGGTTGTCTCTGTACCAATTCAAGCTGATCCCAGTCAGTCTGGTGCTGGGGGTGGTAATTATCACATTGTTCTTCCTCCTAACACTTTAATCAGCCCACCAATTCCCAAACATCAGAGGATGCTAATGAGGCTGTGAAACTCTTACGCATCAGTTTGAGGCCTTCAAGCAGAAAGATGGCCTACAAAGATTGGGCATAAAGCAACCATATCCTACAGAGTGGAATGAGGTTCCGTTCCCTCCTAAATATAAGCTCCCAACCATTATGCTGTTTGATGGCAGCACTTCTCCAAGTCAGTACATCAATCACCTTGAAGTGATGACTGACCACTACAGCCAAATGATGCTCTCCTTACCAGAGTGTTCGTCGCTGTTTAGCTGGTGTAGCTTACGACTGGTATCGTAGCTTTCCTGATGGCTGCATAACTTCTTTCGCTGGTTTCAAGCAAATGTTCTTGGAACGATTTTATGAGGGAGTCAATGACATGACGATGTCTGCCCTCATTAAGATTAAACAGAGGCACAATGAATCCCCGGAGAGTTCATTGAAAGATTCCGCCAAGAGGCACTCAAAATGCCTTTAGGAACTCCATCTGCTGTAACAATAGACACTTGCAAATCAAACTTGTTGCCTATTATCAGTATGTAGACGGGATCTACACAATTCTAGGATTGGCCTTCTTCATCGTGAATGCCAAGGCAGCTGAGGTCAGTGCCAAAAGTTCAAACAGTTTAGGAGTCAGATGACCCCCTAAATTAAAATGAACATTCTACACACTGGGGATAATAATCACCAGAATAATCGTAAGGGTAAAGAGACACTGGCCATTAATCTCAAAGGCAAAGAGTCTTTGGCTGTCAACTCACTCAGTCAGCACCCACTCTATCAGCACCACCGCAGAAGACAACTCGTCCAAAGGAAGAGTATTCTTTCGATGAAGATGATACTTTAAGCATCTTCGACTGCTTAATCAAAGCAATAAGCTTCAACTTCCGAGGCAAAATGGCAAGAAGAAGTGGGTAAGACTGATCACCCAAATATTATGTTTATCACATATTATAGGGCATCCAACCAGAAATGCTATGTGCTCAAAGGCAAAATCCAGAGTTGGTCAACTCTGGAGCAATTACTCTTTAGCAGGACGAGAAGACGGTGACTGCTAATGTCATTTCTATACAGTTTGGTGACTTTCTACCACCGTAACTTGTGCAAATGGTGCTGTACCCATTTCAAGGATGACTCTTGAGATCATGAATCTTCCACCTCCTCAAAATAATGGTCTTGTTCCTTTATCAAGTGACAAAGGGAGATATGTGGATTTATCCAGATCGAATAGCAGATTTTGAAACACCTTCCTCTTCTAAGCAAAAGAAGCACTCCAAATCCAACTAAAAGCTGCAAGGTATCCTTTGAACCAGTAACAGAAGAAGAATTCAATAGGCACTAGATCTGGAAAACCTTATCTTCGAGAATATCCCAAAATTAAGAGAATTCTGATCCATCTCTTGATGCTCCTCCTACATCATCTTCTCCTGCTAAATATACCATCTACATCTCCGCCGTAGTTGAACCATCTCCCCCTAAACCAACATCAGCAGACAAGGGAAAATAGTTGTCCGTTTTGAAAAAGCATTGAAGAATCCTCATCTCTTGGACTCAAAAAGTCATATAATTTTGACGTATTGGCTCAATGCTAATACCCAGCAAGATTGTCTATCTTTGAACTCTTACCCTCTCAAAAGAAACTATAGAGACGTTAAGTGAAGCCTTGATGCAGGCTGACGCTTGTCTTACTCTTCTCAAGAAACCTGGAAAGAAGCCAGTCACTGTGCACATTGTCATAGTAGATTTTGAGCTAATGTCCAATATTACCTTTACACAAGATGACATGTATTAGAAGACATTGTCATGATTGTCCTCTCTATTTTACAGGGTATGGTAGATACCATGAAAGTCGATCGTATTCTGATTGACCCCGGATCTGCACTAGCTCATGCAGAATTCTTTGCTGGATGCTCTGAAGATCCCAGTGCTACCTTTTCAACTATCACTACCATCCTGGGATTCAATCAAGGAAGAAGTGAACCTTTGGGGAAGATACGCCTAAAATTCAAATTGGCAATCTTCGTACAAAGGTGGCCTTCTATGTTATCGACAATCACGGCTCATACAATGCTTTATTAGGAAGGCCATTCCTTCATGAACACAATATTTTACCTTCTACTCTCCACCAATGATTCAAATTTGTGGATGGTAATGGAGAAGTCCAAAAGAAGTTACAGATCTAAATCCTTTCAAAGGAGTTGAAGCATACTGCAACGATTCTCGCATGTACAGGAGGAGTTCATGAAAGTGGTACTAGCAAGACACAGATGAAGAACAAAAAAATGTACTGAATGATACATTGGTGATCCCGATCAAAGGACGTACTTCTTGTCCTCAGTCTTCCAAACCACTGACTATCTATCTTCCTTCCCATGAGAAGCAGCCTAAGAGTAATAGTCAGGAATAAAGGGAGCTCACCTCTTCTGAGCCGTTTGTAATCGATCTTCGTCGCAAGAAGCCCCTTCTCCTTCTTGTTCTTCTTCTCCTTCTCTTGTCATCAATCTGACTAAGCCTGCTAAGGCTAAAGTTCCTGTTATAAATAATGGTGTAAAATTAATAAAGCATCTCCTTTGCAGTATACTGATGTTTCTTACTATACTCAGTGCTATTTGGATATGCTAGTTAGCTTTAAACCACTTACAATAGGGTCGTATCATCTCTACGAAATAGTGTCCTCATATTCAATACAAGAGTCGTACTTCTTAGTACCGTCTTGAAACAAAGATGAGAGGCCTATATTATTTAATAAAAAAAGGAACAAAAAGTCATGCTCTATAATTGTCACGCCCCAGAACCAGAATACTGGAAAGTAGGGGCGAAACAAAGCCAGCTACGTGTGTTAGAGTACGCCAGTACCCCAATATACGATAAAAGCTCTAGAAGACAGTGGGAAGACTCTAGCATGCCACTGACGACTCCTATGGTCGAACAAATCCTATCTCAATCCAACAACAATAAGTATCAAGAGTATATCAAATATGAAAGTAAAGAGGCGTCCCAAAATACTATATCATACATGATCATGAAGCTAGTGAATACAAAATGCTACACTAGCAAAGTACCAATATACATGATCACTATATCAGTCTAATCTATATAATACATCATGTTGACCGAAGTCTGAGAAAGTCTCAAAATAATAGGGCTAACACATGCCCTAGCTAATACCACCAAAATGAATGACCGCAAGTGGTAAGAAGAGGGAACCCACTCGCGAGGAGGAACAACCGCAGATCTAAGCAGGCGGCGGGTCATCCAGAGAAAGGTAGGAGAATCCGCGGGCTCCAGCGGTAAATCTGGCCAAACAAAACCAGTGGGGTCAGGCCCCAAATAGCAAGTACCACAAGGAAGCTCGAGGTGCACGACAAAACCCAACAATATCACAATAACATAATGACAGAAGAAAATAAATACGGGTCGAGAGTAGTGCGGTACCAATGCACGCATCTCAAGAATATAAATGACTGAATAGACTGAACAATATAGCTATGGAACAGAATAATCCGATGAGCAACAAGGGTTTAGGAACTACTAGGAATCGGAGCTACAACCCTTAAACCAAACAAGGACCGGGGTTACAGATCTTTTCCCTAGCAGAACTTAGCCTCTGGCCACTCACCGACACAAAGCATATAAGGTAACACTCAATCAAAATGCACGGCCAATCATTACCTACGGCTTGCTATCATTAACTAGCTAGGGTTATCACAATCCTAATTACTAGTATGCAAGTTGAGGAACTTCACTACCACCTACGCTGCAGTAACTCGGATGGCCAAGGGGGCGACGACGGTAGAAAAAGAAATAAATCAACCAAACAATCTCAATCAATAGTAGATAAATCTACTCCAAAAATGAAACATATCAATAGTAGATAAACAACATCTACTCAATAACATATCAATAGTAGATAAACATCTACTCAATCAATAGTGGACAGGGGCCTACGCCAATCGGGGTTATCCCTGCCATTGTGGGGGCCCATAGCGATCCGAGTACGCGGTAGCATGAAGTGTCCTCCCCTCCCAATGATCTATATGAGTTTACTAGTCAATTACCTATAACATTCGTTTTTAATTATCAAGTCGTGGACACTCAAGAATCATCCTATAATGACGAGCCATGGGTACAAGTCATTTGCGAGATATCTCTGGCAAATGTTCTCAATACACATTACGCGCGATACAATAGACAATACTCACACTCGATTGTCCATTGCCAAGATGCAAATATTAACATTCAACAAGTTAAATCCACGGTGTCAATAAAGAACATGCGATCAAATCTTAATCTAGAATTCAATCGAGAAAATCAGTACATGTGTGCGCTACTACGAGCCACTAAATCGAGCTAGGCATATACAGTAATCTGGAGTGCACCGTAACAGGCCACTATCTATAATCTGGACATAGAACAATACGTGAACATAAGCATGTACCATGTATATAGAGTGTACAATTATTCTTTAACTATCCAAGGTCATCTAATCATGTTAAGAGTCCATATAATCGAGAAAATATCAAAAACGGACAAAAACGGACAGAAACGGGCAAAAACAGACAATACCAAACCTAACCGGATTATCCGGCGGATTATTGCGGATTTCCGGCGGATTTTCCGAAGTGTAACAGCAAGTTTTGTGCAAGTTCGGATTTTTCGACGGATTTTCCGACGGATTTCTGCGAATTTCCGACGGATTTTCCGAACCGTCACAGAAAGTTGATTTTTGAACTCAAAACTTGTTTCGGCCATAAAACTTCGTTTTAAATCGAAATTTGGACTTTCAAAAGTCAAAATTGCATAGAATTGAATTTCCTACAACATGGAATCATTAGTTTTCACAAATTAAAACATTTGATAGATCAAACTTCAAAATACTCCAAAATCATATCTAGAAACTCAGATCTACGCAATATTATCGATCAAAACCAAAAGTGCTATATACTAAAGATGTTAAGAATTTAGAGGAGCATATTATGGAACAATAAAACTAATTTATATGGAAAACAAAATTATAGCATGGTCATGTCACTTTTGAGCAAGATGTACTTGCCTAGGTTTTAGCAATCGAGCCTAATCTTCCACTCCACCACCAAGAGGGTTCCGAAACCACACTCTAGGCCTCAAGGCCAAGCCTTCCTAAGCTTGAGGAAGAGGGAAGAAAGTGAAGAGGAAATGGTGAAGGAAAGAAAAGAGAGAGGAGAGAGAAACTCATAGGATATATAGAAGGGGTGAATTAATCTTAGCCGTTGGATCGTGATCCATGTCACATTCTAGGTCAATCCTAGCCATTGAAAGAAAACCAATTGTCCATTGGATAATAGAATGCATCTACACTATTTATGAAAATATCTAAATACTATTCATCAAAATATCTAAAACACTATTCATGAAAATATCGAAAATACTATTCACGAAAATATCTAAAACGAAAATATCTAAAATGTGGAAAATCTGTCCGAACGGTATGCCGTTGGTATACTTCGGTACACCGTCGGTATACCGGCCAAGGAGAAAATCTAGAATTTGGGAAAATTTTTAAAGCATTCCGAAAACCAAGAAAATACGAAATACAATATTAAATACGTATCCGTTATAAATACCGATACTGTGAGACGAGTCTCACAATAATGATAATAGAGATGATACGGAAGACTATAATTACGTTGCTATAGTCCATAATCCAAAGCAATCATCCGGAAAATAGGCTATGATTTCAGATCATGGCTAAACAACGGTAAAGGAAGGCGGACTCCCCTTCGTATCTCTATTCCAAAAAGAAAATCACAACAATATCACCATAAATCGAAGCGGAGTTTAGGTTATACTTCACCACTTTCGACTCCAGAACCTTCTGAATCTGATAAAGAAGAACGATCTAATTCTTCTGAATCCTTTCATGGGATTCTGATACCGGCATTGGTCATATTCATCGGATAACAGTATCTTCTAACATGGTATCCGTCGAACTCTCGGAAGATGATGAAGATGACATCGAAGAAGCTCCTGAAGTAGACCCTTGGGCACTAAAGATGGACAATCAGTGGAACTTTGTTTCGAACAACGAGAACCACCTACTGAGGATCAACTTGTCCAAATTGATATTGGAGAGGAAGACGTATCACGACCAATCTTCATTAGCAAGAATCTCCCTGAGAATGACAAACAAGAATTAATTTACCTCATTCGTGAATACATTGATGTCTTCGCCTGGAGTTATGAAGATATGCCGGGATTAGATCCCCAAGTTACAACTCATAAGCTTAACATCCTAACCGAATGCTAAGCCAGTCAAACAAAAACAACGGCGATTCAAGCCTGAAATGATGGATGCAATTGATGATGAAGTAAAAAAGCTCATAGTTTGTGGTTTTATCAGAGAAGATAGCATCCTGACTGGGTAGCCAACGTTGTACCAGTCTTGAAGAAGACCGAAAGGTTCGAGTTTGCATAGACTTTCGGGACCCTCAATGATGCTTGCCCTAAAGATGAATTTCCTCTTCCGATTACGGACGTCATGATCGACAATACATGTGGATTCGAACGAATTTCTTTCATGGATGGGTTTTCTGGATATAATCAAATCCGGACGAATCCTGAAGATGAAAAAACATACTTTGTTTCGTACTCCTCGTGGAGTGTACTGTTATACAGTCATGTCGTTTGGTCTAAAGAACGCGGGTGCAACTTACTTGTGGGCTATGAGTACTATCTTTCGAGATTATCTGCGTAAGACTGTCGAATGCTATATGTTGATGATATTGCTGTCAAAAGTCGTCTCAAGAAAGATCACATTCAAGATTTAAGAACTATTTTCAATCTAATATGCCAGCATCAACTCAAAATAAACCTCACCAAGTCTTTCTTAGGTGTCTCTAGTGGCAAATTTCTCAGCTTCGACATTATCTCTAAGGGTATACACGTTGATCCCGAGAAGATCAAAGTCATTCAAGAGATGTGTCCTCCATGCAACCTAAAAGAGCTACGAGGATTCCAAGGTCGACTTGCATATATCAGGTGGTTCATTTCGAATTTATATGGACGTTGCAGACCATTTACTCAATTAATGAAGAAAGGTATACTTTTGTTTGGACGAAAGAATGTCAACGAGCATTTGATGACATAAAGCGGTATTTAATGAGTCCACCAGTTCTCGTACCACCGATCTCAGGGATACCTTTCTTAATGTATGTCCAGGTAATGGATCATTCATTAGGAGCTTTGCTAGCTCAGAACAACAAGGAGGGCCATGAACAAGCCTTAATGTTTTCTGTTCAGAAGACAAGACATTACATCATAGGCCAAACTATTCATGTCATATCTCGAGTCAATCCTCTTCGAGTCTTAATAAAAAAGCCAAGTACACTCAATTCTAGGCTTGCTACATGGGCCATATTATTAGCACAATATGATATGGTTTATGTTCCTCAAAAGTCTATGAAAGGTCAAGCACTTGCTGACTTTTTAGCAGCTCATCCTGTCCCTGAGACATCTAAACTCTATGATGAGATTTCAGATGAAACACTGGAATCGAATATGATCTCAGAAGAGTTTCTTACATGGAGGTTGTTCTTTGACAGAGCATCCAGAATTGGACCATGAGGTACTCTTGTTGCTGGAGTGGAAATCGTCCTCGTTTCATCAGATGGATTAGCTATTCAAAGGGCTTACTCTTTAGATGAGTCATGCTCCAATAATGTGGCAGAATACAATGCTTTGCTTATTGGACTCCAATGATTGGAGCTGAACATCGTTATAGTCCAGTGGAGAAGGAATGTTTAGCCTTAATGTTTGTTGTTCAGAAGACAAGACATTACATCATAGGACAAACTATTTATGTCATATCTCGAGTCAATCCTCTTCGACTCTTAATGAAAAAGCTAAGTACACTCAATTCTAGGCTTGCTACATGGGCCATATTATTAGCACAATATGGTATGGTTTATGTTCCTCAAAAGTCTGTAAAAGGCCAAGCACTTGCTGACTTTTTAGCAGCTCATCCAGTCCCTGAGACATCTAAACTCTATGATGAGATTCCAGACGAAACACTGGAATCAAATATGATCTCAGAAGAGTTTCTTACATGGAGGTTGTTCTTTAACAGAGCATCCAGAATTGGACCAGGAGGTACTCTTGTTGCTGGAGTGGGAATCGTCCTCGTTTCATCAGATGGATTAGCTATTCAAAGGGCTTACTCTTTAGATGAGTCATGCTCCAACAATGTAGCAGAATACAATGCTTTGCTAATTTACTATCTTAGCCGAACAATGATTGGAGCTGAACACCGTTATAGTCCGGTGGAGAAGGAATGTTTAGTCTTAATATTTGCTATTCAGAAGACAAGACATTACATCATAGGCCAAACTATTCATGTCATATCTCGAGTCAATCCTCTTCGAGTCTTAATGAAAAAGCCAAGTACACTCAATTCTAGGCTTGCTACATGGGCAATATTATTAGCACAATATGATATGATTTATGTTCCTCAAAAGTCTGTGAAAGGCCAAGCACTTGCTGACTTTTTAGCAGCTCATCCTGTCCCTGAGACATCTAAACTCTATGATGAGATTCCAGACGAAACACTAGAATCAAATATGATCTCAGAAGAGTTTCTTACATGGAGGTTGTTCTTTGACAGAGCATCCAGAATTGGACCAAGAGGTACTCTTATTGCTGGAGTGGGAATCGTCCTCGTTTCATCAGATGGATTAGCTATTTAAAGGGCTTACTCTTTAGATGAGTCATGCTCCAACAATGTGGCAGAATACAATGCTTTGCTCATTGGACTCTAATTAGCCAAATAATTGAATATTGAATATCTCGAAGTATATGGCAATTCTAAGCTGATTGTTAATCAGGTTAGAGGCATATATGAAGTCCGACATCAAGATTTGGTACATACCATAAAGCAGCAACCAGGATAGCTTCTTCATTTAAAGGGTTCTTCATCGAACATGTACGTCGTGCATGCAATACAGAAGCAGATGCCTTAGCTAATCTAGCTGCAGTATTGGCAGTTCTAGTCAAAAGACAACAAATGGTTGTTATCTCTAATAGAGAACTATTTTGTGTCGAAAACAACCACAACATTGAATTCAGCAATCTAACTGAAGTCAATGTCACTTGCAAAGACTGGAGAGCACCTTTCATTGATTTTACAGTACATAACATCTTGCCAGAAGATCCTAAGAAAGCTACAAGTATCCGTCGCCGATCGCTTCGATTCTATTATAATCATACTACTAAAACTCTATCGAAGAACTTTTGATGGATTGCTTTTAAGATGTCTCGCTGGTGACGAAGCAAAGCAGATATTGCATGAAGCTCGTGATGGCGTTTGTAGAGAACATCAGCCTGGTCCTAAATTACAGGATCGTATTCGACGTATGGGTTACTATTGGCCCTATATGGTTTCAGATGCTATTGACTATACAAGGAAATGTCGTGCATGTCAGATTCATGCAGATTTTATTCACCAACCGTCGGAGTTTCTTCATCCAACTGCAGCCTCATAGCCTTTCGAATCTTGGGGCATGGATATAATTGGCCCTATCAATCCTCCTTCATCTAAGGGACATCGGTTCATCTTGGCTATAACCGATTATTTCTCTAAGTGGACAGAAGCTATACCTTTGGCTGAAGTTAAAATGAGTAGTGTCATCAACTTCATCAAACATCATGTGATATACAGATTTGGTATCCCTCGCCAAATCATCCATGATAATGGGCCACAATTCATCAGCCAGAAGTTTAATAGGTTCTGTGATGACAACAGAATCAATAATGTTGCCTCTACGGCCTATAATCCTGCGGCTAACGGGTTGGCTGAAGCATTCAACAAGACCATTATCAAACTCCTTAAAAAGTTTATCTCTATTAACAAACGTAATTGGAGTGATAAACTTGGAGAATGTCTATGGGCATATCGCACTACTGTCCGTAACCCTACAGGTTGCACACCCTTTTCCCTAGTATATGGATGTGAAGCTGTCCTACCCCTAGAAATTCAAATTCCCTCCTTGAGGATCGCCATTGCTAATAAGCTTACTACATAAAATAATGATCGTCTTCGGCTTCAAGAATTGGAGGCACTCGACGAGAAAAGGCTTTTAGCTCAACAGCACATCGAACTTTATCAGGCCCAGATTTCAAAAGCCTTCAATCGCAAAGTCAGAGTGCGAACATTTCAGGAAGGTAAATTAGTTCTTACAGTCAGACGTCCTATGACTATGACACATATGAGCAAAGGCAAGTTCGAGGTAAAATGGGTAGGGGCCGTATGTGGTAAATAAAGTCTTCTCAAATGGAACCTATCAATTAACAGATATGGACGGCAAAGTCTCTATGATGCCTATCAATGGCAAATTTCTCAAGAAATATTATATATAAAGACAAAATATACTTTATTTTCAGAGATATGATGTAAATAAAAGTTTATTTTTTATTCAAAAGCATAATGGAGTTACATAATATTAAGGACGGAGAGGAGGCCCCGATCCTTCATGATTAAATACATAGTTCGCCAATCGTTCAAGCATCTCATTGTCGAAACTCACAAAAAACTCGCAAGCAGCCATCCTCAATGCTTCTTCTTCGGTAGTCTTCCCAGGCTCCACTAACTTGGAGATCAAATCCTATCCTAGTGTAGGAGGAACAGTTGAGCCTTCGCCCCTTTCTTTCTGAGAAGGCACTGGAGGCTCAGTAGGGGGCGTCTCGGTCTCTTCTTCAATCTTTGGAACGAGTAAATCTTTGGAAGATATTTTGTATAGAAGGAAAAGAGATTGATAATATCTACAAAAGTTTTGTTCTATTTATAGGCAGAACAACTAGATGGTCAGCCTCGAGAATTGATGCAACTTTTGGAAAGAAGCATAACTGTTTGTTCATTTATAACTATTCATTCATTTATAACTGACCATTCATTGTCCATTCTTTTAAAAACCGACGTGATTGTTCATTCATTTATTCTCTTCCTCAAGAGTTTAAATGACTATTCATTCATTCAATGTCTTCTTCTCGGAAGTCGAAGTGACTGATCACTCATTTATTTATCATAATGAGAATTCATGTCTCTCACACCTATGAATCCCAAATATTCACATCAACCATTTGTCACATCTATATTTTTTCCTTGATTCTATGTTTCTTATCACTACATCAAAATCAAATCATAAAGAAGAGAAAATCATTCTTTATTCTTTTTTTTAAAATATAGATACATTTTAATGGAAATCTATTACATCTCAGATTTTCATTCTAAATATAACATGAAGGTCTATTATATCTTTGGATCTTCTTATTTGTTGATGTCGGTTCCTTGTCGTCTCGACTTGAAGCAATGAGCCAGACAATGGAACTAACTCTGGTCTTCTCTCTCAGAAAGCCGAGAGGAGAACCCCCAGAGTACAACAGCTCAAAGATAAGTTGCTGTCAATACAACTGGTGGAGAGAAGACAGCCCGCCAGGGGAACTAGGAACGAGATCACCCTTGTGATACGATTCCTAATTCTGTCTCTCCACCATCGAACTCTCATGTGTATAGGCTCTTCCTACCATCTGAGGAAGACCCTTCTGGAACACGGAGAGTCCTGAGCTGTCTGATTTGATTGTCAGAATCACATGAGTTGTCTGATGTGGGTGTCAGAAGAATGCTCTTCGTAGCATCCAGATCACCGATGCCAGTTTTGAAGAAGCTTGCCAACCAAACTTCTGCAAATAGGAACAAAGAAAAGAAAAGTCAGTAAAATCAAAACTGCACTCGCATCAGTAGTGTGTGATGATCAACAGGCGCCTATCAGCAATGTGTGCCTATTCTCAGAAGTACAGGCATATCTCAACAGTATGCGTTGATCAACTGGCGCATATCAAAAATAGCGTACTGATCAATAAGTGCATCTTAACAGTGTGTGCTGATAAACCGGCGCATGTCAAAATAGCGCGCTGATCAAACGGGCGCATATCCCCATAGGGCGAGTCGATCAAATTGGCGCATGTCAGCAATACGCACCTCTGATCGAAGCTAAGCACTGGACCACGGTGTGCACCTATTCTCAGAAGTAGTTAGCGCATATCGACAGTATCTACAATATGCAAGTCAGTACCTATCTTCAAAAGTGGCACAAAAGAAAAAAAATGCTCATATGAGAAAACCATTTGTTCTTTGTCGAGACTTACCAACTTTTGAAGGTGCAGCATGCAAAAGAGTAACATCAGAATGAAGTGACGCAAATAAACTTATAGATGATGAATTCTTGCTGAGTAGTGGGACCTTGAGAAAAGTCATTTGTTTTGAGAAAACATGAATGTCTCTCTCGTTTTGCCTATCCTTTTTAAAGAATAAAAGAATAAAAACGAGCGCATCATTCTAGGAGCCTATTTTGGGAAAAAAAAAACTAAACAAAAGGTGCCTAAAACTATGTGAATGTGTCTCTCAAACGAAACAATAAACAAAAATTAGTCAAAGGAACATGTCCACGTGCACTATTTGAAATCACAGCCACACAATGTATCAGAAATTATAGATTTTATTGCATAAAGATGGGTGGACCCCTACAGACAATGGTACAAAAAAAGAATAAAAAAGTTGGCACGCCTAAACATTATTCCTTGTTTTTGCCTTCATTGGAATGACGAAGGGCGGCGTCCAATTCTTGCATGTTGCGTATCCCCGAGTGACGCATCAGATTAAGAAACCCTTCTGAATCACCGCGTCCTTCAGAGGATTGCCCACCATTCAAGTGATTGAAGACTGTCGGGTCTAAACCAAAATAGTCTAAAAAGTTTACCGCCTTCAGCGACGGGTCAGCCTCCAACAAATAAGTTGTAGGTGCGACATCATGTCCCGCTTCGGGGGACTTGATGGTAATGTCAGCATTTGTCTCCATCTCTTTCTTCTTGGGGGCCATTGAAGAACAGAAGTGAAGAATGAGTATAAAGATCAGACCATATATATACATAACCAAATTGACTCTTCATATTCCTCATGGGAAATTGAAAATCATCAAATAAAATTTGGGAAGACGAAGAGAAGATTGAGTGTTTTCAAAGAAATTTAATTGTGATGACCAGACGTTGACTGGCGCAACTTGACTCAGTCAAAGCTTTTCTAAAAATTCAAAATATTTCAAAACTTTGAAATGTTTTAAGTTTTGAAAACTTTGAAGGGGGTCTTGTAGGGCCTAAAAATCAATTTGCACCAGGTATCTACTATTTAGTGATCAAGTTGCACCTCAAAAATTAAGTTACGCCACTATTTTGAAGCCCAGAGATCAAACTGCGTTAAAGATCAGGTTGCGCCATATATCAGACTACGCCCAGTCTTATTGTGCCGAAATCTACGTGGCGTTTGACATTTAATATCCATCATTACCTGACAGCACTGACAACTGACACCACAGTGAACGAGGAAAATCTCTTCGAATCCTGTGAATTGTGCCGTTCGAGGAGAGATTGGTTGACAGTTGTCCTATACGCTTTGTAAGTTGCGCCTAGGCACAATCCAGACAAAATTTGTAGTTGCGCCTAGGCGCAATCTGAATTACTTATGCTCAAAAGCTGCCACGTGTCTAGGCGCAGCTCAATCAGGCACAGTTTTACTTGTTGACTGAAGCTCGCATAATCCGATAAAGTTGAGATAATTTTTATTTCTAAAGCAGGATGACGTAGCGCACATGCCACTAATCTCTCAAGACGTGTCTACTATCCTGTACACGACCACGCGTATCTCAATCACACGATGCCATGCGTCTAAATACAGTTAGTACACATCTGATAACTGAATGAAAGTTGGCACAACATGAGGTTGGCGCAACCCAACGTGACGCAACCCAACCTCGCGCACATCAGAGTAACTGCTAAAACAGTTATTTCCTGAACTCTATAAATGGAGTTTTCAATCATTGTTGAGAATCAATCAATCACGCATAGAGATCAAGAACTCTTGCAAAATTGCTGCTGTATTCTTCAGAAGCTACAGTCTTCAAGTTCACATAGTCCAAGGGATAAAGTGATCATCTTTTGATCAGATTTTTACAGTTGTACTTCCCCAGAATTTATTGTACTCTTGTACTCTTTTATAATTTTGGAATAAATAATTTTATTTTTTGCAAACAACAGGTATTTAGAGCAGTTAGTCCAGCTGGACATGTGAGCTGGCTGACTCTCTTGAGCTGGCATCGAGTTGGCAACCTTACTCAGTAAGTTGGACTTCCTCTTTATAATATTACTCCTTACTCTACTGCTGATACTGGTAAGCTTCTATCAATCCCTCTCTCTTATTTTGACCTTCTCCCAAGGTTAAAGTAAGGAAAAATTTTGATGAACTTCTTATAGGGCACACCCAAATAGCAGAATTAGCATCACCTTCCTTCCATTGAACGAGCAACTCGACTGTTGCTTGGTTCCTCCTCTAAACTAATCTTCTGTCGAAGATCCAGTCTGGTTCCAGAATGGTTTATTCATCAACTGTGGGTATTCTTTCCTGTACTGACACGTTAACCCCTACATATTTTTTCAACTGGGATACATGGAACACAGGATGCAACTATCATTCACTAGGCAAGGCCAACTTATATGCCATATGACCAATCCTAGCCAG
>JANAVB010028838.1:0-41620 GCA_029216955.1 Iris pallida | reverse complement strand
GTGGTTCTAAATTTGAAGTCATTGATGGTATATCCATCCCAACACTTTGCCCTCTTGCTTGGTCCAATAGTTAGTGCTCGAAGTCTTTCGTTCTGTAATTGTGTACCAGGACAAAAAATCTAAAACATTATGTATCATAACGTCATTAGATAAAGCTTAGACAAATTATTGAATTTAGAATGGTTAATGAAATTATTGAATTTAGAATGGTTAATAATTTTAATCCTTACATAATTATGGAACCACGATGGAAATTTTCTATCAACTTCTCTAGCAAGATCATCATCATCAATGTTAGATCTATCCATTTTTATCTCAGCTCTAAATGTACTGTGATAATAACGAAAAAAGTTAGAGAACTTATTTTACAAGTATAGCAAAATTGAAATAATAGCAAAATTTTGCCGCTTACTTTTCTATATCTTCCATATCCTCTATACCACTATTTAGGCATATATACCGACGAGCGGCTTCAAACTCATCGTCCTCCAACAACTGTAATTTAGAAGCACTTGTAGGCTTGCCATAAACATTGAAGATAGTACGGATTCTACTATTCGGTGCATCGACCTCACCTTTATCATTTCTTGGTGCTCTATTCCAGTTTGTTCTGACATGAGTATCGAAGTAGATTGAGCAGAAGTTTGAGACCTCCCCAATAATATATGCTTCACATATCGAAGCTTCTACATGAGCTTTATTGCCACCTTCTTTTTCAGGTGATGTAGATATCTATAAATAATATATTGAATATTAGAATTGTTTGAATAAAAAAATTATTAGTACTAGATACTTAATTATTTTATACCTCTCAAATGGATATATCAATCGATAACAGACGGGATCACCGATACGTACTTCGTATATAGATGAATTGGCAAATGTTCTATACTATCAAAAAAGTTAGGGGAACACATTTTCTAACTTGTACAATATTAACACAATCTTCTCCTCAAGTTCTAATATATGTTGCATGGTCAACTTACTTGAACACAAATCTCTAAAGAATATAGATAACTCGGCCAGCAGACCCCATACTTGAGAAGGCAGTGTCTCACTTAACAAAATGCCTAAAATTAGCTTTTGAAAATAAAATGAGAAAAAAGTACAAGAAGTACAAGTTGTTCTGGGAAGTATTGCTATGGAAGTCTGATCTGAAGGTGATCACTTTGTTCCTTGGACCATATGATGATGATGAAGATCACTGCTAGAAGATAAATATCCGGAAGAACTAAGTCACCGGAAAGGTATCGACACACTTGGGCACTGATGGCGAGGTCGAATGCTTTCCTGCTTTACTTCACTCTGTTCTGGAAGAAAAGATGAAGAAGATGCTCTGGAAAATCAAAGTCTCTGGGCTCTGATCTCTATGTATTCCCTCCTATCTCTCCGTGTTCTTTGTATTCTGAAAATCAGTCTATTTATAGACTTGTCCCTTTGTGCGTAAAAAGCAACAAAGTCCTGTCTTTACGCTAGTAACTGTCAACCACGATGGAAGTCACCCTCTACGCATGTTGACACGTGTCCCATTATTTCAACAAAAATAGGGAGCACGTACACACGTTCCTCAATAAATGTGACATGAAAGCCACGTAGATAAACCATATTTTAAAGTAGTCAGGAAGGATCGAGCGTAAAAAATGACCCAAATATACCCCGTCGTAAAGTGGAAAATTGGCGTAAAAACAGCCCAAAATAAACTCTTCAGCGTAAAGTGGCTAAAATAGCCTTGAGCGTAAACTTAGCCCAAATAGACTTTACGCCCACAATAGCTTTGAGCGTAAAAGCTCAAATAACTATAGTGCGTAAAAAGAAGTAATTTTATTGAGCGTAAAAATCGCCCCCTCTGCACACTATACGACAAGTATCGAGTTTGGTGAAAATCTGATCTTCTCGACTTCTGTGCTGCACACTGTCAGAAAAATCATTCTTGTCAAATCAAATCTTCTGTATTAAATGCGGCCTGACAGTCTGTCTTCGGGCGTAAAATTCAACGAATTGCCTTGGCGTAAAATAGCTAGCGTAATAGCCCTGGCGTAAAATAGCTAGCATAATAGCCCTGGCGTAAAATAGTTTCATATAGAGAGTTGCTTGCATAAAGTCCACAATTTCTTTGACTTAGTCCATAAAGCACTTTTTACGCTCCTACAAGACCCCCTTCAAAGTTTACAAATATTTTCAAAATTTGAAATACTTTGAACAGAAGCGTAAAATCGGGACATTTCAACAGTCTTGCGTAAAATTCGGGATACGCAACGGTCATCCGCGTAAAAGTTGGGATATCCAACAGTCGGCATAAAATCGGGAATTTGAACCGATTCAAAAATTCCCTATAAAGGGTTCTTCGGGGAGAGAGAAACTTTACTTTTTTTTCTACTTTCACAATCCCGAACTTTCTTCGAATCCTCTTCTTCCCCTTGCATTCCATTCGATGGCCCCCAAGAAATCCGTCGTCGGCAGCAAAGGTAAGAAGCCCGCCGTCGATTCTTCGTCGGTCGACCGCGCGCAAACTCCCGTCCGATCATTAGCAGCGTCTCAGCAAAGCATCCCCGCGTGGCTCCTCCAATGAGGGGTAAAGCACTGCTCTTTGGCCGTAAAACTCACCGGAGAAAGACCCAAGTCTTTCTTTTCACGCCCACGTTATACGTGTCAGCGTAGAAATTAAGATAATCAAAAATACGCCCACGTTTATACGTGTTAGCGTAAAATCAAGAAATACGCCCACGTCTATACGTGTCAGCGTAAAATCTAAATTACGCTCATGTCTACACATGTCAGCGTAAAATCAAAATTACGCTCATGTCTACACATGCCAGCGTAAAATTAAAAAATACGCTCACGTCTATACGTGTCAGCGTAAAATCAAAAATTACGCTCATCTCTACACATGCCAGCGTAAAATTAAGAAATACGCTCACGTCTATACGTGTCAGCGTAAAATCTAAATTACGCTCATGTCTACACATGCCAGCGTAAAATTTTGAATACGCTCACATCAACATGTGCTAGCGTAAAATCTCACAAAATGAAAGACTTTGTATAAAACAAGGACTTTTTACACTTTAAAACTTTTTGTCAAATAAGCGTAAAAGTCAAAGTTTTTTCCCTTTGTATGTAAAACTTAGACCAATTTATCTGCGTAAAAATTTCAAATTAGATTTTCACTAACTTGATTTTTCTGTTTCTTTTGGCAGTGGACTTACAAGTTCACCCACTCGCAGAAGTCTTTGGCTCATCGGTTGGTATGGTGGGTTCGAACTATTAGAGAATCTGTCTCATGTAGCATTTCCTCAATCGAATCCAAACTACCCCGTAGAGAGAGCACAGTTGATAGCTGCACAAGGGGATAGGATACTGCTATCCATGATTAATGGAGAATTGTTGACCTCACTGAATGATCAACAATTCGCAAAACCAGCCTTCTTATTTGGGGATGCAATAGACTGCAAGTCACAAACACACCCTAAGAAGGAGTCTTGGGTGTTCAAGTCTGGAGATAGAGCAATGTATCTCCCTGATATGGACAGAGATTATCCCTTGTCCGCATTCATCCATGCCACATACCCTCGACAAATGTTTTAGAATCTGACTCCTAGCAGTTATGGAAGGCCGGGTAGAATCGTATTCAAGAGGGATCATGCCAATGATATGGGGTATTATGTCAGTGTTCCCAATGGCGGTGTCACTTCTTTCTCTGGCCTCATGCCAGGATTCACTTCGAGTGAAGATTCGGGTTTAATGCAACTAGTACAGACCCAGATGTTCGTCAACAAGTTCATAAGGGCTGCGGTACTATATCCCCAGACAAACCCTCGACTACCGGGATGGTTGACTACATTCAACCAGAACTGGATCCAGATTAGCATTTGGATGATGAAGAACTTCCAGACAGAGCTGAAAGATATCGGCCTGTATGAAGCGGTAGCTTCCACTAGTCAGGGTATACCATCGAACGGTAACCTGTTCATGGCCCTTATGGAGATATACATAAGTTCAACTGGAACTTTTGTGACCCCGAAAGGTGAAATGGGTCTTGCACTCCATGAGATGCAATTCATCTCAAAGCTGCCAATGGAAGAAGCCCCGTATGAAGAATATGTTCCCTCCAACCGGGAACTTGCTGAAATCAGAGAGACAAACCCTCAGTTGATTGAGGTATATGAAGAATTGATGTGCCACTACATGATTTGTACTACAATGCATGAAAGTACATCTCATCTAGCATACATCAACAAGTGGACAACGTATCTCTTCTTCCATAAGGATAAACCAAGGATGATAAAGAAAGATTCCATGAAAACAAAGCTCCAGCTATCAATACAGATTCAACAATTTCTGTTAACAAAATTCGGGATATGATGACTGTCTATAAATTCCCGAAAAAATATATGTCCACCAAGACTGGGGAGTTCCCGGCTGGAACTGAAGCCTTGAGCTTCCTCAGATACGGCAGCCAAAAGATCTCCAGGAAAGCCTTGCTGGCAGGCTTCCTTTCTTTATGGTTGAGAAGATGGGTCGTACCGGGAACTGGTACTGTTGATAGAATCTACCGTAGCGTACTATGGCCAGCAGTGCGTTTGGTATTTAAAGTCAGAATTAACCTGCTATCGGCAATGGTGTACCGAGTAAATGCCGGTTTGAGGACTTTCGGTGAGGAGCTAATCAATAATGCTCCTCATCGGAATGTATTTCTGTTTGCCATGAAATATAAAAGAAGAACAATTATCGGAGGACCGGACTTTTACTTCACGTTACAAACTCGCTTGTACAAAGAAAGCCTAGGGACAAAAACCTAGGTACAGCAGTCTAAGTACAATTGTTTATTTTAGATTCTGGGAGGTGACGATAGAGGCTCGGGAAGGCGACGGCAGCCCTGCCTTACTCCTTGGACGATCGTATACAGCCTTGGCTCCTGTGAAAAGATGGTTGGCGTTGATGAAGAAATGCTCTTCTTGCTCTCCCTCTGACTGCTCTTCTGGCTTCTCTCTCTCTGTGTGTATTCTCTCTCTGACTATGGGGGAAAGTCTCTCTGTATATACGTATTCTCTCTGATATTGTATATCTTTCCTTTTTTTGCAAGAGAATGGCACCCTGTTATTATAATAGTGGAGAGCACCATTAGGGTTTGGATGATTACCCACTCTCAAAGTGGCGGCAGCCTGATGCTTAATCAATCTGGACCGTTCGTTTTAATCGTGAAGGATCTGGGCCATAAATGGGGATAGCACTGAATCTTGCGAATGATTAATGCTGATTGTTTTAAATCTTCATGATTGGTTGTGTCAAGCTTGGATCTCTCACCACGTGTCCCATTGACTTGATCATGAATGATATGACCTGATCTCATTAATTATGAGGATAACGTTAAATATGGTCATTGGGATCTGGTAAATCTCTGATTGATTTGCATCTCATAATCATCCTTGCTACCAGCTGTCAAGTCATGGGGCAATTGAATCTCTGCCACGTATCTTAATGATGGACTCTGCCAGAGCCGCATGATATCCATGAACCGCATGAGACAGCGTCTCAGTGAACCGCATAGGTATAGTATTTGCGAGCCATATGGGATGGTTTCTCGTGGGCCGCATAGGTATAGTATTTGAGCCGCATGGGATGGTTTCTCGGTGGGCCGCATAAGTGTAGTACTCACGAGCCGCATGGGATGGCTTCTTGGTGAGCCGCAGGAAGACGATTCTTGCCAGCCGCATGAAGCTGTTCTTCACTGGAGCCGCATGGGGGTAGCCATGTATCAATTTCGGATCGTGTCAGAGATTTTCTCCTATTCCTAAAGAGTCTATCATTATGACAGGGCCATTATGACACTTTATGTCAGAGCCGTTAGCTGTCAAATCATGGCAGAGCATTAAATAGGGCCATTGCTCGATGGCCAGCTGTGTGAAGGGGTCCCATGGGGGCACGTGGCGTCGATCGAACCGTATATCTCTGTTGGTCGAATGGGAGCCGCATGTACTTCTGAACCGCATGCGGCTAGGGGGCTCTTTGTACCGCATAGGACTGTCCCTATGTAAGCCGTATGGACTCTCCTACCCCGAGCCGTATGAAGAATATCTTCTGACCGAGCCGCATGAAGGACGTCTCATGACCGAGCCGCATGAGGAATGTCTCATGACCGAGCTGCATGAAGGACGTCTCATGACCGAGCCGCATGAGAAATGTCTCATGACCGAGCCGCATGAAGGACGTCTCATGACCGAGCCGCATGAGGAATGTCTCATGATCGAGCCGCATGAAGGACGTCTCATGACCGAGCCGCATGAGGAATGTCTCGATCAGCCCGTGCACTCGCTTTGTGGGCCCGGTATCCCGAACACACGAGTGCGTAGGTATCATATTTGCTCCCTGATGTAGGGCTAATAGAAACACTTGCCCTCGATCTTTGTTGGGAGACTCTTGAGAACCACTCTGTCCGTTTATCGCCGGGGGCTGGACACGGACGGCTCTGTACAACTTTCCATCAGAGGCCCGCTTAGCGGGACGCTCTTGATGGTCAGAGGTTGGGACAGCTGACTGAGCCCGATAAGCCCGTGCTGCCCTAGACTTCTTCTACTTAGCACCCGAAGGTGCATAATAGGAAGAGTCCAAGTTTGAAAGGAGGGAAGAGAAGTTGGTGCCCTTTTTAAATGAGGTAAGGGGCTCTATTTATAGAATGGAGTGAGCCCTTTCTTCTTCTCCTTTCCGATGTAGGACTAAAAGCAATATTTTCCATGCTTCTACAGGACCCCCTTCAAAGTTTCCAAATTACAAATTTGGAATACTTTGAATAAGAAGCAGGGAAAGTAGATTTGTTTAGGTGTGGCAATCCAATCAGAGGTAGCATGGACGTGATAGGTTTGGATACTTCTGCTGGGGATTTTATGTGGACTTATCATCCTTGGCGTACCTTGGTTTTAGGTACGGATAATAAGTTGAGAGAGGGAACCATCATATTTACTCAGAGGTGGTATGGACGTGGTAAATAAGGTTGATGGTAGAGCTTTCCTATTCAGAGTGATATGGACATGGTAGGAGTAAACTCGAATGAGGATACATAGAACAACTCAGAGGTGCTATCGACGTGGAAGTTCTATGCATTGGGTGAAAGAATGCTGTGGAACAGCTGGGCTCCGAAAGCATGTGATGATGAAAAAAGATATGGATGTACTAAGGGACCTAGTACGACATTTGTGGTCAGCAGAGGACATTTGTGGGCCTATTATCCTTGGCATACCTTAGTTTTAGGTACGAATAATAAGTTTGATAGGGATACCTAGAACAACTCCGCGGTAAGGCGGATATGGAGGTTCTTGGTATCGGGCGAAAGAATGCCATGGAGCAGTGATCAGTTTTCTGTTTTCTTTCACTGTTTTTTCTTTTCTTTTTGTCAAGGAATGTGATCCCAGATGATGTACTTTGAATTTTGAATAAATGAGCATGTTTCAACTCATCTTCTCTTTCTTGTACTTGTGGTATTTGTGGAATTGGACCTGCTGGGGGATTATTTGTGGACCTATTACCCTGGGCGTACCTTGGTTTTAGGTACGAGTAATAAGTTTCGGAGAGGAATACCTAGAACAACTTCACGATAAGACAGCTATAGAAGTTTTTGATATTCGAGAGAATGCCAGGGAGCAACTGGGCTCCTAGGCATGATAGGGAAGGGATGGACGTGTACTGGAGACCCAATACAGCATCTGTGGTCGACTGAGGACATTTGTGGTCATCGGAAGACGTTTATGGGCCTATTATCTTTGGGCGTACTCAGATCGTGGGTACAGATAATAAGTCGAGGGAGGACCATCATACTTACTCAGAGGTAGTGAGGACATGGCAAGTATGGATTTGCGGAGGATATTTATGGTCAACAGAGAACTTTTGTGGTCAACAGAGGATATTTGTGGTCAACAGAGGACATTTGTGGTCAACAGAGGACATTTGTGGTCAACAGAGGACATTTGTGGTCAACAGAGGACATTTGTGGACCTATTATCCTTGTCGTACTCCAGTTATGGGTACAGATAATAGGTTGAAAGGGAACCGACATACTTACTCAGAGGTAATGAGGACATAGCAAGTACGAAGGTTTCTTCTACGGAGCCTTTCCACTCAGAGGTAATGAGGACATGGTAGGAGTGGGCTCAATGAAGAGGGGGTACATAAAACGACTCAGAGGTAATGAGGACATGGAAGTTTTATGTAGGGGTGATTTGTTTTGGGCGAAAGTGAAACGACTCAGAGGTAATGAGGACATGGCCGTTTTAGAAATTTGTGGATCGCTTACCCTTTTTTTGCACTGGAAGTGCGGGTATTGGATCATGAGGGAGGATCTCTTCCAGGAAGAAAGTTCAGAGGTATGATCATACATGACTTACTATCTGAAAGAGTGATCGGGATGTGAGTTCAGAGGCACCATCGGGGACATGACTCGATATTGTGAAAGTGTGAGTTCAGGGGCACCAGCGGGTACATGACTCGATAATCTGGAGAATGGTGAGTGTGAGTTCAGCGGTACCAGCGGGTACATGACTCGGGAATTTAGAGAATGGTGAGTGTGAGTTCAGCGGTACCAGCGGGTACGTGACTCAATAATCTGGAGAATGTCGTTTTAGACATAGTATTTCTTCAGGAACTTGCCGTTGACGGGCAACATGAGCAAGTCTCCGTTTTGCTTGGCGAGGCGGTAAGCACCGTTGGAGAATACGACCTCGATGATAAATGGACCTTCCCATTTTTGCTGGAACTTGCTGGCGGTCTTGTGAGTCATGACCATCGGCCTCCGGACTGCCAGAACAAGATCGTCCACTTGGAATATTCTGATTTTAACCTTCTTGTTGAAGGCTCCAGAGATGCGTGCTTGGTATAATTCGATCCTTTGCTGAGCTAGGAGGCGCTTTTCATCTAAGGCCTCTAACTCTTGTAGTCGACGTCGATAGTTGTCATCCGTCGTCAATTGATAAGTGAGGGCGACGCGGAGCGAGGGTATTTGAGTCTCTATGGGAGAACTGCCTCACTCTCGTATACCAGGGAGAATTATGTATTCCAAGTAGGTGTTCGGACTGTAGTACGGTACGCCCATAGGCATTCACCAAGCTTCTCGTTCCAGTCGCGTTTGTTGGACGATACAAACTTTTTGAGAAGTTTGATGATTGTTTGTTGAATGCCTCTGCCAACCCATTTACTGTCGGATTGTATGGTGTCGAAGCAATATTCTGGATGCGATGCTTGTCACAGAATCGATAGAAGGCGTGGCTTGCAAACTGTGGACCATTATCGTGGATGATCCTTCGGGGCAGTCCAAAGCGATAGATGACATGATGCTTGAGGAAGCTGATCACATTTGAAGTCTTTACTTCTGTAAGCGGGACGTCAGTGTGGACAGCCACATACTTGACCAGTTTCGGTTCTTCTTCGACCACCCCCTGTATAAATGAAGACTGAGAGGACGACCTGGGCAGTTTGACCGTCAGAGGTTCAGCTGAGGGAGTAGAACGGAAGTTGTTGGCAGACTAGCGACCCCCAGTTTAGTACTTGATGTGGATCGAGGAGTGGCCGGTTTGCTAGAAGTGTCAGACCTTGCATCGGGGTGACGATCCTTCTTGGGAAGGCGTATCGTCAGTGGCCTATCGGAGGGATTGAGCTTCTCCGTTTGAGACTGACCGACTCTCGGCAGTCTGATTGTTAGTGGCCCTGTTGAGGATCTCGGTACTTGGCCGGACCTTGGCAGCCGGATTATCATCTGTTCCTCCTGTACCGAGAGGCTGATTGCATCTTTCCGCAGAGTGGCAGTAAGGGGTACGGACCTTCCTGGTTTGCGAGCTTGGAGGTGGATTGTCAGAGGCTCTTATGATCCTGTGGCCGTTTCGGTACCAGCTTGTTCATTTCCTTCATCAAGGTGCCTCTTCGACTTTTCGTATAGGCAGGAGTCCGAGTAGTAAGATTCGACCCCTTTGAAGGAATCGATGTCAGCAAATTCTGTCTTCACGAAGCCGTGTTTGTCGACATATTTAAAGCACTGATGTAGCGTGGAAGGCACGATCATGTAATCGTGTATCCATGAGCGCCCCAAGAGGATGTTGTAAGAAGTGTCTACATCTATGACGTAGCAGGTGACTTCTGATTGGAGGTCGCCAATTTGACACTTCAGACGAATCTTCCCGATTGGGTAGCTCCTGCCCGAATTGAAACCGCTAATGGCGGTACTTGTAGGCGTCAGGCGATGCATTGGGATGCAGAGATGATGTAGCAGACCCTTCGGGATGCTTATGGAAGAGCCAGGATCTATGTGCATCCGATCCACCTTCACGTCACCGATGTATCCTGTGTAGTATAGCGGGCGATCGTGTAGGTTGGTTTTGATGAGCATGTCCTGCGGATGAAGACGATGTTGGGCATTGCTCCCGTGCAGGCACTGTCTTGGAGATCTACGGGTGAGTCCTCCCCGGTGAGATTGGATTGAGCCAGATAGGCATCGACATTTTGGAGCGCTTTGCTTAATGCAATACGAACGTCCTTGGAGAGCCTTAGGAGTTCGTACAGTGACAACTTGGCCGGTGTGTTAGCCAATTGTGCTAATATGTCAAAGTTGTAGGGTCTTTCTAGCCCTTGGGCTGCTTCTTTTCGGAGAGATTTGTCGAAGCGAGTCTCCTTCGGCCTAGACTTGTCGGTCGTCGAAGGCTGAGCCGGTCCTGGAGCATCAGTTGTAGTGGGTTGATGATTTTCGGCTGGATTGTCAACCACAGGTTGGGATTGCGCTCCGGACCGTGTGACGACGGCTGTAGCTTCCTCGTTGTCTGCCGAGATTGTGTGGCAGGTCCTGACTTTTCTACTTTTCTTTTTGTCGGTGGTAGATGGTGTGGGCCGAGTCACTTCTGACACCAAGTCTGGATGGATCCACATGACCTCCCCTCGTGATGTGGTGAGGGGTACTAGACCGGCAGCCTGATCTCGGGGAGGTGGAAGATTGGTAATTTCCATTATCGCCAGAGGGACAGGGATCACCCCGTCTTGAGTCTCCATCGAAAGGAAGCTGTCGAATTGTACGAACACCATATTGGCCGCCACGGTTACCTCTTCGAAATCGATGGCCAGAGCGTTCGAATCGATGAGGTTCTGGATGTACCGTTTCAGCTGGTAGCAATCGTGTGTAGCATGATGAATATAGCGATGATAATGGCAGTATTTCGGATTCTCCATCTCTGTCGGCCGCGGTTCCCGTCTTGGTAGAGGAAGCTGAATTCTGTCCCCTTGTATGAGCATGTCCAAGATGGTCTTGACGTGACTGTCTTCAAAGGAGTAATCGATTTGCGGCCATTGTTTGTCTGCTGGCTTCGGCTCAGGTTTTTGTGCAGTATCGGCCACCATAGCCTGCTTTCCCTTGCTGTCCCGATTGTTAGAGGGGCTACCCCCATTATCGTTGTTGGGACGCTTGCCCTTGTTTTCTCCTTCCGAGATGTGCAATCCCATTTGGCGAGCCTTCTTCAACCGTTCTTCGGCACTAGTGGCACTGATGATGAACGCCTTCCAATCTTTGAATTGACTTTCGTCCATCCAGAGACTGATTGTTGGGAGTAATCTCTTTTGGCAAATTTGAATCAAGGAGGAATCTGGATTACCAGATGGTAACTTCATTGCGGTTTGACGAAACTGCTCGATGTAATTCCTCGTCAGTTCCTTCTCTCCTTGGACGACGTCCATGAGGGTAGACATTGTGACGTCCTTTCCTACCTCATAGAATCTCTCCAAGAACAAGCGTTTGAAGCCAGCGAAGGAGTGGATGCAGTTGTCTGGCAGGTTGCGGTACCAGTCGAAGGTGACTCCTTCCAATTCCCCGATGAATAATCGCGTGAGGATAGCGTCATCATGGGGCAGATGGTCGATGGTGACCTCGAAGTAAGTGATGTGCCGACTTGCTGAGGTCTTGCCATCATATGGGTTGATGTTGAACGGCTTATATCTTGGTGGGAACGAAACATCCCTCCATTCAGCAGGATATGGTTGCCGTATTCTGAGGTCTTGAGAGTTTTCTCGGGCGTGGAACATGGCTCGGAGCTCCTGAACCTCTCTTCTTACTTCTCGGGCCTCATCTGTCGCGGTAGGGGCCGTTATTTCGGAAAGATTATTGCCCGGGTTCGATGTCGCTGAATTTGAATCTATATTGATTGCGGGACCCACGCTTGTTTGGCCCTGTCACTCCCTGCAGAGTAGGAAGAGCCGCTTTGATCTTGTCTACAGACTTGACCAAGGCGTACAGTATGGCCTCCAAAGTGTCGATGCGTTGGCGATCACTGGAACCACCTTGATTGCTGTCCGTCATGAATACCGTCCTTACATGAGGAGTGACGGAAGGAACGGTGGAGGATGTGCCCTCCGAATCGTACCCATGCATTGAGAAATCATCGGGGTAGGTAGGAATGTTCTCTTCGGGTTCGGACTCGGAGGGAACAGTACCCCCAGCCTCAGAGCTTGCTTCGTTAAAAGTCATGGATGTCCTCGGGGACATCAGCATTTGTTGTACCTAACGGGAGGGTCGTTTCTCTGGGCTCGTCTTCTTGAAACATCGGATTGCTGTGTACGTTCGGAGGAGTACTACCCCCAGTTCCTACGACCCCCAGCGACGTGGACGATGAATCTCCCGTTGCAGCAGATTTTGTCTTCGAACGGGTGTGTTGAAATACTCCGGTGGTGGACAACCGTTTAGCCGACAATTTCTTAGCTGTAGTGGTTGATATCTTCGGGCTGGAGATGCTTGTCTTCTTCCCTCTCCCCTCGGCGGAGACTTTCTGAGTGGAATTGCAGGAGACAACAGGAGGTGCCTCGTCCTCCGAGCTCGGATGCTGTAGTCTTTGGAAGACGGACGGCCGATCTTCTGTTACTGCCGCTTTGTTGCAACAGCAGTTTGATGATTTGGGTGCAGTGATGTCCAAGCGAGGACTCTTTGCATGCCGAGGCTCCTTCTCTTTCCTTGTGCTTGTGGAGGATCGCCTCACGCAGGTCAGAGGAACCACTTTGTCCTTTTGCCGCCGGGGGCTGGACTCGAGCGGTTCTATATAACTTCTCGTCAGAGGCCCGTGTGATAACCAACGGGACGCCCCGATAGTTAGAGGTTGGGACAGCTGCCTAGGCTTGGTGAGCCCGTGCTGCCCTAGACTTCCTCCTTTTAGCACTTGCGGGTGCGTAATAGGAGGAGTCCAAGTTGAACACCATAGAGTCTGGCTTATCATCCAGAGAACCATCAGAGTCAGGTCCGCATGAGAGACGGTCGAAGACTGATCGAGAGAAGCGTGGAACAGTCGCTATGCGGCTAGAATTGGGTGCCGTGCAGGCTGTCTGTATGCGGTTGTCTTCTGCCGTTGGATGAGTTGTTTTTATGCGGTTAGGAGTCACGGCCGTGCAGGCTGGCCGCATACGGTTGGCAATTGTGGCCGCATGGGTTTTCTGTAAGCGATTGACTTTCTTAGCCGCATGAGTTTCATCCATGTTGTTGGCAACTGTAGCCGCATAAGCTATACGGCTGACAGATGTAGCCGCATGAGTTTTCTCCATGCGGTTGGCGGATGTAGCCGCATGAGCTTTCTTCCTGCGGCTAATACCCTTATGCGGCTCGGATCTCATAGAGTTCCTCTTTGCCCCTGCAAGTCCAGCATCATAGTATTTTCTTCTGCCGGACTTGGGGACAGCAGAGTTGTCTATGGTCTGAAGTGGGGCCGCAGGAGAGTCTTTCTCGTCGTCTTGAGCAACAGAGGATATTTCTGCAAGAGCTTCAGTAGGAATAAAGGATCGGGGTCTCCACTCCTTGCGGGCCTTCTTTGTGCGGGCTCGCTTCTGGACCGGGCCAGCGCTCTTGTCGGAGAGCATTTCTTCGAACGCCTGTTGGTCGAACCGGGCGACCATCTTCTGTTGCATGGAGCTAAGCTTGGCTGCATCCGATTGCGTCACCAACTCCTCAGCCGTGGAGAAGTTAGTCCCCAGCAGAGTCGCTATCGTGTTTGCCATGAAATATAAAAGAACAGAACAATTATCGGAGGATCGAACTTTTACTTCACGTTACAAACTCGCTTGTACAAAGAAAGCCTAGGGACGAAAACCTAGGTACAGCAGTCTAAGTACAATTTTTTATTTTAGATTCTGGGGGTGACGATAGAGGCTCGGGAAGGCGACGGCAGCCCTGCCTTACTCCTTGGACGATCGGTATGCAGCCTTAGCTCCTGTGAAAAGATGGTTGGCGTTGATAAAGAAATGCTCTTCTTGCTCTCCCTCTGACTGCTCTTCTGGCTTCTCTCTCTCTCTGTGTATTCTCTCTCTGATTATGGGGGGAAGTCTCTCTGTATATACATATTTCTCTCTGATATTGTATATCTCTCCTTTTTTTTTGCAAGGGAATGGCACCCTGCTATTTATAATAATGGGGAGCACCATTAGGGTTTGGATGATTATCCACTCTCAAAGTGGCGGCAGCCTGATGCTTAATCAATCTGGACCGTTCGTTTTAATCGTGAAGGATCTGGGCCATAAATGGGGATAGCACTGAATCTTGCGAATGATTAATGCTGATTGCTTTAAATCTTCATGATTGGTTGTGTCAAGCTTGGATCTCTCACCACGTGTCCCATTGACTTGATCATGAATGATATGACCTGATCTCATTAATTATGAGGATAACGTTAAATATGGTCATTGGGATCTGGTAAATCTCTGATTGATTTGCATCTCATAATCATCCTTGCTACCAGCTGTCAAGTCATGGGGACAATTGAACCTCTGCCACGTGTCTTAATGATGGACTCTGCCAGAGCCGCATGATATCCATGAACCGCATGAGACAGCGTCTCAGTGAACTGCATAGGTATAGTATTTGCGAGCCGCATGGGATGGTTTCTCGGTGGGCCGCATAGGTATAGTATTTGCGAGCCGCATGGGATGGTTTCTCGGTGGGCCGCATAAGTGTAGTACTCGCGAGCCTGGGATGGCTTCTTGGTGAGCCGCAGGAAGACGATTCTTGCCAGCCGCATGAAGCTGTTCTACACTGGAGCCGCATGGGGGTAGCCACGTGTCAATCTCGGATCGTGTCAGAGATTTTCTCCTATTTCCAAAGAGTCTGTCATTATGACAGGGCCATTATGACACTTCATGTCAGAGCCGTTAGCTGTCAAATCATGGCAGAGCATTAAATAGGGCCATTGCTCGATGGCCAGCTGTGTGAAGGGGTCCCATGGGGGCACGTGGCGTCGATCGAGCCGCATATCTCTGTTGGTCGAATGGGAGCCGCATGTACTTCTGAACCGCATGCGACTAGGGGGCTCTTTGTACCGCATAGGACTGTCCCTATGTAAGCCGCATGGACTCTCCTGCCCCGAGCCGCATGAGGAATGTCTTCTGACCGAGCCGCATGAAGGACGTCTCATGACCGAGCCGCAAGAGGAATGTCTCATGACCAAGCCGCATGAAGAACGTCTCATGACCGAGCCACATGAGGAATGTCTCATGATCGAGCCGCATGAAGGACATCTCATGACCGAGCCGCATGAGGAATGTCTCGATCAGCCCGTGCACTCGTTTTGTGGGCCCGGGTATCCCGAACACACGAGTGCTAGGTATCATGTTTGCTCCCTGATGTGGGGCTAATAGAAACACTTGCCCTCGATCTTTGTTGGGAGACTCTTGAGAACCACTCTGTCCGTTTGCCGCCGGGGGCTGGACACGGGCGGCTCTGTACAACTTTCCATCAGAGGCCCGCTTAGCGGGACGCTCTTGATGGTCAGAGGTTGGGACAGCTGACTGAGCCCGATGAGCCCGCGCTGCCCTAGACTTCTTCTACTTAGCACCCGAAGGTGCATAATAGGAAGAGTCCAAGTTTGGAAGGAGGGAAGAGAAGTTGGTGCCCTTTTCAAAGGAGGTAAGGGGGCTCTATTTATAGAATGGAGTGAGCCCTTTCTTCTTCTCCTTTCCGATGTGGGACTAAAAGCAATATTTTCCATGCTTCTACAATTTCCTAGGGTAGAAATGCCCTATACTTATTTGATGGGCTGGCTGTTGCACCACAATTGCAGATTATTGCCACCAGGCCCAGGTGATGATGCGAAGGTTTTCCTCCAGAAATTCAGTAAGGCTACATGGATTGCCACGACAGTGGCAGATACCCAGGCAGTTTTGAACTATTCTTATGGTTGGAACTTTTTTTGTACCCGGCCACAAGTTCCAGCCGACTGCTTCGGCGTCCAATTTGAAGATAAAATTGAAGAAGGAGCTTTATTGCCACCATCAGTCTTCAGATGGCTACAATGCATCAGACCCTCTCACCTGATGTACAGAAATGAAGATAATTGTACATTCGAACTGTATCTACCTAGTAGGTTCGCTCGACAATTCGGGTATGACCAACTTCATGTTGGTAATCCCTCTACTAGTTTCCGTCACTACGGGAAACTGCTTGATGGTGCCAGGGGTTGGAGATATTTCAGTACAGCCCGTACTGGTGCCAAATTCAGAGTCTCAACCGCCACCAGCACTACAGAGCTACGTATTCTTCACTCATACGCTCACTTTTACGCTTCCATCCGTTCCTTTGCCCATTGCTACAATATGAGAGGTAGCCTGAGATGGCCCAAGGAAGGCAATGTTGAAGAGCCAGTTAGGGTACCAACAGATATCCCTGACGATGCTGCTGTTCCAGATCCATATCTGGAAGTTATCGCTACAAGAGCTGGGGAAGAGGCTGCAGAACCTATTATCATTGGCAAATCCCGCAAACGGAAACAAAGTACAGCGGTTACACTTCCAGAGAAAACCCCGGAGAAGAAGAAGAAGGCTACCATAAAAAGACCTTCCAGATCAAGAGCCTCTACTCCGGAAAGTGACACTCAGGCAGATGAGCTGAGACATGTAGGATCTTCTTCAGTTCACCCTGGAGAAGGATCTTCGGCACCTCAACCAGCAACACCTGCAGTAGTCTTATCTCCCGGACGTCTTAGCTCGGTACTTCATTTAACTCTGCCACAAAAGGCACAAGTTGCTGAAGGCGCCGCTCCAGTACATATTGTTGATCAAGAACCCATCCCAGCTGATGAACCAGCTATCAATTTTGATGATGAAGACTGGGATGGGGTTTATGACATATACTTGGAGCGTTCCACACCTACTCCAAGTAAATATAATTTATACAAAATCCATATAAAACTATGACTTTTGTATATTAACTTATTTTGTTTAATTTTTTGTAGGTGTTATCATTTCCCTAAAGGTTGTGGCTCCTCCTCCTCAAGAAAATATTTATGAGGAAAACGAGGAATCTGAGGAGGAGGCTTCTTCTTCAGAAGAAGATGCTCAAGAAAATGTAGCACGAGAGCCCCGAAGTAGAGTCTCAAGAAGAATGTCCTCCATCATTGGAGGTACAACAAGCGCCAGAAATACAGGCTCAGCCAGAAGTGTCCTCTCCTGCTGAGGGCAAGGATAAGGAAGAAACTACAGTAGATCTTACTGTAGATGATGAGGAAGCTGCCGAAGAAGAACTAGATTTTAATGAAGAATCAGCTGTAGAAGAATTCCCTACAACTGAAACACTTGAAGATCCTGTGGAGCCAACAATTGACGAAGGTAATGAAGGCATGCTCAAGTTATCAACCAAAACTGGGGAAATTGTAATAGCATCCTCCGCTGTTACCATTGATCCAGTACAAGTTACTGAAGAGTCAATGCCAGAATCTGAGTCAGCTGCTCCAACTGTCATTCCTTCCACCACAATTACCGCCACCGGAACTCTAGAAATGGCTAAAGTAACAAGTACTGAAGACATGATCCCTGAAGCTCCCAGGGATCAGTTGGCTATGGTAGTGACGACAACATCATCTTTATCTCAGTTTGCTACCGGAGCCACCACATCTACCCCTAGTATTCGAAAAGAGACTTGGTAGAGATTGCTGCAACTCCAAGCTCCAATGCAGAAATGAATCTCTTAGTTGAGATTCATACTGAAGCTTTTTACAAGACACTGGCAGCTTTAATTGACATGGTCCTGAATAGGGGCCTCAGTTATGAAAGCTTGAAAGGCGCGATTGTTTCCACTATCAAGAACGTCGCCACGTTTAATGATGTTGAGAGAGCAACTGCATTGGAAAAGGTGGTAGAAGAACTTGAGCAACCTATTAAAGAGTATCTGAGGTTGACAAGTGAAACTACCGAAAGTCTCATTCAAGCTGAGTACAACGCTTTATCAGCTGAATACACCGCTCGAGAGACTACTTTCAATGACTCTCTCAGAGCACAGCAGCAAAGTCACCAAAGAGAAAGCTTTCTTGGCTGACGCAAAGCCTAAGCTGGAGAGCTATAGAGAAGCCTATGACACTTCGAATACAAAAATTCAGGAACAAAATGATAAAATTCGTGAAGTGGAGGCCGAACTAGCTCGTCTGAAAGCTGAGAAGGAGCAATTAATAGCAGCTCATGACAAACATTTGACACAGAGCTCAATTCTGGAAGAACAAGTTTTTGGAGCGAATCTACTATCAAGTTCCTTGATGATGCCAGGGATAATCTGATAGCTACTTTTGCTAAGTTTTCTCTCATTTGCACTCCAGAGGCCCGAAGAAAGGTAGCTACTGAAAATGTAATGGGCTCTCGTGAGAAGCGTTTGGCAGAGCTCCAAAAATTGCTAAAAGATATATCTGCTCCGCCTTAGAGGAGCTTTTGTAATCTTTTATCTTATTCAAGAAATGAATAAAATATTTGTTTTGTGATCCTATCATTTATTTTGGAATTAAATAATAGGTAAGAGATAGAAAACACTTATCAGAGGTAATATGGACATGACAAGTCTTCTAAACTCAATAAATTATATCTATCCAGAGGTAATATAGACATGATAGATAATGAAATCTCATTTTCTGTTTAGAGTATACAATACTATCAGAGGTAATATGGACGTGACAGATCGTAACAACTCAAAGAAAATAGATTAATATCTATTCAGAGGCCAAATGGACATGATAGATAGGAAAAATAAGCAGACTTAATATTTATTCAGAGGTCAAATGGACATGATAGATAATAAATCCAACTTTTTATCAACTGGTAAGATAAAAGATTAAATTTTCTCTCCAAGCTTAACCAAACATTGGTAGCTGGGGAATAAGGAAGAGATTCAAACATAATATTTCTTCAGGAATTTGCCATTGATCGGCATCATAAGCAAATCTCCATTAGTTTAGACAACCTATAGGCACCGTTGGAGAAAACTGTCTCGATGACATAAGGGCCTTCCCATTTTGCTTGAATTTCCCTTTGCTCTTATGAGTCATCACCATCAGTTTTCGAACGGCTAGAACTAGCTCACCGACTTTAAATACCCCTCTTTAACTTTTCGATTGAAAGTTCGAGATATGCGGCTTGATAGAGCTCAATATGCTGTTGTGCTTGAAGACGCTTTTCATCCAATCCTTCAAGTTCTTGGAGTCGTAAGCGATCATTGTTCTCTGTAGTTAGCTCATTAGCAATGGCTATTCGAAGAGATTGGAATCTGATTTCTAGTGGAAGGACAGCTTCACATCCATAAACCAGTAAAAATGGTGTAAAACCAGTAGGAGTTCGGACTGTTGTTCGATAAGCCCATAATATTCTCCAAGTTTCTCATTCCAATCACGTTTATTAGAAGAGACGAACTTTTGAGAAGTTTGATGATCGTCTTGTTGAAAGCTTCGGCTAAACCATTAGCAGCTGGATTATAAGCCGTAGACGCCAGGTTTTGGATTCGATTCTTATCACAGAACCGATAAAATGCCTGACTGGCAAACTGTGGTACATTACATGTATTATCCGTCTAGGGATCCCAAAACGATAAATAATATAATTTTTATGAAATTAACCACATTAGATGTTTTTACTTCAACAAGGGGAACGCTTCCGCCCATTTAGAAAAATAATCGGTTATAGCCAGGATAAACCGATGTCCCTTGACAGAAGGAGGGTTAATCGGACCAATAATGTCCATGCCCCAAGCTTCGAAAGGCCAAGAAAGCGCCGTAGTATGTAGGAATTCAGACGTTGATGAATAAATTAGCATAAATCTGACATGCTTTACATCGTCTGGCATAATCCACAGCATCTTCTATCATAGAGGGCTAAATACCCCATCCTTCGAATGCGGTCCTGTAATTTCGGACCAGGTTGATGGGTACCACAGACAATCATGAGCTTCACGAAGTGTTTGCTTAGCTTCACTCTCTGAGAGCGTAGCAAAAGTCTGTCATAAGAACGACGATATAACATATGTAAGAAGATTCATAGTAGAATCGAATGATCGTCTCTTGACTGATGCAGCTTTTTTTTGGATCTTCAGGCAAAATCCCTAAATTGCGTAGTCATAATGGACTTCTCCAATCCCTCTATTGGGAACTTGATTCTGTAATATACTATGTTCAATATGCAGATTATTCTTGACACAGAATAATCTCGGTCCAACAAAGTAATGGTATTTTGTCTTCGAATTGGAACAGCCAAATCTGCAGCTAAGCTAGCAAGAGCATCAGCTTCCAAATTCTGAGAACGTGGTACGAATTCGATGAAGAATCCTTTGAATGAAAGGACCAATTCATTACCACTTGATGATAAGGGATAAGATCAGGGTTTCTGACTTCATATGTCCCTCTAACTTGATTAACAATCACTGAAAATCACCATAAGCTTCCAGGAACTCGATTTCCAATTATTTTGCCACTTGAAGACCAACAGCAAGCATTATATTCTGCCACATTGTTGGAGCATGGCTCATTGAGAGAATAGGTACGGTATATGACCATTTTGTCAGGAGAACCAAGACGATTCCTACCCCGAGACAATATGCCTTTAGGTCCAACCTGTGATGCTCCATCAAAGTATAACTGCCAAATGTTTCTTTTAAAGTCATGTTGCAATCCACAACTTCATCTGGAATATCCTCATATAACTTCGATGTTTCAGGTATAGGGTGAGCTGCTAAGAAATCACTAATGCTTGACCCTTCACTGATTTTAAGGTATATAGACCATGTCATAAGGAGTGAGCAACATCGCCCAGGTAGCTAACCTGGAGTTAAGAATGCTTGGTTTTCTCATCAGTACCCAATAGGATTTATTCTAGAGATGACATGAATAGTCTGTCCTGACACATAATGTCGTGTCTTTTGGACAGCAAAACCCAAAGCCAGACATTCCTTTTCTACAGGAGTATACCTATGTTCAGCTCCGACCACATCTTCGGCTAAGATAATAAATTACTTGTTCATGACCCATATCACTTTCTGTGCAAGAAGAGCACCAAGTGATCCAATGCTTGAACATATAGCAAAATGGTCTTCCCACTACTGGTGGTACCAGAACAGGTGGATTTGTAAGGTATTGCTTGATATCATTGAAAGCTTTCTGACAAGCTTTATCCCAGACAAATGATACACCTTTCTTTAATAGATGGGAGAAAGTTGACATCTCCCAGAGATTGGATATAATCTTCTGATATAAGCAATGCGACCTTGGAAGCCTCGGAGTTCCTTTAGATTACGTGGAGGATGCATTTCAAGAATTGCTTTAATTTTATCAGGATCAACATGGATACCCTGAGAAGTGATGACAAATCCCAAAAACTTGCCACTGGAAACCCCTAAGAAGACTTAGTAGGGTTCATTTTCAATTGATGCTGGCGCATCAATTCAAATACTGTCTTCAAGTCTTGAATGTGATCATTTTTTAATCGACTTTTGATCGCAATGTCATCTACGTAATATTCAACTGTCTTCCGTAAATGTTCTTGAAAGATGTTGCTCATGGCCCGTTGATACGTGGCACCGGCATTTTTAAGACCAAACGGCATAACCGTATAGCAGTAGACTCCAAGGGGTGTACGAAAAGCAGTATGCTTCTCATCTCCTGGATACATCTTAATCTGATTGTATCCTGAGAATCCGTCCATTAAAGACATGCGTTCAAAACCGCATGTATTGTCTATCATGACATCAGTAATTGGAAGTGGAAATTCGTCCTTTGGACAAGCTGCATTAAGATCTCGAAAATCTATACAAACTCGGACTTTTCTGTTCTTCTTCATAACAGGGACAATATTGGCAACCCAGTCTGGGTGTTGTTCTTCACGAACAAAGCCATATGTAATCAACTTTTTGACTTCTGCTTTAATTGTATCCATCATGTCTGGTCGAAAACGTCGTTGCTGTTGTTTCACAGGCTTGGCATTAGGAAAAATATTGAGTTTATGAGTAGCAACTTTAGGATCTAGACCCGACATATTCTCATAACTCCATGCAAAGATATCAATATATTCTTTAATCAGTTTTACTAGCTCTTCCTTTTCATCTTCGGAAAGGTTTTTACTAATGAATATTGGCTTGGACGTAGTTCCGTCTCCAACATCAATCTGGAGAATCTCGTCCTCCGTAGGTGGTTATCGTTGTTCAAAACGAAGTTCCTACTGTGTGTCCATCTGTTGAGCCCAAGGGTCATTCTCAAATGGCTTAGATTCACCATCAGTTTGAACCATGTTGACTGAGAATACACACTCAAATTCATCATAATAGTCTTCTTCAGTATATGAGGAATGGGATGTATCAGATTCGATGAAATGGATTTCTTCTGAATCTGAGGAAGATAATTCTTCTTGTATATCGTCATTAAACAGGTAGGACGGATCATATCCCAACCCATGACGAGTTTTTGGTAAAACGGATCACCATATAATGGTAATCGTCTACCTTTACCTTGATTGAGACCTTACATAGTCTTCAAATTATATCCTATTTTCTGGATAATCTTGAGAGATTGTTGACTATATTTGTCAATTCGGATTTTTTCTTTATCTTTATCTCTAAGATCATCTGTCTGAACAATAGGAATATTTCTAGCCAAGCCAACACAATTTGGTGCTTGTTTTTCTTATCAGACGGAATCACGAAATAAGATTCTTGTGACGTCTAAAGTTACACAAGCTTGTGATAGAGCAGCTACAGGAAGAAGATATGGAGAAAATGTTAGGAACTTTTGAGCATAAGGTCCTACATCGACATGAGGAGGAAAAGAATTTTCTTTATGATCAATGTATAAAGTTTTCTCTGTATCTATGTCATCTTTATATTGATGACTTTGATCATCAGGAGATAAAGTTATTCTTTCAACAAATTTGACATCCATATACTCAAAAAGAAAATCTTCATTGATATTAGAAAGTACAGAATGATCAATATTACATCATTTATAATTTGACTGCTACGCTTCGGATTGATCATTAACGGACCGTCATCCGTATTCTGCGTAGACTTTTCAAGGTTGATGATCAATGGTGGTTCTGGATCATTCGTACGAGAAGTACGTCCTTTGACTTTGATCATAAGAGGTTGAACTTGGCTTTTGGCAGGAATACTCACTGATTCCTCAGATGAAGCTCGAGTTCTTCCTTTAACCTTGATCATCAGAGGTTGATCATTGACATGTTAGGGTTGGATTCGACCTTTGACCTTGATCTTCAAAGGTTGCTCTTCCGGAGGATCTTCATTGACAGACTGATCTTCAGCAAGTGATTGATCTTCAGCCATATCTGATATCTCTTTCACATGCTCTTGTTTGTAGAGTATTGAGTCAGAAAAATAAGCTTCAACACCCTTAAAAGGATTGATATTAGCAAATTTAGTCTTCACAACCCCTTTGAAATCTAGTATTTGAAGCATTAGTGGAGAGTTGAAGGCACAATGTTATGCTCATGTATCCACGGTCGCCCGAGAAGGATATTGTAAGATACGTCTGAGTTGATAACATAGAAGGTTGCCATAGTTCGAAGATCACCAATCTGAATCTTCAGACGAATCTTTCCCAGTGGTTTACTCTTGCCAGAATTGAAACCAACTATCGTAGTACTAGTGTAAGTCAAATCACTAGTAGGAATCCTCAACGGTCTTAGCATACTCTGAAGAATAATGCTAATAGAAGACCCAGGATCAATGTAAATCCTGTCAATTTTAGTGGATTCAATATACCCAGTGTAGCACAAAGGCCTGTCGTGCTTGTTATGCTTCAACAACATGTCTTCTTGTGTGAAGGTAATGTTAGGAATTGCCTCCATCACACTATGACATTGTGGACACGACACTGGTGTATTATCAGGACTCTTGAGTTGAGCTAAGCATGAGTCTGCTTGTAGCAAAGCTTCACTCAAAGTCTCCCTGCTTTCTTTAGAAAGACGAAGTAACTCAAATATAGATAGTCTAGCCGGAGTATTGGCTAACTGGGCAAGAATATCAAATTTGTAGGGTTTCATCACCACCCCTTAACTTGAAGCAGATTTCAAAGGAACATCAAAGCGTACTGCTTTCTGTTTCCCTTTCTCAACTACTGTTGGTTTAGAAGGAACAGGAGATGGTTGAACTGGTGGTGTTTCAACAACGTCTTCTGCTTCTTTAGAAGATCCCTCATAATCTTTATGGTACTCTTTTCCAAATCTCATACCAGCAAAGCTTTCTTCTTCAGACTCATGAGAAGGAAGTACCATATTGCAGGATTTAGTCTTCTTTCCCTTTTTCTTGTAAAGATTTTTGAGAGGAAGTTCAGAACCCAATCCAACGGTGGATTTTTGACTTTGAATTTGTAAAGGAAGTCGCATTCCTTTATCATAGTTCAGACCCTCTGCCTTTGAAAGTCATATCCCATCTTTTTCATGTGATGGATTGTTGACTATACAAATGAATGGGTAGTGGACTTTCAGTGGATGGTTTAACAGAAGAAGAAGAGACAGAAATCTCTGTAACCACAGGAAGAGGAGTATTCGAAACACGAGGAAAAATCCCTGTAGGAGCTTTTTCATAAGCAGCAAAAACTTGTTGTGCCCTGTATAAGGGAACACTATTCATAGCTAACCACTGCTGATGAGTAAGTTTGAGCTTGATAGGAGGAGCTAAACTTGGAGGACATATGTTTAAACCTTTTAGCCTATCCTCTAAAGTAATGCCATCCCAAAGATGATCCAAATCATCAGGATCTGGAATAACATGAGAAATCATGTTGCAGGTTTTAACTTTTTTATCTTTCTTGGATTTTGAAGTTTTACCTTCATCCTCCATTTCAGGTACTAAGTCAGGATGTACCTACATGATTTCACCATTCTTTAGTGTGAGAGGCAACAATCCTTCATTTTCCTCTCTGGCAGGCGAGATATTCACAATCTTCATCGTCGCCTTCGGAATTGGGATAATCCCATCTGGGACATGCTGTGGAGGAAATCCTCCAAATTGAAGAGAAACCATATTGGTTGTGACTGTATGCTCATCGTTAGTTAATGCGATGGCATTGGCATTTATCAACTTTTGGATTTTCTTCTTTAGGACAACAAGCCCTTGTGGGATGATTTATGTATCTGTGATAGATACAATACTTGGGATTGTCAGTCAGATTTACCTCATTAGGCCTTTTGGCTCCGAAATCTGGAATTTGCCACTCTTTACCAAACATTAAAAATCTCTGGGATATCGCTTTCGTCAAAAGAGTATTCTTCTTTTGGCTTAGAAGACTTCTGACTATTCGGCATCATTTTGTTCTTGGAAAGATTAACCATAAGGATATCATTTCCTTTCCCATTACGATTGCCGGAATTATTACCAGGAGAGCCTTTCTTTCCTTTGTCCTCTGAGGCAAAAATCATCCCATGTTCACGAGCCAACCTACCATTGGTCTCGACGGAAACTGCTGCTATAATAAACGAGGCCCAGTCTGTGAATTGGGAACCCATGAAGACAGCAATGGATGGTCGCAGATTCATCTTGCATGTATCAATCAACGCTGAATCTGGCATACCAGGAGACATTTTTAGAGTCGCCTGTCGGAAACGTTCGATGAACGTCCGAGTATTTTCCTTCTCTTTTTGTTTGATCTCTATTAAGGAGGACATATTCATATCCATACCTCCTTCATAGAAACGAGAGAGAAACATTGCTTTAAATTCGTCAAAAGACGAAATGCAATTGTCGGGTAAACTATGATACCAGTCGTAAGCTGAACCCGTCAAGCACCCGATGACACTCGAATGAGAAGAGCATCATTTTTTTGCAGATGCACAGTCATAATATCAAAGTAATTGACATATTGACTAGGAGAAGCCTTTCCATCAAACAACACCATCGATTGTGGTTTGAATTTCAGAGGAAAGGGTACATCATTCCAATGAGGAGGATAAGGTTGCTTAATCCCTAACCTCTGGAGCTGATCCTTGTGCTTCAAAACTTCAAACTGTGCTTTTAGTTCATGCACTGCTTGAATAGCTTTACTGGTTTGAGGACACATTTGATTGAATAGTGGTTGGATGTACCGTAACCCCCACCGTAGGTGATATATCTTCTGGAATGACAGGATCTGGAGATGCTGAATTTTGATTAACAACAGGCTCTTAATTATTCAAAGGTATGTCAACCCCTTGACTATCTTAAGTTTGTGCTGCTACTTGTACCGGTGTTACTACTGCCGGTTGAGCAGTTTGCTGAGTCATTATCTGGTGCATACTTTGCACCATATTAAGCATGTCCTTTAATGATTGCTCAACGGCAGAGAGACGCTATTCTGTATTAGCAGATGACGTCTCCGGTTCATCTCCAATAGCATAAGATTCAACCTCTCTTGAAGATACAGAGGGATTGGTATAGAGGTATGAATCGACACTATCAGTTTTGGACTCAACAGATTGAGTACCCCCAGCTTCTGAATCAGAAGTCTGCAACTGTCTTTGTCTTCTTGATCGAGTATTCTGATACTCCTTCAAAGGAATCAAGAAGTCTGTTGAATTGTTATTGACCTGGAGTTTGGGACGTGTTGCATCTTGGACGTCGTCCTCTGTTGGTATGAGATGCCATGTTGACTGGCGCATAGGACAATTCATGTTCTTGGTTATCAACTTGTTGTTGAGGTACATTAAAACTTAACCGGTCAAAAACTGACTGTTTAGAAGCCGAACAACAACATTTGATTACAATCTGATGACACTAACAATGGTGTCTCTCTTAGGAGAGTGTCACAGGAGATTTTCTATCTTTATGCTTTTGCATTAGCAACTCGCGTAAATCAGAAGGAGTTGAGGAAGAAGTCTTCTTTATTACATTTGGGGTAGAGAAACGTTTAGTCCCTTGTGTATAAAGAAGATTAAAGGCTTTATTAGCAGAACCAAACTGTATATTTTTACGCGCTTGGAGTTGCGTGCGTAAATCTTGAGATTTTTTAGCACAAAGGACTCCATCAGCATTGCGCGTAATTTGAAGATTTGGTACTTTGCGTACAGCAGTATAAGAAGGTTGTTGGTTGAAAACAGAAGTTTTACCAACTATGTTTTTATGTTTCATGCGTGCAGGTAAATTCACTTTAGATGCAAAAGCATTATTGTGAATTTTATCTACACTGTCACAGACAGAAGATTTACCTTTACGCATAGAGCGCAAAACATGAGTATCTGCCACATCATAGACGGGAGATTTTCCTTTACGCGTGGAGCGTAAATTTTGTGTGTCTTCCCGTCACAGACGGGAGACTTATTTTTACGCTCAGAACGTAAAGCATTGGGGTCTACCTCGTCACAGACGGGAGACTTGTTCTCATGCAAAGAGCGTAAATTTTGGTTTTTACGCGTTGGGCGTAAAACCTCACTTTTACGCGCTGGACGTAAAACTTGGTTTTTACGTGCTGGGCGTAAAACTTGGGAATCTTCCCTGTCACAGACAGGAGATTGTTTGTTACACTCAGGGCGTAACACTGAAGTAAAGACTGCCTCGTTACAAACGGGAGCCCCTACAACAGGAGTAGGAAGGATTCCTTTACCTTCAGAGACATTAAGAATCCGAGGACGCTTTGGATTTAGGAATCCAAACTTTTTGTGCCTTCCTCAATTTTTGAACATTGAAGCAGTGAGTACCACCCCCAGTTCGGAGCATTTCTTCGTAGGCAGTCTGGTCGAAGTGCACAACCAGAGTCTTCTTTATCGATCCAATCGATACATCATCGTATTGAGCAATTGCCTCCTCGTCAGAGGAGAAGGTCGTCCCCAGTAGAGTCGCCATTTTGTTTCACTTAACAAAATGCATAAAATTGGCTTTCAAAAATAAATAAGAAAAAAGTACAAGAAGTACAAGTTGTTCTGGGAAGTATTGCTATGGAAGTCTGATCTGAAGGCGATCACTTTGTTCCTTGGACCATACGATGATGATAAAGATCACTGCTAGAAGATAAACAGCCGGAAGAACTAAGTCGCCAGAAAGGTATCGATACACTTGGGCACTGATGGCGAGGTCGAATGCTTTCCTGCTTTACTTCACTCTGTTCTGGAAGAAAAGATGAAGAAGAATGCTCTGGAAAATCAAAGTCTCTGGGCTCTGATCTCTATGTATTCCCTCCTATCTCTCTGTGTTCTTTGTATTCTGAAAATCAGTCTATTTATAGACTTATCCCTTTGTGCGTAAAAAGCAACAAAGTCCTGTCTTTACGCTAGTAACTGTCAACCACGATGGAAGTCACCCTCTACGCATGTTGACACGTGTCCTATTATTTCAACAAAAATAGGGAGCACGTACACACGTTCATCAATAAATGTGGCATGAAAGCCACGTAGACAAACCACGTTTTAAAGTAGTCAGGAAGGATCGAGCGTAAAAAATGACCCAAAATAACCCCGGGCGTAAAGTGGCAAATTGGCGTAAAAACCCAAAATAAACTTTTCAGCGTAAAGTGGCTAAAATAGCCTTGAGCGTAAAACTTAGCCCAAATAGACTTTACGCCCACAATAGCTTTGAGCGTAAAAGCTCGAATAACTATAGTGCGTAAAAAGAAGTAATTTTATTGAGCGTAAAAATAGCCCCCTCTGCACACTATACGACAAGTATCGAGTTTGGTGAAAATATGATCTTCTCGACTTCTGTGCTGCACACTGTCAGAAAAATCATTCTTGTTAAATCAAATCTTCTGCATTAAATACGGCCTGACAGTCTGTCTTCGGGCGTAAAATTCAACGAATTGCCTTGGCGTAAAATAGCTAGCGTAATAGCCCTGGCGTAAAATAGCTAGCGTAATAGCCCTGGCGTAAAATAGTTTCATATAGAGAGTTGCTTGCATAAAGTCCACAATTTCTTTGACTTAGTCCATAAAGCACTTTTTACGCTCCTACAGGCAGTATCTCTCTCAGAGCGATGGAAAGTAAACGCTCCATAAACACGTGGCAATCATGACTCTTCATCCCTATTAGCATGTGTTCGTTGAGATTGACACATCTTGCCAGATTCAACACGTAACCTTCAGGAAATCTCAACTTTGAAATATAGTTGCATATTATCAATTTATCATCCATACTCAATGTAAATGGTGCTGAGGGCTTGACCCAGTTACCATTGGATCTTCGTGTTAGATGCAACTCTGGATGCCTGTAAATAATTTCTAAGTCCTTTCTTGCTTTGGGATTGTCTTTTATTTTTTCCTTGATATCCATCACCATATTGAAGATGTTGTCGAATACGTTTTTCTCAATATGCATGACATCAAGATTATGTCTTATGAGATTGTCCTTCGAAGACCCAATCACTAATGTCAAACTTTTTGGAGACCCAAACTCTAATTTCAACTAGCATGTGAGCCCCTATTAGGGTTCGTTTCGATAGGCTTTCTGAAATTTTGTTCTGAAAACAATTTTATGAAAGTTATTTATAAAGTTATTTTTTGAGTTTGCGTTTAGTAAGTTTCATCTGAAAATAGTTTTCTAAAATATTTTTTAAGATAATGTTTGGTCCGACTATAGCGTGTCCACACCCATTTTTTGTGTCAGATACAAGCACAATCGAAAAATCTAGCATAAAAGCAAAGTATTCTGTGTCCCCGGTGTCAGCCCAGGTCCTATAGGACCGATCGTCCTTGCGAAGGCGTAATGCCACACGAGCCTAGGTTGCGCTCGTGAGAGACGAGTTCCATAACAGCCGATTACAACAGCTTACGACGTGGTCGTCGCACAAAAATTCCAAGCAGAAACATTGAATATACGAGACAACACAAGTATTAAAACAAAATCAGAGTCTTTATTGATAATGAACATACATTACAAAGGTGGCACGAAGCCAAGTTACAATCACTCAAGCTCACTTTTCCCTCTGATTACAATTCACTCAGCTCTCTCTCATCTCTTAATACAATTGACGAGCCAGCGGATGCTTCGGATAGACGATGTCCATACATTATGTCCTATATAAGTTCTGACACCATGCGACCGTACGCCTTGAAACACCAAGGAACTCCGTGCCTCGACGCATCTAAACGAGCTCCACACTACGAGCTTCTACATGTGCCTACACATGGAAACTGTGTGGTGTTAGTACTCAATTGTACTGGTGGAGTGAGCTCCTCGTCCACCCATATAAAACCAATACGTTTATTTACTTTGTGCAACATAATTCCTTTATGATTGTCTTTCTATTCTGACCTTAGGATCGATTTTAGGACATAGACGCTTGGCCTATTTGTGTCTCTAGACCATCATCGTGCTATCGTACCGATAACTTTCTTATCCTTGCCTCTAGACCATTCTCGTGCTTACGGCATCAACGTACCAACTCGTGCTTGCCTTATGGCCCATACTTTGGGATGCAACAATGTAAAACCCATAGTTTTTTTTTAAGTTTGCATATTTTATTATCTTTAATTGTTAAATAATTTTTTTAGAATAGTGTTAGAAAAATTAATTAAAATTGATAATAAATATTTAAGTGTAAAATTATTTTCCAAAAATAATTGGACTTGGATTTTGTTTGTCAGCCCAGTCTGGACCCAAATTGAAGTACAAAGTATTTTTTTTATATATTTTCAAAGTTACAAAATATTAATTATATTTTAGGTCCAAAGCTCTATTTTACCAATTAAATTTTAAGCCTATTAAACCTTAGCTCAATATTTAGGCCCAAACCCACTATTTATCATCTTTAGGCTTTTGAATTTAATCCATTGAGTTGAGACTATTGTAACTTTCTGTTAGGCTTTTGGTTCTAACCCATTCACTTTATATGTTATGCTTTTCTTTAGTTTGGAGAGAGTTATCCAACTCTCTGTTGGTTGGAATTCTTCAACCGAAGGAAACTTCGGTTTTGGTTTTCTTCTTCATGGTCGACCCCCAACTTCCGAGCGACCGACCGCCGGAGTTCTCGCCATCAACGGCCGACTGTTGGCCTCCCTATTCCGGTAACTCCCCTCTTTCATCCCCTATTTAAACCCTCACCATCAGTCCCTTCTCCACACCATCATTTTCCCCAAATTTCTCCCAAACCCACCATTTTCCGGCGAATTTTCCGGCGAGATCCGAGCTCCCTCGGCCAGATCCGGACCGCCCCTGACCCGGCGCCCGCCCCCGTTCCTGAAGTTTCGCCGCCCCCCACCGATTCGGCGCACCCCATCCGCCCCGGTCGACCCCTCTGGGCCGAGCACCTCCCGAGGCCCGTCCCCGTGTTCACCCGCGCCGTTCCCGCTGTACCCCGGCGCCCCGGCCCAGCCGCCCGTCACCGCTCGCCTTCACCGTATCCAGGGGTGTCGTTTGGTTCCGAGACCCGATTCGGGTTTCCGTTCGACTTCGGTTTGGGTATAATTCTGGAACTCCACTTTTCTTTTAGTCGGTGATGAATTTTCTGGTCCCCGAATCCAGCAGGATTTTCGGTTTTTTCGACAACGTAAATTCTACGTTGCAATTTCTGTTTTTCGGAATTTTCGGAGAATCGGGTGTCTGAGAACCTTTTCGAAAGGAACTCTGGAGAATGATTATTTCTCTGGGTTTTCCTATTCGTAGGCTAATTCTCGGAGTTTCCGAAGGAAATTTGGAAATTACCCGTATTCGGATTTTCGGGAAAGTTCTGCTGATTTTCCATGGTTTGATATTTGGTGGGGTTTGTGTTCTGTTGTGTTTGGCTTTGGAAAATATGTATATGAATTTCGGGTTTCGGGAGTTATTCTGTAGGTTTACGGAGCATTTCCCAGTTTTTGGGTTGACCAAAAATAGAGGGAATGCTGCCGAAATTTTCGGGAAATTTATTAAATGATTTTCAAAATGATTTTTGAATTAAATATTATTTTTATAATATTTTGGGCGACAACCATAATTGGTTACTGGGCCCCAACGAAATGCAAACGCACCGGTTCGACCGGACGTTGAGGCAGAGTAGTTAAAAATGAAATTTTGGACCAGAGTCTGAGACTTATAATTCTCTTTTAATATTATTTTGGAATTTATTAGTTTAGTTAAAATTGTAGTTATTAAATTTTGAGACTAACAACATTTCCGTCTTATTTAATTTATGTAAATCGAGTTGTAAGGGCATAAGCCAATTACTTATTTGTGCTGGAAAAATGTAATAATTAGGATTCATTTTATTTCTTTTCTGGATGTTGTAGTGTAATATAAATAGTAGACTATATATTTATATTCACATAAATGTTAGGAATTAGTTGATTAATTCATTATTTTCACTTATTAAATAAATAATAACTTTATGTATAAATACAAAGTTTTTTCGAATGAAAATTGGTAAAAACGAAGTTTTCCAAATAAATGGTTAAATTGGATTTTTATTTATAATATAGAAACTCACCTAGGTACATATGTGATTGTGTTGTTATGAACAAGTAAAAAAATTAATTAGGACAAAAGATAAAGGTTGCAACTAGTGTAGTTAGTATGGTAACTTGGAGTCTGAGACAATTTCTCGAAATGTAGGATTTTGAGGAAGAACCTGAGTTTACATCTTGACGAATCATCTTTCAATCCAGTCGAGATTCAAGGCAAGTACATTTTATGTAGATTTTACAATTATTTTCACAATTGTTTCATTGCAAGTTTAAACCACTGTTTACACGAACTCCTTCGGGAGCATTGATCGTATTGTTGGGGACTGGGGGAATAGTGTACTGGATATGACCAAATCCAAACTTAGGATAATGAATGTGTTAGCTTTCCCCTCTTCACACGGGGACAAGCCATACCGTATCGCTAGGATACAAATGTACCCAAACCGGTCATATTCTTTACCTATTCATATCACTGTACTGTACTATTTCAAAATTGTTCATTTTCAAACTGTTTAAAAATGCATGTTATAAATTGTCATTTTAATTGTTAAAATTTGCATGAACTGTACTTTGCTCACTCCTGACTGGAGACCAACATTTTAGGTTACTCTGAGGTTGATCTTTCTAGAGTATCTGGTGGCACAGAGCTAATGTTCAACAATCCTGTTCGGTACCCGGCGGTACTACCTGACGACGATGGATCGGCGTCTCCTTAGATGCTGTTGGTGTTAGCTAGTCTTATTTCAGTTTTTTTTGGATCTTTTAAACTTTTGTACTGGACAAGTTTATTATCGAATAAATGTTGTGGCAACTTTTAAATTCAAACTTGTTGTTGATTTACCTGCAATATGGATTACAGCTTACTGCCGCCGTCTCATCAACGGTGCAGGCTGGGCATGATCCGATTCGACCCAAGTATTTGGGGACCGGGTCGTGACATGTTTTTAGTGGTGGCCCATGCAGGTCAACTAAATCAACAATTTAGGAAAACTAGAAACAATTAGGAACACTAGAACATCAAAATTTCCACAACATAGGACCGATTTATATATGATAAATATTTTTATTATAGACTGGTAGGTTACCTTGCTTATGCTTGCATCCTAAACCTTCCAGAGAATGACCACTGACAAAACCAACTCTGCTGGCGATGTGGTATCATCTCCGGATCGAACCCCGCCTCTTCAGTCAAGTCAGAGCTTTTCACCCAACCAGCTGATTGATCATCCTCACCAATCATCCAGTGAAGTTTTCCCCACACTGGCAAATCCTACCTCTCCTTTAACTGGGTTACTTTTCTTTGAGGAAGTACCCACTCATGTTGCTTCACCAGTACCAGAGAACACCTCTCAGATGGTTGCTCTATTTCAAGAAATCCTAGAGTATCAGAAGATTCAAGCTGAACAGATGGATATCTCGAGAGAAGTCATGAAGAATATCAACGACGCAACCTTAGCCATTTTAAACCAAGTTGGAGCGGAACCTCGTCCTACGAGGGATACCCATGAGAATAGAAGATATTTGGGCCCTGTCCGACAACCATATTGCAAGAAGCTTTTGGCTTGTGCCTACTGTAAGAGACCTGGTCACCAAGCCAACATTTGTCGCAAGAGATTAAGGCAATGTTTGGTGTGTGGATCTGCTGAACATCAAGTTAAGGACTGCCTCTTATCTTATCATCGTATCGGAGCGTCTATTATGCCACAACCTCAGGACTCTATCCAACAGACCGTAGGAAGGGATGAAGCAGAATCAAGGATCTTAGAAGAGGAAGAAAATGGAGATGCCCAAGCAAGAACCAGAACCATGAAGAATAGTACTTAGGACTGCTGAGTAGTATTATCTAAGAAGCTGTAACAAGATGTCCCTAGATCAATTATGAGAGTTTTGTTGTAATTCTCTTATATGAATAAAAATCTTAGTTACATCTTCATGATAGAAGTTTTTCCCTAATAGTTTCTGGATTACCCTATGCATAGAAATATTCCATTAACCTAGTACCTAGCTCCTTCCCTATGACTAAGTGATACTATAGAATTGACCTGAAGGAAGCCAAGGAAATGAAGGATTAGATCAATGGACTAAAGGTGTTGGGTTTCATATAAGACGGAGCTTCACTCTAAGAAGCATCAGTCTTGTTTGTATCCAAGAAGGATAAAACAATATGGATGAGAGTAGACTATCAGGGCACTGAAGAATTATTTTTTTTGACTGATGATCTATCCAAGTTGAGTGAACTTAAGGGTTTTCGGAGATTAACTTAAGAACTGACTACCATCAGATTAAGATCATGAAGGAGTACATTCTCAAGACGACATTCAACACCAAATACTGGTAGTTGAATTTTTGGATCATGTCTCTTGGAATGATGAATACTCATGTTGTGTTCATGAATCTCATGAACAGAGTCTTTTTATGAGTAATTGAATCAGTTTGTTGTCTTTTCTTTAGATAACAAAAATCTGATATACTCAAGGACTGAAGAAGAACATGAAGAGCATCTGAGAAATTTCTAGGAACTTTGAAGAAGTTTTTGGTAAGCTATCAAGACATGAATTTTCTTAGACAATGTGGTTTTTGCCATAATGTCACAAGAGAAGAAAATTTGATAGACTCTAGATAGATAGCCGCTGTGGAGAAGTCGTATATCTAAGTTCAATGGTTTCTTGGACTTGATGGAATACTACTGGAATCTGTGTAGGAATTCGCCAAGATTGCTGAGTCGATGATGAAGCTGACTCGAAAGAATGAAGAGTTTGTCTGGACGCATTTAAGAAGCTGTAGAAGAAGCTTACCAATCCTTGCGCTACCCGCAGGATCCGGTGGTTTCACCATCTACAGAGATGTCTCAGGAAAAAGACTGGGTTGTATTCTTCAACAACATGGGAAAATAATTGTCTACATATCTAGGCAATTACGGACTCATGAGAAGAACTATCCCACACATAATTCAGAACTTGTTGTAAGTATCCTTGCTTTAAGGCTATGGAATTATTATGGAAAGGGAGTAAAATTATATACGGACTATAAAAGTCTGAAATATATTTCTACTCAGAAAGAGCGGAATATTGGGTAAACGAAGACGATTGAAGCTGATATCGATGGTTTGACCAAGAAGCGGCACCAAGACATCAAAAAGCTTGGACTGGAGATCATACTGCCTGGAGATAGAAGGATGGAGCTGGATGCTGATTCAGTACTGACGAAGTTGCAAGTGAGTTCGACTCCGATGGACAAAGTCGAGGAGACTCAGTTTCAAGACGAGGTACTTTGCAAACTGAAGGATCAAGTGTTGGTGGGAACACTTGAGGGTTTCTCAGTCACCAGCGATGGAGCTCTGAAGAATGGTACGAGGCTCTGCGTACTATCTAGCTAATGGAGGAACGAGCTGATGAAAGAAGTGCACCAGTCGCAATATTTCATGTATCGGGATATGCGTACCATTAATTGGTGTAATTGAATGGAGAAGGACATTACCAGCTGCTGGACAAGTCGACTAAGGAAGTAGGAGCATAACGATGGACTTTGTGTCAGGATTACTTTGTTCCCAAGGAGGGAAGGATACCAATTGGATTATTGTGGATCAACTCATTTTTAAGTATGGTTTATTCACTGAGAAGTTGGCAGCATGGTACGAGAGGCACACTTGCTGGAATTATGGAATACAAACCGACGGACAATCAGTGAGGTCAATCCAGACGCTTGAAGACATGCCGAGGATCTTGCGTCTTGGAATTTGTAGAGCTTTGGAGAAGACCATTTACAATTGGAGTTTCCTTACAACAACTATCAAGTTAGCATCGTCGACTACTGGAGTTTGAAGAAGGAGATAGCATCTTTGTGAAGATTTCTCCTACCAGAGGAACGATCAATTTTGGCAGAGCAGGAAAGTTAAGTCAGGTACATCGGGCCATTTGAAGTTTTGAGACAAGTTGGAGAAGTAGTATACCGGTTAGCTTTACCAGCTAATCATTGAGGGTGTGCACAACGTCATCCACAGTTCAGAAATCGCATCTTGAATCTGAAGTAATATTTTGGACAATTCAGAGCTGGAGAGTAGATCAAGCCTTACAGTGCCAGAGAAACCAGTAGCAAGCGCAGTCAGAGGTGAGAAGAAGATCAGAAAATTTGAGCCATCTTAATTCCTATTTTCTTCAAATCTTTATCTTTTCATTTTGCACTTGACATACGCTGCTAGTTAGCCTAGTTTTGCAAGCTATTTCTTTTTCAAGCTTGATCACGACAGTATTTTATTGGGTGCACCCACTAATATATTGTCTAATCAGAGCCGGTGCATGATGGTCTGATCAACCTCGTGTACTTTGGTTCGCTTATGTATCTTTCTGCATATCATAAATTTGTCCCTAAATTGTCTCATTCACGACTACTTTGGAAATTCTTATTGTTTGAACCTGAGTTATGAGCACCATACGCGTGCCTGCTTGAATTGTGGAAATCCTGTCATACCTAATTCTTTAAATTTCGAGGACGAAATTTTCTAAGGAGGGAAGGTTGTAAAACCCATAGTTTTTTTTTAAGTTTGCATATTTTATTATCTTTAATTGTTAAATAATTTTTTTAGAATAGTGTTAGAAAAATTAATTAAAATTGATAATAAATATTTAAGTGTAAAATTATTTTCCAAAAATAATTGGACTTGGATTTTGTTTGTCAGCCCAGTCTGGACCCAAATTGAAGTACAAAGTATTTTTTTTATATATTTTCAAAGTTACAAAATATTATATTTTAGGTCCAAAGCTCTATTTTACCAATTAAATTTTAAGCCTATTAAACCTTAGCTCAATATTTAGGCCCAAACCCACTATTTATCATCTTTAGGCTTTTGAATTTAATCCATTGAGTTGAGACTATTGTAACTTTCTGTTAGGCTTTTGGTTCTAACCCATTCACTTTATATTTGCTTTTCTTTAGTTTGGAGAGAGTTATCCAACTCTCTGTTGGTTGGAATTCTTCAACCGAAGGAAACTTCGGTTTTGGTTTTCTTCTTCATGGTCGACCCCCAACTTCCGAGCGACCGACCGCCGGAGTTCTCGCCATCAACGGCCGACTGTTGGCCTCCCTATTCCGGTAACTCCCCTCTTTCATCCCCTATTTAAACCCTCACCATCAGTCCCTTCTCCACACCATCATTTTCCCCAAATTTCTCCAAACCCACCATTTTCCGGCGAATTTTCCGGCGAGATCCGAGCTCCCTCGGCCAGATCCGGACCGCCCCTGACCCGGCGCCCCCCCGTTCCTGAAGTTTCGCCGCCCCCACCGATTCGGCGCACCCCATCCGCCCCGGTCGACCCCTCTGGGCCGAGCACCTCCCGAGGCCCGTCCCCGTGTTCACCCCGCCGTTCCCGCTGTACCCCGGCGCCCCGGCCCAGCCGCCCGTCACCGCTCGCCTTCACCGTATCCAGGGGTGTCGTTTGGTTCCGAGACCCGATTCGGGTTTCCGTTCGACTTCGGTTTGGGTATAATTCTGGAACTCCACTTTTGTCGATGAATTTTCTGGTCCCCGAATCCAGCAGGATTTCGGTTTTTCGACAACGTAAATTCTACGTTGCAATTTCTGTTTTTCGGAATTTTCGGAGAATCGGGTGTCTGAGAACCTTTTCGAAAGGAACTCTGGAGAATGATTATTTCTCTGGGTTTTCCTATTCGTAGGCTAATTCTCGGAGTTTCCGAAGGAAATTTGGAAATTACCCGTATTCGGATTTTCGGGAAAGTTCTGCTGATTTTCCATGGTTTGATATTTGGTGGGGTTTGTGTTCTGTTGTGTTTGGCTTTGGAAAATATGTATATGAATTTCGGGTTTCGGGAGTTATTCTGCAGGTTTACGGAGCATTTCCCAGTTTTTGGGTTGACCAAAAATAGAGGGAATGCTGCCGAAATTTTCGGGAAATTTATTAAATGATTTTCAAAATGATTTTTGAATTAAATATTATTTTTATAATATTTTGGGCGACAACCATAATTGGTTACTGGGCCCCAACGAAATGCAAACGCACCGGTTCGACCGGACGTTGAGGCAGAGTAGTTAAAAATGAAATTTTGGACCAGAGTCTGAGACTTATAATTCTCTTTTAATATTATTTTGGAATTTATTAGTTTAGTTAAAATTGTAGTTATTAAATTTTGAGACTAACAACATTTCCGTCTTATTTAATTTATGTAAATCGAGTTGTAAGGGCATAAGCCAATTACTTATTTGTGCTGGAAAAATGTAATAATTAGGATTCATTTTATTTCTTTTCTGGATGTTGTAGTGTAATATAAATAGTAGACTATATATTTATATTCACATAAATGTTAGGAATTAGTTGATTAATTCATTATTTTCACTTATTAAATAAATAATAACTTTATGTATAAATACAAAGTTTTTTCGAATGAAAATTGGTAAAACGAAGTTTTCCAAATAAATGGTTAAATTGGATTTTTATTTATAATATAGAAACTCACCTAGGTACATATGTGATTGTGTTGTTATGAACAAGTAAAAAAATTAATTAGGACAAAAGATAAAGGTTGCAACTAGTGTAGTTAGTATGGTAACTTGGAGTCTGAGACAATTTCTCGAAATGTAGGATTTTGAGGAAGAACCTGAGTTTACATCTTGACGAATCATCTTTCAATCCAGTCGAGATTCAAGGCAAGTACATTTTATGTAGATTTTACAATTATTTTCACAATTGTTTCATTGCAAGTTTAAACCACTGTTTACACGAACTCCTTCGGGAGCATTGATCGTATTGTTGGGGACTGGGGGAATAGTGTACTGGATATGACCAAATCCAAACTTAGGATGAATGTGTTAGCTTTCCCCTCTTCACACGGGGACAAGCCATACCGTATCGCTAGGATACAAATGTACCCAAACCGGTCATATTCTTTACCTATTCATATCACTGTACTGTACTATTTCAAAATTGTTCATTTTCAAACTGTTTAAAAATGCATGTTATAAATTGTCATTTTAATTGTTAAAATTTGCATGAACTGTACTTTGCTCACTCCTGACTGGAGACCAACATTTTAGGTTACTCTGAGGTTGATCTTTCTAGAGTATCTGGTGGCACAGAGCTAATGTTCAACAATCCTGTTCGGTACCCGGTACTACCTGACGACGATGGATCGGCGTCTCCTTAGATGCTGTTGGTGTTAGCTAGTCTTATTTCAGTTTTTTTGGATCTTTTAAACTTTTGTACTGGACAAGTTTATTATCGAATAAATGTTGTGGCAACTTTTAAATTCAAACTTGTTGTTGATTTACCTGCAATATGGATTACAGCTTACTGCCGCCGTCTCATCAACGGTGCAGGCTGGGCATGATCCGATTCGACCCAAGTATTTGGGGACCGGGTCGTGACAAACAACATGATTCATGTCATGGACTTGGTTCGTGCTTCAACATCAAGGCCTGCCTCGCAACTTAGCATGACTTAACCAAACTTGCCTTACGATCCTTCTTGACTTAACTCAAAACGACTCAAGTTTGACTTATGCAACTCTATACTAACGACTTAATACTCGATGCCACATTTCGTGTTGAAGCACGCGTCTTTTCTATAGCAAAATCTTAGGCTTCTTAATACTTGTATTACAACCGTGTATATCATCTTTACCCCTATTCGTGCCATGCTTTGCACTTTTTTTATTCGACCGATACCGTGCATGTGGATTGCCGCTCAGCATGCCAACTTATCTATATGAAAGGTCACTGGCAATTCAACCCATCTTGGACATGTAGGTGGTGCAGACGAGACCCTTACAGCTAAGGTAGCTAGCCCTGCTCAAGTCCTCGAATCACGGCAGCGTATTCTTGCCTAACTACCTTTCTTCCTTCCTAGATCGATACGGTCCTGTGGCCCCAGGCTTCCAAATCGAGGGAGCGAAACTTTGTCGACAAGTTGTCCATGACCATGCACCTACAAGAACTTCTAGACTCAACGTAAATGCATGACATAACTGTCACAACTTACTTTCCTTTGGTTTACTTCTTTTCTTTTCCATACTTCTTTTGCAAAGCCCAAACTAGGGTTGCCTCGGCGATTGACCTACAGTCCGAACATATTTCTTCTTGGCGACTGACCTACAGTCCCGACATAGTTTCTCCTTGGCGACTGACCTACAGTCCCGATATATTTCTTCTTGGTGACTGACCTACAGTCCCGACATGGTTTTAGTGTTTCCTTACTCTTATTGACTCAACTCATGAATGGCTAATTGATAGCCTTCAAGCATAACTTGAACAAAATGTGTTCTTCATGTGCCATAGACCATGGCTACTTATTTTTTATTGAACCAACTATGGCTCGTGCCTTAAACTGACTTGTGTTCTATGCGACACTACCATCCAAGTCATACTTTATATGATGAGCCTTGAGATCGTGGGACTAGGTGACTTAACAACCACAGAAAGCATAGGACGGTGCTTAGAACGACTTCGATAAGCCGACAAAACTTTTGCCTAACTCAATTATGCAACAACTTAACCTGTTGGGATGAGCAAAGGCTATGCCAAGCCTTGCATCATAGAAATCTGCACTAAGACTTAAGGGTACTTTGGCTATGTCAAGTATTAAACGATGGGACCGAGCATGCTTTATCAAGCATTTATGCATGAGATGCCTATGACTTAGGCTAAGTTCATAACTTTGTGGCAACTTAAACCAACTTTCTTTCTCCTAAGCTACGGGACGAAAGACCGAATGTCATTCTGAAAGCACATCGTGCAACACTTCTAAGCCGACCGTAGAACCTTTCCATATTCTAAATCAATTCGACCCGACTTGGGATTATTCTCTTAGCTATGTGGATTCGTCTCTTTATATATCAAGCCTACTTATGCATTTGAAAACTTTCATTTTATTAGTGTGAAGGCCAAGCTGGGGCAAGTTTACCGAAGCCACCTACCTTAGCGAGGAGTCGCCTCGATTCAGTGGGTCTTCGAGCAGCCGTTGTATGGCTAAGTCTGAATGTTGTTGGCATTTTGATTCCTCCGATTGAGCTGAGCGGAACGGGCATTACATTATACA
>JANAVB010028837.1:0-22866 GCA_029216955.1 Iris pallida | reverse complement strand
TATATAATATAAATATATATATATATATATTATATATATATAATATAACAACATACTATTATATGCTGACTGCTGACAACTACATGGAATGCTTAGTATCTTTTGCCACTAATGATATAGCCAGTTTTTCAGTGTCCTATGGAACTTTTGAAGAATGTTACACCTATAAGAGAAAATTTGCGGAAAAGTATGTTTATTTTCAGTTCATGGTAAAATCGCACCTATTGTTGACTTCAATATCCAGTATCAAAAATGTCAGCCAGCACCAACCCTGCCACCCCACAATCCTCTCCTTCCTCCTTGTCATGCACTCAAATGCATACTCCCATACACACGTTACATGCACCGATAAGTGGCTGGTATCAAACATGAGCTATACTATTCATTTATCATCAACTTAGGATTTTTTTTATTTTTGAGATGGCGGATCTTATTGGAACTGTTCTCATTACTATCCATTTATCATTGACTTTGAATATTTCTTTTTGTTGAAATAGCCGATCTTATTGTGGTTGTACAGGTTATATAGCATACAACTTTGTTATAGGAGCTTATTCGTACTGGGGGCCCAAGGCTGGTTCTGACATTTACCACATGGTAATCTCTTATAGCTAGGTTTACTGTTGGTCTGATCCAACTGAATCTTAGTTACTTGAAATTGTCATTTGTAAGATACTTGTACATATTTACCAATTTGGCAATACTCAAATCAGATAGTTTTTGGTATAAGAATGTGGGTTGGATGCAAGGTTGTAAATATATATAAGGTCGGGAGGCACCAGCGTGGGGGGTCCCGCTAGTTTGCACAGCTCACATAATGGTGATGGAATCTGCACACCAAACCTCACCAGGCGGTCCCGAGTAAGCAACTTCTCAAGACAGAGTTTGTATAAGCAAAATTGTATTTTAGAGCCCAACCCTTTGGTCCATACCACCAGTGCCAGCTCCATGGGAGGGTGAACCTCCCTGATAGCCGCGTAGATAACCGATTGGGGAAATGTGTGTTGTCCAGAGTCTGTCCACACATATCGATCCCCTTCCGGATCCTGAGTATCCACCTGGACCTCTTCAATCTTCTGCCGAAACCGTCGCGTCATAGGGTAAAGATCCGCTTTACATACACCCTCCCGCAGAATAGTGCTCACCCGAGGTGTAATATCCCGCTTCGCACGGCGTATTACGCTGAGACGTTGACTCAAAGAGTCGCATTGACCGAATGAAAAGTATCGATGCAAATCGATACGAGAGTTACGTTGTCCCGAGCAATGCATCGAACTAAGTCGATGCGAAGAGTTGCATTGTCCCAAAGAATGCATCAAGTTGAATCGATGCGAAGCGCTGCATTGCCCCGAAGGATAAGTGCGTTGAGTCGGCTCGAAGATTCTAAGAAATCGAATCGACCCAAGACGCAAGTCCGAATCGATGCAAGTATTGATTTTAGTTGGTTTCATGTGCAGGCTATCCGTTTACGCTGAAATATTAGAGGTCGACATTTTGTCTCATTCGCAACGGGTCCACAAAACCAAATCACCGCCTCGTAACGGGCTGGGACTTGGGCACGGTAGGCCGGAATCAATCGAGTAGTTCAATGAAACAAGAAGTGCTGAAGTGCTCGAATGGCCGTGCAACAAAGTTATGAAATCGAGCCGCATCGACTCGGCAAACAATAAGGCGTATCGACCTAAGGTGGGAGGACTGACTCTTCTTTTTACTCCTTCATGTCTAAGTAAAAATGTATCATTGTATGCTAAGTTAACCTATCGACGCCACGGACATGGTCCAATAGGAAGATAAATCATAGTGTGTGTCGAACACTAGTTAGAACAATTGAAATGAAACGTGCATCAAATGCACGAGTCGCTATGGAACATTGGATATCGCAAATGCGAGCGCCTCGGTGCGCAAGCTACAAGAACATGGGATAACTGTATTCGGCGAGTGCCTTCGTGCACGAGCCATTCCGTGCCTTCGCGCACGAGTGAGAAATGCTAGCACATTGAAAGATTATGAAGGCGAGCGCCCTAGCGTGCAAGCCACGAACATTGAACATTAAGGCTAAGAACATGAAATTACGGTATCGAGGCGTGCATCGCATGCACGACTCGAAGAAATGAGAACAATCGTGTCAAAGCGTGCCTACATGCACGAGAATCATAAAAGATGGCTTCGTTGCGAAGAGAACAGTTGTGGCATGAAGGTGACGAAACTGTCAGATGTGACATGATGTCTCGAAAAGTGTTCGGGACCTTCGGGTCGTTCGGTTAACGAACATTGAGTTGAGGCATGATGCCATTGAACATTGAAACGAAGTATGGAATGTGAGAACATAGAAAGTTAATGGGAGAAATACGAGATGATAAAGTCTGAGTCTCGGACTCAAGACTATGTTTGGTTGTTTGAATAATAGTGCGTTGCATGGTCGAATGGACTTGAGGAAATGATGAGATAATATCCCGTGCACGGGTATTCCCTTCGAACGGGTTGCGCCGGGGCACCGGGACCGTTCGGCCTATGAGGGATATAATATTTGAGGGACGCACATCCGTAAGACGATTAGCGACCGCTTAGCGAGATGTAAAAAGCCGCAAATGATGGTATGCAACGGAATGTCTTCGTAATTGGGATAGCAACCCACTACGAGAGGCGCCGGGCTACCCAATTTGAGGAAGAAAGAAAGAAAAGAAAGAGAAACCTTTAGTCAATTCTGGCGCGGATACGTCAATGACCTTCATATAGTTAATGAACGATGGGTTGAAAGTGCAGGCACGTATGTATTCTGCACACATAGATCCTGCATAGAGGGCACTTATAACATGACAGGGAAGGAATGAGGCGTATTCACCTTGCGTTGGTGCAAGAGCGAGTGCGTCTATGTTGGTAAGAAGTCGCGCACGAAACAAACACGAGATTGCTTGCCTGCTTGTCTATTCAATTCGAATAACATGTTTGTCATGATAACATGCTTTACCGCTTTCGAATATGCCATAAAATCGACCCTAAGGAGAATATAACAAGATCATAAGCTAAGTTGTATGATTCAACATAAATACTAAATGTCGGTTTAGAAAGTGGATCTTTTCATCAGTACATGCGAGGACGAACATACTGATCTCCCACCAGCTTTCATGCAGGTGCAGGGAATGGATTGCTTGCGCAGAGGCATGGAATGCCGTAGCGTTTGAAGCGTGCGATCGTATTGACGTTCGGACTTGCAACATGATTGATGTGGCCGAGATATAGAAGGCATGATGTATGGAACGGTGAAATCCTTTGTAGATAAGAGAGAACTTGAGTGTTGTAGCCAATCTGGCAAATTCAGTTGGGCTATTGAAAGTCTTTGTAATCTCAGTTCATTATCAATAAAGAGAATTGTTTCGTATACTCTGTTTTCTTCCGTTTGCTAATATCAAATCAAAGATAACCATTTGAGAACTTGTCATCTTGCCTTGTACGAGTACAACTCCAGATCGTACGGCATCACGTTCCAGCGAGGACGATTATTCGGATAAATCGATGCGAGGACTAGCGATTTTCGGGTCGGGACGTGACACGGGCCCTCCTGCCCGCCGCTGGCAACGCATGCCTACCCACTCGATTGCCAAGCTCTGATGGTTGATCCAAGGATCCCACCATAGGTCGGTAGTTTCTCCATCTGTCTTCACTCTGGAAATCAGTCCCTTCAAAGTACTCCGATGGGATAGTAGATTCTTCCGAGTAACGGAATCGTTGCTATTGGCTCGGACTTTCCAGAAAGACTGGTCCTTCATATACCTCCCCTTCATCCACACCGCCCACAAGGAGTCCTGGGCAAGATATCGCCAAGCCTGTCTCAATCCCGCAGTCTCGCGCAGGGTCCTCAAAGACTGTAGACCGACCCCTCCTCTCCCGAGGTCTGCAAAGAATCTTCCATCCTATAGAGTGTAGGCCACCTCTCTAGATAAAGTTGGCACAGTCTCTCAATTTTACTAATGGTGGCAACCGGCAACATGATCGTCTGCAACCAGAATCGGGCGATGGCATAGATGACGGATCGGACCAGCTCGATGCGTCCTCCAAAGGATAAGCTTTGGACATGCCACCCCTCCAGACGGCGCTTTGCGTAATCCACTAGACTCTGGCATTCAGTCTCTGGCATAGTTGATGGATAACGGAATTCCAAATATCTGACTGGTAGATCTCCCTTCTCTATACTAAGAAGTAAAGCCTTCTCTTCCTTCTGCTGGCAATGCTTGTTGAAATAGGCCATACTCTTATCCTTGTTCAGCTGCAGACCGGTCATAGTGCCAAACCATTCCATAATCAAGTTCAGAGCCTCAATCCTACGTCGCGAAGGAACCAGAAAGACCAGTAGATCATCCGCATAGATAAGATACCTGAGGGTATACCCGCTTGTACAGTGGGATGATCTGGCGTCGATGAATCGCTACATCCATGAGTGATGTGAAAAACTCCATGACCAAGGTGAATAGGTTGGCGAAAGGGGTCCCTTTGCCGAAGCCCTCTAGAACTGCTGAAGAAGCCATACGGCTAGCCCCTGACTAGGACAGAAAAGGAGGGGGTGGAGATGCAGACCCGAATCCTATCCACCCAAGCACGATCAAATCCATAGCGTGCATGATATGGCACACGAACTCCCTATTGACAGAGTCATATGCCTTCCGTAGATCAAGCTTGACACACTTTATCTCCTCCAGGTTTGTTGAAGTCCCGGATCAACATGAGCAAGAAGACTGTTATCAGCAATAGACCGCCCCTTCACAAAAGTCGTCTGATTACTAGACACCAGATCCTACATAATCTGCTCCATACGTCTGCACATCAAGTGAGTGATAATCTTATATAGGTAATTGCAGCAGAGAGATAGGAAAATCGCTAAGAGACGTTGCTCCTTCCTTTTCGGTGTAAGGTCAGAAAAGTGTGGTTGAGCTCCTTCAGCAGTTTGCCGTTGTCTAAGAATTCTCTGGCAATCTCCATAACGTCCTCCTTCAGAGTATCCCAATGGACTTTATAGAACTGGCTCCAAAACCATCTGGACCAGGAGATTTATTCGGGTCCGCCTGGCGCACAATGGCTTCAATCTCCTCTATTGTCACTTGCGCCAATAGTACATTGTTGCTCATTGGGGAAACTAGTCTCTTGCATACAATCTCCGAAAAGTGATAGATAAGAAGTTTGATTGTAAAGCTCAGTGTAATACCTGACTGCTTCCTCCTGTAGTGCAGTAGCGTTGACCACTTCTTGGCCATCTACTCCATATAGTTTTGAAATATGATTACGATGTTGGCGAGCCCGGATGATATCATTGAAGAACTTGGAGCATTTGTCACCATCTCGCAGCTAGAACATTTGGCTCGCTGAGCCAACTCGATCTCTTCCAGTGTGCGTAGCGCCCCAACCTCCCTACAAAGATCCTGCTCTACTGCTGCAAGGTCATATTGAGAATATCCTCCTGTAAAGCAATCTGTGCCTCCCGGAGTTGATCCTCCTTGTCCGTGAGGAGGGCATGCCGAGACCCTTTCGTCCAGAATTTCAAACCAGCCTTCATCTGCTTCAGCCGTTGAACCATACGAAATTGGGGATTTCCCTCAACATGAGTGCCCCAACCTACCTGGAAAACCTCCGCATAACCAGCCATGCAGTTCCATTTGTTGTTGTATCTGAAAGGACGTGCCTTTTGGGAGGTAACGTTGACAGATGGATGCGAACTGGCGAATAATCACTCGTGTCGGCTGGAGGCACTCATCAACCACATCAGGGAACATAGCGAACCACTTCCGGTTTCCCAAAGCACGATCGAGTTGGCAAACAACTTGTTTGCGGGTATCTTTATTGTGCCAAGACCAGATGTGACCCGTTCTCTCCACCGCCTGCAAACCAGAACGTAGAAGATACCTTTGAAAATCCTGCAGGACTCCGTGGACACGCCGACCTCCCCTTTTCGTGACGGAAAAGTAGGGCGTTGAAGTCCCCATCAACAGCAACGGCACATGATTGATTCTCAGCTAGAATACTAACTTGATAGATCTCCTCCCATAAACCTTCTGAAGCCGTCTGTCATTGTTGCCATACACCGCTCCCAAGATGAAAGTCATCCCCCTATTAGTGAAGGACACATCAATTAGTTGATCCGACATATGGATTACCTGTCCAGCCCAACTTTTGCTGTCCCAGCTCACCCAGATACGCGCCACACCTCCTACCTCCAAGTTATTAACCTGACACCACTGATGTTGTGTCCTACGTTGTAGCATTCTAGGAGACTTAATTTTAGTCTCTAGAAGTGCTACAATGGAACATGCTTCCCGTCTCAGCCTTCTCTGATCTCCTTCCATCTCCCAATCGCACACGCACCTCGGACATTCCAAGCTAAGATAGACATTAATATCCAGAAGGTGTCCCCTCAACATCTCCAGAGCCGCCATTTGGGAAAATAGTGTGCTCCATCTGTCCTTCAGCTGCTGCGCCCTCCGGGGGCGCCGCAAGAGTTGGGCTAAATCGCTGAGGTCTCCACCACTCTCACAATGGTCCTTCATCTGGGATTAGCTACAAAAGATCTGAAGAACCCATTGTCATAATTCCAACCACATCCTGCCCTCCATCCTCTCTAGGTATCCCCGTCCGGCTCTTCCTGCTTGTGCTCTCCTTCGGCTGATTGTTGAGATCGTCTATAACTTTCTTCCCGCCGCGTCCCCCCTGACGACCTTGAGACTTTTGCCGTCTGGATTGGAACACAATAGTTTGCCCGGGAGTAAATCCACTCGCGATATCAGCCGCCCCTCGACCAAAGTCTGGCCGTCCCTCTCCAGCTCCATTCCACTTCCAGTTCCTACTGCAATGCCATGATGACCGTCCACTTCACTCATTTCTCTATGAGTCTGCATCATCCGATTCGCCTATTGAGAGAAAGGATTAACATGATCTACAAGGGCCCCTTCCTCACTTTGTTGTATCCCCTCCATCATAGATGTGATCATCTCTTGAGGACCAGATACCCCACTACCTTCGCGTAGACCTCTATCACCGTGAGTAGTCTTCTCCTGCCCTCCCAGATCGCCGATGGGTCTCCCGGCCTCCCCTACCGGGCAACCTTTCGAAGGGTGCCCAAAATATTTACAGTGGCAACAGATTGGTGGGACAAAGTCATACTGCACAGTCTGCCTAAAGACCCCACCGGAAGGCACCTCATACTCAACGAAGGGCGGTAGATCAGCACTCGCGTCGACTTCAACAAAGATTCGTGCATATTCCATACGTTTTCTGTATGCCGTTGCTTCATCAGCTTTGATTGGCTTGCCAATGACGCTAGCGATCTTCATCATCATAGAGATGCTCTAATGGTTAGCCGGTAAGTCTGGTAATCTGATCCAGATCGGAACCGTAAGGAGTACTTCACGTTCATATGTCGATTCCGGCGTCCATGCTTTCATGATGATAAGTCTGCCATCAAAGGTCCACGGACCTCCCTGAAGAACCCGCTCCATATCCTCCTGCAAGCAGAAACGTACGGGGTAGAAGCCATTTTCTCGTGAGAAGAACTCCATACCGCCTCTCGGCCTCCAAACACGCGCCGCGTATGCACGGATCTGTCCGTAGAACGGCCTCGAGCCAAGCACATTAGAATGACTGAGTTTCGCCAGTAGTCCGTGGTCTCTGCAAGATCTTCCTCCGTCAGGGTCGTCCGAAGTGTTGTGTCTACCATCCTCGGCTGAACATAAGACATCTGCGTAGGTAAGCTAGCCACCCCTCCATTCAACATATCCGCATATGATTTCGGGACCCGGTCTGTCGATGTTTTCTAGCAATCTGCTTGCCCTTCTCCATAGTCGACCATCGTTGTTGAGGCATTGGTGGTATGGATATGTTATTCGGGGTTTGGCTAAAGCTTCCATCCTGCCTCCTTGCAACTCCTGAGCCTGGACCGCCAACTTGTCTCCGTAGCACGTGTCGATGATGATCGCTACCCCAATGGATATCGCCTCCTACTGCACCTTCTATCCAACGGACATCACCATCCCCTTTAGAGCGCCTCCTGGTCACCGTAGTCCATCCCGCATCCTCCTCCGGGCCCGTATTTCTTTTCCGTCATTCGCCATTGCCAACCTTCCCGCCGTCCTAGTCGGAGTCCAACCCATGCCGCCACCACCCGATCCTCCGCCGGCCGTCGCGCCACCACCTGTGGCCGCGCCCTTGGCCAGGGCGCCGACGCCTCTGAGCGCGCCTCCCCTGGTCGACCCCGCGCCGCTTCCGGTCGGGTCGGTCGTTGTTGGGCCACCCTGGCCGACCCTCCACCTGCCTCGCCGGCCCCCGTCGGCCCTCCCCTGGGCACGTCGACCCTCTCCGACCTGCCGCCGCCCCCCTGTGCCGTGCGCGCCGCCGCCGAACCCTCCACGAGCGTGCCCTAGCGCGTCCGGTCTCCCCGACGCCGCCGTGGTCGCCGCCCGACCTCCCCCCGATCCGCCGCCGTTGGCCGCCGCCCCGGTCGGCCCTACCGTCGAGCCTGGGTCCCAGGCAAAAGCCGGGGACCCAAACCCTAGTATCGCTCGGGATTCTCCCGCAGCCGCAGCATATATATATATATATATATATATATATATAGCACTTAAAAGAAAATATTACATACAAACTTAACAAGGGTCTAAATAGAAATATACAAAGAAAAATTTCAGGTGTCTATCTTCCTATTGCAATAATTAACCCACATGTATATACACAAAGGTAACAAAATTTCTAGGATTTTTTTATAGTTTCTGTAGTCGAACATATATACACAAAGGAAATATCCGGGGTTTGGGTCTGGACCTAAAACCCAATACCTAATCCTAACCTAACTATAAGACCTTGAGAGGTTTCTTCTCCAGGAGAGTACCACCTCCAAATTTCTTTTCCAGGAGCGACGTTTCTTCTCCAGGAAAGAGAAAACTCATACTTCATTGCCTTCGTACCCCACTGCTTGCGCCTCCGTCGTTGGCACCAACGAGCAGCCATCGATTCCATTTGGCTTCAGCCTCGACGACGACTCTAGCATCCCTCCCTCCCCCAACACCTACAGCTTCCTTTCCGTCCCACTTGGCGACTTATTCTCAGAGAGTGGCGCGGGTACGATTTCGATTCCAGATCTGTTCTTTCTTTTATTTTTTCAGTAGATGTGTGGATTGATAGCTAATCGTCCGACTAGGCCGACTTGGCACCCGATTTTGGCCTGCACCGATTTCTTGGCTGCCTAGGGCCCTAGTCTAGTCGGCGGAGACCGACTACCGACTAGTCGAATTTTTGCAACACTGGTTGGATGCTATGTTGCACGAGCCTATATTTTGGAGTGTCCATGTCTCGTCAAATATCTTTCTATATTGCTTGGACATGGCAATACACCAATAGATATAAGAAAATGTTATGGATATATTCTTCTTTGTACATCAAGAGCTTGTGAAGCTTTTATAAGCAGAATGTTATTGTTAGATTTTTATGATTTGGAATTACTAAAGTAGATGAAGTTTGTGAGTACATCTAAGGGATGCATAACATAATTGATAATGTAGAAATACAATATGACCACCATTCCCTCTCTTTCTTTTATCTTTTTTTTGAAATGTTATTCTACATCCTACTAGTCTTAAGTTCGGTCTTTTTATTGCATAATCTTCTTAGACCAAGTTTCAGTCTAACTCTTCTTGGACCAAGTCCGTATATGGGTCTCTACACGCTGATCCTCGTCTTATGCAACTTTTTCTCAATCCTTCGCCTTGAACGATCTCCATCGCACGCTCTCTGACTGTTTTGTACCATGATCCTTTTGTCTGGGTAGACCTTCCTCTAGGTCCAGCTCTCAATCAACTGCTACATGAATATCTCGATTCCCTTCTTTATTATTTAAGCACATAAAGTGTTCATGGGGTTCGAACCTCTAACCCGATTTTCCGGGTCATTATGTGTGCAAGTCACATGACCACTTGCCCCAGTGCTTGACCTCTCTCTATATAAAGAGAGAGAGAGAGAGAGAGAGAGAGAGAGAGAGAGAGAGGGATGTGGAGTAAATGTTCCTACTATATGATAGAAGTAAATCTTCTACTACAGCGCATAGGTGAAAGTTTCCAGAGAGAGAGAGAGAGGGATGTGGAGTAAATGTTCCTACTATATGATAGAAGTAAATCTTCTACTACAGCGCATAGGTGAAAGTTTCCTATTCGTTTAAAACTTATCCATTTAGCTTAAGAAATTAACCCCTTATCTTTCATTTTATTGCATATATTATACAGCCAACACAGTTGCAATTGTAGTTTTCCTTCAATTATTGCTCCTCAAATAATTTTTATTTCTTCTACTCCAGTCTCCAATGCATGCCTGCTTCTTCATCATCCCCTATGATGAGCTCTGCTCTCTACCTTCTTGACCTGTGACACACTTTTTCATCTCCACTGCCTCCTCCATCAACATCAACACCCGAAGCCCCAAACTTCATTGGTACTCCATCATCCTTACCATTGGCACTCGTCAATTGTCATCATTGGAGCCCCTTCTCCACAAAAAAAATGCAACTAGCAAAAAATCTGTAAGAAATGATGATACTGCAAAAACATGCAACTATCGTAAAATCTATAAAAAATGATAATAGTGGATGATCATACACGAAATATTGTTTCTTGTTCTCCCGATGACGAATCCAACAATAGTGGTCCCGATTTCAAGATTATGAGCAAAGTCCTTGAAGTCATCAGAAATGGATAAGTATGTACTAGAATAACCACTAAAGTGTACCTAAGGAACCCCTAATAAATCACGAGTTAGAAGCTTGATGTTGGTCATATCTAATGTATAAACAATAGAGCCCTCAAAGAAAGAGATGAAAGTGGAACAAAGGATATGAGATAACAAAATGAGTACTTGATACTACATCAACTTCATGCGGAATACTCGAATACTCGGCAAGAGCGGTAATATTGTGGGCAACTTCTCTAGAATATTGTCATTGACTTCCTCCTTCAAAGGTGACATGCCTTAAATTTCTACTAATAATTTCCCATGACTATGTTATCTGGACTCGGGTACCCGGTGCCGGGTACGGGTACATATCCAAGAGTCGGGTCCTTCGAACTTACAATTCAAGGACATACAGACTCGGCTAAAAATGATCCAAAATTTGGGTACAAACACGGGGATACAACTGTTGAAATAAATATATTTTCTAAATAAATAATATTGGTTTAATATCTCATTCATCTCAAACTGTATGTTGAAGACGTCTAATCCAAAGAAAATACCGAAGTGCATAACATTCAAAGTGTCCCTTCATTATATTTAATTTGCATGTCAACATATTAATAAATGAGAAAAAGACGCTAATTTCTAATATGAGAAAGAGTGCCTTAATCATACTAAATTTGCATGTCATATTAATAACATTCAAGAAGCCCTTTCATCATATAAATTTGCTTGTCATCATAATAAATTTGCATGAGACATTCACCATATTAATTTAAATATCAACGTATTAATAAATGATAAAAAAAGATACTAATTTTCTCATATGGAAAAGAGTCCCTTTCTCATATTAAATTTGCATACCATATTAATAACATTCCAAGAGTCCCTTTATCATATTAAATTTGCATGTCATCATAAAAATTTGCATGTCAACATAATAATAAATGGTAAAGAAGACACTAATTTCTAATATGGGAAAGCGTCCCTTTATATTAAATTTGTATCTCATATTACTAACATTCAAAGAGTCCCTTCACCATATTAAATTTTCATGTCATTATAATAAATTTGCATGCCACATTCACCACATTAAATTTGTATGTCAACATATTAATAAACGATAAAAAGACACTAGCTATAGTTATATAAAATTATTATAAAGTTGAATAAGACTCGCTTCACCTCCCTTGAAAAATAACTACCAGTAAACCTTTTCCATTTGGCAAGGTTTGTATCTTCACCTGACAAATAAACTACTAGTGAATTTTTTTCCATGTAGAAAATAAAGTACTACTTCACTAGTTGAATAAGTTCCTTCAGCTCCCTTAAAAGAATAGTTCACTCATGCGTTCTTATATGGGCGATGATACTATCTTTATTTCTTCTTTTCCTATATGGCAAGGTCTACCAAGTTTAGATACTAGCCTACTACAATAAGGATAAGTCAACATGGATGATACTATCTTCATCTCTTTTGTTCTTATATGAAATGTATGTTTTTCAAGCTTTTGTATTTTTGATCATGCTTTTTCCTAACTTCTTCTTTATTTGTCGTGTCTGTTGGTCACCTTGACGAGTCCGACCCACATTCCGTATATGTGTCGAGTCGCGTCGACTCTGGTACCTCGGCGTAAAGTATCGAATCTAGGTAACATAGCTATGACTTTTTCTTGTGTCCACTAAGATGTCTACCTTGATAATCTTCTTTACGGCCTTATTGAACTTGCATGCTTCCACGATGAGAATAAATCTTCTTTCACCTCAAATGTAGCCTCCATAATAAGAGCCATCAGGGCATCCAAGCATACTTCACAGTATCGGATGATACCGTTCCGATACGGACGATATTGATATGGTTTGGCATGTCCAAGTCCGATATCGTCCAATACCGATAGTGACTGATGCCGACATTGGCGGTCTCTTTTTTAGTCAATTTTGGAAAGAAAATTGACCGAAAAAGAGTCAAACCAATCAACAATGGTGCAAAAGCTTAGTAAGATTGTAAAAGCATGTAAACGATGAAAAATTATCTATCACAGGTAAACCAATCAACAAGGGTGACTACTATTTTATTCAATTTCAAAACTAGTAAGAAACAACACACGATATACTTAAAATTATGAATAAATATATAAACATTTTTTTCATAAATTTTAACAATTTATTATTAATTATTTGTTTTTTGATACTAAAAAAAGATACTCTGGTCTGATATCGCCGATATTGCCGATATCGTCGATCCTGATACTCATATTAAGGGTCTAATACTGATTCTGATACTGCGAACCTTGCATCCAACACTAAAGTCATCAAGGAAGTCCCACACTGAAGAGTCTGCCAGACTTTTCGAACGAGTTTGCATGTCACCCTCTTTCAGTGTTGGCCAACTTATCTTGATTAGTCTCTTTGTGGCATTATTGTCCATATCAACATAGATATGTTGTCCGACCCATAGGCTTTGGAAGGCTCGGGTGCTCTCAAAGGCATAAGGGATATTTTCCTTGCATCCTTGTGAAAGACCGTGGCGTTCTCCCTTCCTTTATACACTACTTCCAAGTAGAAGTGCCAAGGCTTGCATAGTACATAAAGGTAGATGCTTGTTGTCATCTAGATACTCATATGGGGATCACCCTTGACATGGTCGCTTTCTCCATCGCGTTCCAAAGAGTTCGTAGCTGCTCACTTGGGGCACATTTCAAAGTAATCCCCTGTGTTTGGGTATAAGATGCTCGGTGATTGGTTCATGCATGAAGGAGCGACTTTCAGAGCTGCAAGTATTCATGGATCTTTGTTAGATTCTCCAGTTCGTTAGGCGACCTACTGGTTCCCCACTTATTTGGTCAGTTATTTAATAGTGTATCTAACTCCTTCCAGGACTACGATTCGGTTGGCCCTTCGAATAAGCTGGTGATCTAAAGTTGTTTTCCTTGTTGATTCTCTCCAATTGCTCTTCAGCTTTCTTCGCAAGATTCACAATTTAAGATAGATTGAACAAGGTGTCTAGATTAACCTTGACGTTAACCTCATCTCTAAGTCCATCAAAAAATCGTCCCACTAAGTTGCCTTCATCTACCCGTAACCTATATGAGAATAAATTCGGCCGATCTCCATATTGTAGTCTTGTACAAAACGTTTTCCTTGAGTGCACTTCCGATACTGTCGGAAAATAACTTGCTTATAGTCAGGACTCGCGAGGTAGAAACCTTGTCCGTATATCTATCAAATCTTCTCTCATGAATTGGCAATATTTTTTGCTTATTTTTTGCTGAACAAGATTGGTTTTTATCCCACCAATCAAATGCCTCCTTTGAGCATCCAGTAGGCCGCTAGCACTACTTATTCCCGACAGGGATCTACATGTATTCGAAAAATCTTTCTACATACGATATCTAATTAAGGACCTCCTCAATCTGCACGAGTCCATCAAAGGAAGGGATCTCCATCTTCATCTTGAACTTCATTGGACGTAATAATTCCCTTAAGTGGGGGTAAGTTATTGCTTGACTAATCTTAAGAATAGTTAGTTTCTTGTCGAGGAACCAATTGTGGTTGATGTGAATCACCTCTACTGCAAGCATCAAATTTTGTAAGGACTATATTTATTTGCTTTGATAGAGTACTATTGGTATATTTAGTATATTATAAAGGCACATGGGAATATCCTGTGGACATATTTGGGATGCCAGAATATGCCACATGATATTCCATTATGTAAAGGATATATAAAGCCTATGAGACTATCAATGAAATTATTAATCAATTACAACATGGTATCAGAGCCACCTTTCCGCAAATCCTAACCCTAGCCGCCACCAAACCCTAACCTTTCCTTCTTCTCCCTCTCTCTCCGCCACCAAACCCTAACCCGCGCATAGCAGCCACCCCTTCTCCGCGCTTTTGCTGCTGCCGCTGCTGCTGCGACTGCTGTCGCCGCTGTGGTGCGCGCACCGCCCCCCCCCACGTGCGCGCCGCCTTCCCACCTGCCGCACGCAACAGAGCCTTTGTTGCCGTTGTTCGGATCATTCCGAAAGAGGACACCGATGCCTAGATCTGACGAAAACAGACATGTTAGGATCTAGGAGCGAACGACGAGGACGAACGTAAGTCGTGGAGCAGACGTGACGTGATCGGAGAGGAGAAGCATCGATGGAGGAGATCCTCAAGAAGCTGGATCATGCAGAGATTGCGACGTTGATGAAGTTGATGAAGATGTCGGCTGGTGAGAGCACGACACGAACGTCGCCAAAGTTGGAACTTTCCTCCATTGATCTGAAGCTGGATAGACCAGCCACCTATCTGAGTTGGTCACGGCGGGTGAGAAGAACCCTCGTAGGAAAGAACCTGGAGGGGTTCCTATCGGACGAGAAGACAGAGCCGGACGAGGGCTCGGCAGGACGCGACGAGTGGAAGTCAACTCATATGGTGATCTACATCTGGCTTCTCAACTCCTTAGTCCAGTCTATTGCCGCCACAGTAGATAGCATTGAGATGGTGAAGGATGTGTGGGAGAAGTTGAGAAGGACCTATGATGGTGTGGGAAACAACTTACGGATCTTCCAGATAAAGGGGGAGATCGACGACACCGTACATGAAGAGAAGACGGTGCATGAGTATGCCATGGAGTTGGAGCGTCTGTGGTTGGACTATGATCACCACTCAAATCGGATGAGCTGCGGGGATCCGAAGTGTAAGGAGAGACATGTGTGTCTGCAGGAGAGGACGATGAAATTCCTCAAAGGGCTGACTGCAGCATTCGCACAGAGGACGACTTTACTTCTCGTCCAACCAAAGATTCCTAGTCTTGAGGAGGCGATCTCAGCTATGATCCAGGAGGAGACGCGCATCAGACTACAGACGGAAATAGGTTGTCCTCCCGAAGCAAAATTAGCACTAGCGGTTACCAGCTCGGACGACACATGGTCCAAGGGAGAGCCCTAGCAGCACAACCGGCAGTGCTACAACTGTGGGGAGATGGGCTATTATCGATATGCTTGTACCAAACCACCTATGGAGGAAAACTCAGGTGGTGGACGTGGACAGTTCGGTGCACGAGGATATATTGGAGGAGGAGGTCGTGGTCGAGGGGGTTGATGAGGAGGCCGAGGAGGTTATCGGGCAAACCTGCTGGTAGCAGAAGGGAATGGAGGAGCTGGTGGTAGCTTTACTGAGGAGGATCAGGCACTGATAGACATACTGGAGAGGAAGCAGAGAGCGTCAATCGAAGGAGACAAAATGAGTGGAACAGTGGAGGCATCCACCTCATTCTTCGTTGGGGACAACGCCGCTATATATGTCTATCCATCAGAAGGTACTGACGAGTCACTTGATCTTGCATCTATCTCTTCCCTTCAATTATCAGGCTGGATTATCGACTCAGGAGCATCTCGGCATGTGACGAGAAATGCTAGTGACTTTTCTTCTTACACTCACCTAGCATCAGCAGACACCATTCAGACAGCGGAAGTCACTTTCCAGCCAGTGGTCGGTAAGGGTACTGTTATTTGTACAGGTTCAGTAAGATTATCCAATGTTTTACATGCTCCATCCTTTCCAGACAGTCTCTTGTCCATTATTTCTATAATTCTCCAACTTAAATGCATTGTTTCTGTTAAGTGTTATATTAGAGTTATTTGTTAATGGACTTTAGTCCCACATTGCTTAGAATAATAGGGGAGGAGGCTAGCCTCTCATATATATATATATATATATATATATATATATATATATATATATATATATATATATAGTCTCTCATCAATAAATCATCATCTCATTATTTTCAACTCTACATGATATCAGAACCAAAACCCTAGCCGTCACCCACCAATCTCCATAAAACCCTAATCTCTCCCCACAAACCCTAGCCGTCACCTCCCCCCCCCCCCCCCCGCCGTTGCTGTTGCCCCCCCCCCCCCTCGACCTTGCTGCTGCCCCCCTGCCCACCCCGACCTGCTACCTCCCCCCGCCACCACCTGCTGCTGGTGGCCCCTGACCACTGCTGCCCCTGGCCCCTTGCTGCCCTGTCCCTGTCAGCCCCCCCGACCCCTGCTGCCCCCGCCCCCCTGCTGCCCCCCCTGTCAACAACACACTAGCGGCCACTAGCACGGCGATTTCCTCCATTTCGACTTGTCGATCGACGGTTGGAAGGGCCAGATGGCTACTCAACATGGAAAAAGATGGTCGAGAAGACACTTCGCGGAATGAGGTTGTCCAAACATCTTACTGACAACCCTCCAGCAAAAGATGATCCCATCTTTGAGCAATGGGAGACAGATGACAGTCGACTGTTTACACAGTTGATGAATTCCATGGAACCATCGGTGGAAGACATGGTTCAAAATACGGACTCCGTGAAGGAGTTATGGGAGGTACTGGCGGCGGCGTTCGATGGTAAAGGCGATTTGTCTCGTATCTATGACTCGGTCGTTGGTGTATACCGAGCAAATCAAGCAAATCTCATCAAGACCATTTTCGGGCCTTTAAGGCTATGACGGATGAGATCGACCGCGTATTACCTCTTACGTCGGATATTAATGAAGCAAGGGCTCAACATGAGCAGCTTCATGTCATGGCTTATCTTGCCCCTCTCCGTCCTGATGCGGACTCTGCTAGCTCTCAGATTATTGCTGGATTTGATGTACCGTCCCTATTGGAAGCGCATTATCGTGTTCTTTGGGCAGCCAAAGTCGTTGAGACTACTCCGGGTGATAGTCCTTCTGATCGCTCTGTTCTCGGGGCCACTCGTACGGGCTTCCGTGGTGGCCGACGAGGTGGACGAAATGCTGGTCGCGATAGGGGACGTGGCAATGGCGGACGTGATGGAGGACAACCACACACATGCTTTAATTGTGGTCAGCTCGGCCATTTATATTGGCAATGCACTAAATCACTGGCGGCTAATATCACCATTGATGCTCCTGATGATGGTGTCCGATCTATTCAGCTGACTTCGGACTCTTATACAGAATTTCTTGATTTTCAAGCTCAACGTCGTGGTGAAGCTTCTACGTCTGGTTCCACAGCCGGATATTCAGCAGCGTGTATAGTTAAGCCCAAGCAGTGGGTAATTGACTCTGGTGTGTCCTCCACATGACGGGTGACGCATGTATGATACATGATTATGTCCCTGTCCGTCGTGTTTCTGGCATCACTGTTGTCAATGGAGGTTCCCTGACAGTCCGAGGACGTGGAAGTGCTAGTCTTTCTTCAGGACTGTTACTCAATTTTGTGCTACTTGCTCCTGGGAACCCATTCAGTTTAATTTCTATTAGTCAAATTACTCGTGAACTGCATTGCTCGGTAACATTTTTTTCTGATGGTTGTATTTTTCAGGACCTGAAAACTGGAAAGACTATCGGTAAGGGGTATATGGCTGGAGGCTTGTACCTGTTTGACGCCACTTCTGTTGTCTGTGCCGGCATGAAACTCGATCTTTTTGAGTTACATTGTCAGTTAGGCCATCCACCATCTCAAGCTCTTCAGAAAATGTACCCATCTTTAGATATCTCCGCTTCTTTTTATTGTGAGACATGTAGTTAGCTAAGCATCACCGGGTTCCTTATCCGGTGAGTACAAATAAAATTGCTTCCGCTCATTTTGAGTTGGTGCATTCTGATGTATGGGAACCTTGACCGATTGAATCAGTAATGGGTTTTAAGTACTTTGTTACTTTTGTTGATGATTACTCATGTGTCACTTTTGTTTATCTGATAAAAAATTGTTCTAATTTGTTTAACATTTGGTGCGATTTTTATGCCGAAATAAAAACACAATTTGGTATTCCAATTAAAAATTTTCGAAGTGACAATGGCCGTGAGTATTTATCTCGTGATTTCGATAGACATCTGGCCCGCAATGACATCATCCACCAAACCTCTTGTTCGTACACACCACAACAAAATGGTGTAGCCGAAAGCAAGAATCGTCATCTATTGGAAACAACACGTGCTCTTATGTTTCAAGCACGTACTCTCAAGAGATTTTGGTCGGATGCGGTTTTTTACTGCTTGTTATCTTATTAACCGCATGCCATCGTCAGTTTTCAATGGTAACACTCCATTTTTTAGGCTTTTTTTTCGGACGAGAGCCATTTCCTTTGCCTCTCCGAACCTTTGGCTGCTTATGCTATATTCGGGATACCCGACCAACCCTTTCTAAATTAGATCCTAAGGCAATACAATGTATTTTTCTTGGGTATCCTAAAGGTCAGAAAGGGTATCAGTGTTATTCCCCTGTCTTGAAGAGATATTTTTTTTCACTCGGAATGTTACCTTTGTAGAAACCGAATTTCCACCACTCCCACAATCAACGGGTCCGGCTCCCCTAGTCTATCTAGAAGAGGATTTTTTGTTATTTCCTTCTCAAACACAACAGTCCCTCGTACGAGTGTCCTTCCTTATCGAGCCAGTCTCCCAGGCCGATGGTCCACATACACCGATTCAGCTAATGCCGACTTCGCCCACAGAATTATCCTCCTCCGGTTCCACCAGCAGCTCCGGCTCCAATGAGTTGCCTCCACCTGTTCCACTAGCAGCTCCACCAGTTCCGCCAGCAGCTCCGGCAGTTCCGCCTCCAGAACGTCCTCGTCGTGCCTGTCGTGATCATCCCTTGTATGTTGACAGCTACAAAGGACTTACCAGTCACACTCAGTCTCTGGTGGCTACTATTGATGGAATTCAGATCCCTAAGACCGCTGAGGAGGGTCTCAGACATCCTGGTTGGCGTGCTACTATGAACGAGGAGATAAAAGCTCTTAGGAAAAACCACACTTGGGACTTGGTCGACTTATCCACTGGTAAACAGGACGTAGGTTGCAAATGGATATTCACAATCAAGGTGAAACCAGATGGCTCTCTTGATCGACTGAAGGCTCGTCTGGTGGCCAAATGATACTCTCAAACCTATGGTGAGGATTACTTCGAGAACTTTTCTCCTGTGGCCAAAATGACGTCTGTTCGTGTTCTCATGGCCGTGGCCGTTCGCTATGACTGACCGTTACTTCAACTAGATATAAAGAATGCTTTCTTCCACGGAGATCTTGATGAAAAGGTATATGTGATGCAATCTCCCGGGTTCGTTGCAAGGGAGGGTAAAGTGTGTCATCTGAGGAAAGTCCTCTATGGTCTGAAACAATCACCTCGTGCATGGTTTGGTCGATTTACACATGTTGTTACTCAGTTTGGCATGTGTCAATCAAAGAAGGACCATTCAATCTTCTATCGACACACATATGCTGGAAGAATACTCCTTGGTGTCGACGTTGATGATATTGTAATCACATGAGACGATAGCCAGGGTATTGCAGGCTTGAAGAAGTTTCTGGGAGAACAATTTCAAACCAAGGATATGGGATCCTTGAGTTATTTCTTGGGCATTGAGGTCACACGGGGCAAGCGGGACATTGTAATGTCTCAAAAAAATATGTGCTGGACATACTAAATGATGCAGTCATGATGCAAGCAAAGGGAGCAACCTCACCTATGGATCCAGGGGCGAAGTTACTTCCAGATGAAGGGGTCCTGATGACCAATCCAGATCAGTATCGTCGAGCTGGAAAACTCAACTACTTGGCAGTCATGACTCGTTCGGACATTTCTTTTGCAGTGAGTGTTGCAAGTAGATTTATGGCTTCTTCAAGAGCTCCACACTGGCAGGCAGTTCTCAGAATTCTGTGTATCTAGTAAAGAATCCAGAAAAAGGAATTCGAATGGAAAATAATGGATACACTCGCATTGAGTGTTTTACTGATGCTGACTGGAGAGCAAGTCTGACAGATAGACGATCTACATCTGGTTACTCAGTATTTATTAGCGAAAATCTAGTGTCATGGAGGAGCAAGAAACAAAGTGTGATAGCACGCTCAAGCTCAAGAGGCAGAATATCGAGCTATTGCTCATGGCACGTCAGAGATATTATATATGAAGCATCTCCTCCAAGAACTGGAAGAAGACACGGGGTCTCAAGCGACAGATCTATGGTGTGATAACCAATCTGCTATTCACATTGCCACAAACCCAGTATTTTATGAACGGACGAAACATATTGAAATTGACATTCACTTTGTTCGTGATGAATATACAAAGGGAGTGATAAAGTTTCAACATGTGAGGACCGGCGACCAGATAGCTGATATCTTCACAAAGCCTCTTCTGGGTCTCGGATTCAATTTCTATGTAACAAGCTGGGCATGATTGACATTTATGCTCCAGCTTGAGGGAGGGTGTTAAGTGGTATATTAGACTTATTTGTTAATGGGCTTTAGTCCCACATTGCTTAGAACAATAGGAGAGGAGGCTAGCCTCTCCTATATATATATATATGTAGTCTCTCATCAATAATCATCATCTCATTATTTCCAACTCTACAATTTCTTTGATATTTCTAAGTGACCTTCCAGGAAAAGGGGACGGGACAAAGATTTGGGACTGTCACTTGGCATGAGGGACTGTGGTACCTAGATCGAGAAGGACTGGACTCAGCATTGGTATCTATGGCAGAGAAGGCTGAAATGGAAGGACTGCAGCAGAAGATTGAAGATACTTTGATTTTCCATCATAGAAGGTTGGGACATTCTTCCTTTGATACTTTAAGTAAGTTGTATCCAGAGGTTTATGCAAAAGCAAATAAAAAGAACTTAGTATGTGATGCGTGCGAGTTAGGAAAACTTACTAGGAGCTCGTATGTTGGTACGGGTCATAGGAGCTCTTTTGTTTTTGAGATAGTACATTCTGATGTTTGGGGTCCATGTGCTATTAACACTATGAATGGGTATAAGTACTTTGTCTTCTTTATTGATTGTGCCTCTCGTGTCACCTGGCTATATTTGATAAAAAATAAGAGTGATGTACCTGCATGTTTTTGGAATTTTTATAAGCATGTTCAGACTTAGTACAATACAGTTGTGAAGGTACCGAGGTCTGAGAATGGAACGGAGTATACCAACAGGACACTTGCAGAATACTTATCAGCACACGGGATACAGCATCAGACCACCTGTGCATACACACCAGCACAAAATGGAGTAGCAGAAAGGAAGAATAGACACCTTCTGGAGACCGCAAGAAGTATGATGATCGATATGAATGTCTCACAGTCTGTGGGGGCATGTAGTGTTGACAGCAGCTCAACTCATCAACAGGATGCCTTCGAAAGTCCTGGGATAGAAATTCCTATGTGAAGTATTACAAGGCAATAATAGTGGGATACTCCCATTAAAGGTGTTCGGAGTGTGTGTGTTTTGTGAAGGATAACAGGCCACAGTTGGAAAACTTGACCCTAGAGCGGTCAAGTGCATCTTCGTGGGCTACTCAACGACTCAGAAGGGGTATGTGTGCTGGAGTCTAGTAGAGAAGAAGAAGTTCGTCAGTATGGATGTCCACTTCCGGGAGCATGAGCCATACTACCGTCAGGAGGGAACTTCACACAATACGCCTAATACTACCAGTATGAGGCGAGAGGGGGAGATGGAGAACTTGGTGGTGACCGATTTAGAAGTTTGGCATGGAGGCATGGTTGAGGAGGAACATGAAGGTGAAGCGGAACAGGGGGAGGAGATTAGAAGTGTTAGGCCTAACGGCTCAGGGGGAGTTACTTACCTACAGCAGGAGAGAGAAGCAAACTGTAGGAGCAGTACCTACAGTGCCAGTGCCAAGTCCCTTGCCTGAGTTCGTCCCAACTTCTGAGAACCTACACCTCACCCCTTCAGGTGATATCATTCCTCCTACTCCTCCCACACCACTATCTGTACGGGACCATTCTCAGCAATGCGGAAAATCCTCCAGATAGATATTGTTGGAATCTTGCTAGTTTGTTTTTATGACCATATATTTTCTTCTCATGGAACATTTATAGCATTTTTGGACAGTATTACTGTACCTAACAATTGGCTGGTTGCCAAGAACGATCCAAAATAGAAAGCGACAATGCACGAGTTGGAAGCCCTTGAGAAGAATCACACTTGGGAGCTGTGAGACTGCCTGATCGAAAGAAAGCAGTCGGATGCAAGTGGGTCTTTACCGTGAAGCAGAACCCAGATGGGCGGTTGAGTGCTACAAAGCCGACTAGTGGAAATGATACAGTCAGACATACGGCATCGACTATGACGAGATCTTTGTACCAGTGGCAAAGATGAGCATTGTCAGGACCCTGATCTCTTTGGCAGCGAATGGT
>JANAVB010028836.1:0-23490 GCA_029216955.1 Iris pallida | reverse complement strand
AAAGATTAAGGTCACAACAAGTTTACATTCTGTGGCACTTGCAATATCGGCAGCATCCCAACTGGGCTTCAAATGTTAATGCATCTCTGATATCATCTGCTTGCTCGTCTCCAAATATGCATTCTCAACTTCTGTACTGCTCCGATTGCAAATATCCCACTTGGACGCCATAGGTGCCAACTTAAATGCACAGAAAATTGCCTCCTATGATGCAACATCAGAGTAATGCTTTTATCGACCTAATAATAAAATATGAAAATGAAAGGCAAAAGAAGCAGCGTATTCCGATCTTGGTTGTTTTTTTTCGCAAAATCATTACATTTTGCACTTGTTACAACAATCTATCCACTCTCAGAGGTAAATCATTATGACAGATGAATACACATTGCAGCTATGTGCAGCCAAAAATGTTTCACGATATGCACAAAAAAGAGAACGCGCATCTTCAAGGTTAGATTTCTCAATTTTGAGGATCCGGGGGACACTAGAGGCAAACCGTTATAGAAATGGGCATTTAAATCATCATCAGTTGAGATATGTGGTTATATACTCTTCTGTTCTACACAACTTCAGCAAAATGCAATCGACTCAACTGAGACCCTTCAAAGAGCTCAAGGAAAAAAGCTTGACGTTCCAGATTCAAGCAGGTAATGTCTTGCCAGTAGACGAGGGACTGGCTTGTTTATTAGTGTTGGCATTGCTCTCTGCAGAAAGATCAGGTTCATTTACCTTGTGAAAACCAAGTTCTGACATGTCTTGTTTGGCCATCAAGTTTCTGAAGACGAATAACATGAATTTGTATCAGAATCACAACATTTCCACTATAAATCATGTTGACAATCGTAAAAAAGAAAATTCGATAAGTGCAGCTCAATTTCCAATCTTAACAGGCTGTGAAGTCTGAATTTGCTATGTTTGATCTGAAACAAACCTCGTGTACAATTTGTATTCAAATGTTTCCATGCAGCACATTAATGCTAAGACATGTATAGCTTCTGGGAACAAACAAGATTCGCAATATCAGAATCAGTTTCAGGCCCTTCCTATTAGTATCGATATCGGCTGTTTTGGCAGTTTTGGATGGGAGTATCGGATTCTTCGTTTCGGAAAACCAAAAATGATATAAAGTAGTTTAAAAGGCTAAAAAATATCTGATACATTAGACGTAATTTAATATATTATGTTGTTTTTTGTTAAATGAAACAATATTCCACATGCAATAAATACTATTGTCTATTTACTTGTCTTTAGACAGGTCACAGTAAATAGTTCTGAATCGAATAATATTAATATGGATGAAATGAATATTGTAAATTTATAAATATACAACTTCGACAAATGGTAATGGTTATTGAATTTCATAATTCAATTTCATTATCTATTAATGATTGGTTTGGACTATTATCTTATTCCGATTGAATCAAATAAATAGTAGTATATCGGTAAAGAATCTTATCGACATATTATATAAACACTGTCAATGTTTGACACAACTAAATCATTGTGTGAGACTATTTTTCCATTCTTCTATCTTCGTTCAATTTTTTTGCCGATTGACCAGGAAAGAAACCCTAAAGTCCATATCGGTCGGTATCGATAGTCATCGTTATTGGATCGGGACATGCCAAAAGCGATACGTATCAGCTGTATCGTATTGGTATTGGCTGGTAGTGTGAAGTATGGGAAAAATATAAGGGCAATGCATCACAGTGAGGTCATGTTTCTTAATTAATCTTTTTTCTAATATTATCTTGTTTCCGTGTTTGGCCTTCAGTCAAGTTTCTGAAGAGAAACATGACCTTATATCCCAATCACATCATTCTCCAACTAAATAATATCATTGGACTTGAAAGACTACAACAAAAATTGTCAATAAACAATTTAACGTTACTATACATAAATCTGGAAGGCAGAGACTTCTGTCTACAATTTTACAAAATTGGTAGACATTACTCAAATACTCCTATGCGACGCCTTAGCTTTAATATACCTTTTCTGGGAAAAGTCAAGTAATCTACCAAGCAACCATGTTTTCTTTTTCTTTTGTTTACTTTCTTCTAGTTTCTCATCATCCTTTAAACAGGACACATTCATATGCCAAAGTTGACAAGCTAATGATTGGCATGCACAAACCTTTCCATACGGCATTCCAAGTACTTCTTTGAAAATTGTCTACATTTTTCTGACTGATAGCCTGATGATTTCAGGCAGGCAATGTATTCCTTCTTATCCTGTGCAACACAACATCGTCCATAGTTTTAGCATAAAGAGGAAGAAGATAAGGTGACGATCAATATTTGAAAAACCCGAAGATAAGCAATATATGAAAACATCTCAGTGATACCACTAGTCATACTTATGGAGAAGGATACTTGCTGACGGACCTCAAGTTAAATCCTAATCTAAGAAAAAGTAGAGGAATATATGTGAAAGGTTCAGTGATCCTACCAAGTCACATTCATGGAGGTGATCCAAAGGAAATACACCTTTTTCTGGGGGAACAGGTCTTGCTCCTCTATTTCCACCAAATGCTCCACCTATAAATGAATAGTTTCAGAGATCAAGGGTGCATTTGCAGTTACACTTGCATGTTCTTCATCAATGTTGCATGAATTTACTTAGCTAGTGGACATACACATTCAGTAAGAACTAGAGTATAGTGAGCTGAGTAGCAGGCAGTAGTGTAAATGCAACTAGACTATGAACTTCATGTCTGTAACTGAACAGAGTTTATGGACTAATTAGCAGTACTAGTATAAGAATTACATAATAATTTAAATCAAAAGATGAATTATCAAACAATGGCAATAATACTGAACGACTGAAACATTACATAATAAGTAATTATCATTAAAAAGACATAATCATCTTATCTGCTACTTTTCATTCTATGGTACATGAATATATTAAATTAAAAAATCATGTAGTGATGAACCAGATCCCTGACTGTGACACCAAGGCCACTAGCATAAGGTTGATGCACGTTTAAATAACACGACGGTAGATGCATGTATAGTACCAGCCAGTAGTACTGCACGTTGGGTTCCTTTCTGTTGGCAATTGCCCTTAAGCAGTTGGCAATGCCCACACCCCAGGATGCAGCCAAAAGCATCCCAACAAGGCTTAATCAAAAGAACATTGCTCTTGCTGGAAGCATATATTGCTCGATGCAAGTCTACAAGGGCTCAAGGAGTATCCTCAGAAATAATTCATGAGGGAAATAAGATGGTCGTCTTTTATTTCTTTAAATCAACCAAGGTCATCTAGTGTAACACTCCTGAGCATATATTCAAGAAAGTTTGCATGCAGAGAAACCAAAAAAGCACAATAAAATTCATTTATATTTTGATACTCCATGCACACGAAATATCTCAGTATTTTGGCAAATGCTATGTAATTAACAGTGAGGATATGGCAGATCATGGGAAAGCCTTGTGCCAATCAAAGTACAATTTCAAAATAATAATTGGTTACATCAAATATGACAAAATAATGGGACAAAGTCTAATTTTAATTACAAAAATCCTTATGACAAAATCTTCAAACAATTTGTTAATAAACGCGCTAGAACAAGACTATTAGCAAAGCAAGAATAAAGTCTTGTTAATAAACGCGCCAGAACAAGACTATTAGCAAAGCAAGAATAAAATCTTACCTCATGTCACACAGCTCTGAACAACGATTAAGGGTCCTAGAGCATACCAACTGATCATCTTTTTTAAACTGGTATAATACTTTTTTACCCTCTTATAAGTGGATTTTGGTCAAGTTATGTATGGGTGTACTCTGCCTTTATTTAATTTGGTTAGTGGATGCTTGCCAAATTTAGCGAGGCTACAGGCTTTCTCAAGGTAGGTCATTAACCGTTGGCTAAATTATCCTAGAGGCACCCCAACTATAGCGCTGACGTTTTTGGCATCTTAACTTGCCACTACTCGATTTTGGCACCCCAGTTTTATAAATTGCTCTTTTGAAACACATTTCATCAATTTTGAAACACATTGTGACCACTTAAAAAGAATATATGGCAATACAAATATTTAAATTGTGCTTTTGTACTACAAGATATGATTTTGAAATGGTCTTAATGTGCTTCAAAATTGATGAAAGGTGCTTCAAAAAAATAATATATGAATTTGGGGTGTCAAAATCGAGCAGTGAAAAATTAAGGTACCAAAAACGTCTAAACGCTATAGTTGGGGTGCCATTAGGATAATTAGCCTTAACCGTTAAAAAAACTATTTCTTCAAGGACCTAGTTGTCTTCATTATTCAAGTGAGTACACTTTGTAAGTCCCGTACAATGCACCAAAACCAATAGAGTTGTTTAGATGGTTGAGAGTTATGTATTTACATTGTTTTGACACGCCTCCATAGGTCGAACCCTATTTTTGAAGAGTTATATCGACGCACATGTATATATTTTTTATAAAATCAGTGTAAAGAACCAACACATATCTTTAAGTGGCTAATGTTTCTCTACTCTTTCCAAGTTGGGCTTGATTCACTACGCCCCACCTCTTGTAGATTGTAGAAGAATATGTATTTTTCCCCCTCTTTAGATAGTTCCAATGATAGCGGTGATATCATCTATTAACACTATTATCTAGTTGTTTATTTTGTCCTTATCAATTTTTCTAGCATTTATATATTTGGCCTATTACCCTAACGAGAGTAATCCATTAAGTTTGAGTAAACCTAACTTTTAACATGGTATCAAAGCATCGGACTCTCTACCATCAAAAAACACAAACCTTAGCCCTAGCCGCCACACAACCCTACCCAAAACCATATCTCAGCGACCCAACACCCTCATCATGACCTAAAATATGATAGAAACCCCAATCGTAGATTTCGTCCTCACTTCTAAACCCTAACCCTCGAATTTTCCAAGCCATCGTTGCCCCTTCTTCTCGTCCCCCAAACTCCTATTTCATGGACCCTAGACACTAGAAGCTCACAACTAGAAAAACCCTAACCCTGGACGGCTCAATTCACCAAACCCTGGACGGCTCAATTCACCAAATGTGGTATCCAATAATTTCTTAATGTTTAGTTATTTTCATAACTAATTGAAGGGAATATTTGAAGTAGATATGTTTTGCTAGTATAAGAACTTAGCTTATAATTGATAAATCAAATGGGAATAAATTAGTTATATGAGGATGTTAGTGAATAAGCTTGGATAGTTATTATGGGCCTATACTACAGGTAAACCCATACATATTCACATGATAGAGATGATGTTTGTGAATGAGGCCAGAAGTAGAAGTAGGGTCTCACAAGTTAAATATACAGAAGGTGGATGTTGTGGCAAACGAAAAAAAGGTCACTGAGATCTCCATCCGGCGACTGGAGCATGACAAGAGAAAAGAAATAGTCAAAAGAGAAGATCTTTAACTCTATTTCAAGTCAAGTTACTAGCTAGATGTAAGTAAAATAGCTATGACAATATGATTAGAATCCTAGTAAGGAATCTTACGACTTGAACTAAGTTAGATGGACATCATGATTATAACTTATTTATTATTGGAAAATATCACGCCATTGTTACTGATTACTTTCCTAGAATAGTATAGATTAAAAGTTCTTAAACCCAACTGTTCAAACTGGACTAAGCTGATGGATTATAATCCAAATCTGTGTTATATTCAGTTGGAGGGCCAATATTCTTTTATGTTTAAAATATAACTAGTGGTTGCTAATTTTTGATTTGCTTGTTAAACTAATCTATTGCATTTCTATTAACGTAGCACCTATTGATAGCTAATTCAGTCAATAGCTTAAATGGACCAACCTGGGGGGTTGTCTTTGTGTAAGATTACACAGGTTTAATTATTTGTTGCTAGTTGCTAGTTGCTTGTGGTAGGGAACCATCCTTTTGATAGGCTCATAACCATGAAACTTTATTAGGGATCATACTAGGAGGAGAACTGGATAACATTCAGTAGGAAAAGTTCTTGTAGAGATCATTTCATAGGAGGTGTAGTATTCTCCATTTTAGTACTCTTGGTATAGGAGCCATCTCAGTGAATCAAAAGTTTCGCCTATAGAAAGTTGTCTAGAGACTCAAAAACATGTAAATTTAAAAGAGGTGAAGAAAATTTTCTTTCAGTTTTACTTACCCCTGTTTTCCGTAAGCTTAGCCTACCACCCTCTAATATAGTATTATTTTCCTGCTGCCTGTATTCAAACCCTACAATCCTTGTGGACTAGTCCTGAAATCCATCGATTTTACCAATATTCGTATGCCACTTTCTTGCTGGTACCGTCTTTGGATATTATGGGGTTCTTGCCTTCTCACTGCAAACAATTCAGGGAACAGTCAGTTATCATTATATCTCCCAAGATTCCTCACTAATCTTTGAGATTTATAACATGGGATGTTAGTCATTCTGGTTTCTTGTGGCATTGTTATGCAAGATTCAAACACTTGGTCCTCTTATATTAGCATACATGATACATGAATGACTGATCCAGACACTTGGTCCTCTTATATTACATACATGAATGACTGAATGCTTCTAAGTTTTTGTAAATTTGTGACAACCATAAACGTCTGACTATGACGAAAGCTAAAGTAGCGATCCCAAGGTGTAGTTAAACCTCCTGTAGTGTGGTGCAGGTTCATGCAGGAGCTATAGTTATCAAATGGTTTGAGGCACTGACTAGGATACTCTATTACCATGTTTTGGCTAACCTCATTGGATAAATTAATGCCCAAAATGTGGACTTTATTGTTGACTCATATTATTCGAACATCCTAATAAATCTTAGGAGTGCACAAATTTTAAGATGAATTCATCCCAACCGTATACTTTGTCTGTCTACTTAATTTATGAGTAGTTAAAAATCAAAGTAGTCAAGTGAAAGACATTGTTGATCTCCTTGGAATGTCCCAACTTTATGCTTAGATTACTATTAACAGAAATAATAAAACTAAATTTTGGTATCGGCAACTAATGTACTTCAGTACACAAGTTTGTGAAAAGCGCTAGGCGGGCAGGCATGAGCTGCCTAGCACGTAGCCCTAGATCTAGGCGGTTCAAAAAAATAAAATAAAAATCCCAAAAAAAATAACTGAAAATTGTAGAAAATGTCCATAAAACCCAAAATCATGCATAGTCGGTGTGGGGGTGGGGGTGTGTGTTGGAAGGGGGGGGGGGGGGGGGGGGGGGGGGGGGGCCTAGGCGGGCGCCTAGGAGGCATCGGCAGGCACCAAGCGCCTAGCACCTAGTCGCCGCCTAGACCGCCTTTTAGAACAATGTCAGTACATCTTTTGTATATAGGTATGGACTAGTATGGAGTCACATGCTTATTAAATGTAAATTCTGATTGCATGTTGATATTAAATAAAATTCTCAATAGGGTCACTAGAGAGAGCCTAGGTTGCTGGTGATGCTGAGTGTGTTATCCTGATATTCCTGGTAAGCGGGTTATCGTATTTAGTACTTTACATGTATTTTCTTATTATATAAAAATCTAAGTTTCAGTACATGATTGATGTACCATCATGTTAAACAGCATGTGTTTTCCTATTAGATATATGTTTCAAAAATAAATTAGATACCACTGTTGCATCATTTTTTAAGTATAAAAGAGAATAGTCTTGTACATGCACATGTCTCGTGTGTGTGCCATATTTGTACATGCTTTTGTGTGGGATATGTAGCTGAGTTGTTTTGAGACATGTTGCATGTGTCGTGGACACTAGTACATGATGTTAAGTCAGTCTAGGATTTCAGTGAATCCTTCTATGAGGGAGGTGTGCTGCACTGCCAGATTACCTTTTATGGTATACCATATTTGTTTCCAGACATTATTTTAGTCCTAGGAAACTGGGATCGGCTGACTACCAATTGAGACATGCTAGCATGCTAATGCATGGCTAGAACAATGCACCACACTTAATCATAAGGCATGCCTATACCATTGCATATAGTATATTTTTTTAAGGGTTAATTATACTAACGTCCCCTATGTTTTACCTTTATTACACGGAGTACTCTTATTTTCAAAATAATAACACTGAGTACCCCTATCTTGGGCGTCCGTTAAATTTTATAACACCGTGAACAAAATATGTAAAATTACTTTGTTGCCCTTAATCATTTGTCAATATAACATTAAACCCATAAACTTAGAAAACCATCTTCTCTCCTTCTCCGTGAGTACGTAGGAGAGAAACCTCAGGACCTCTCTTTATAATCTTTTCTTCTCTCTCTGTGTCTCATTTTTCTGATCAACGATCCGCTCCCTATCTCTGCCCAACAACACGCCATGTTGACTGTTGCGCTCGCCATTCTGTAGACAACCACCTACCACCAATGTCACTCCGCCGCGAGACGCAGTACCCTACCAATCGACCCGCTAAGATCACACACAACCCATACGATTCCAGCAAAGGATATGGTAAGTGGCTGTATTAGGGTTTCTGATTTAGGATTTTTTTGAGAAGTGTTAAGGTTTTTGATTTATGAACCATTGTCTTATTGCTTCGTAGGTTATGGATGGGTATTTGAAGATGTTTGTTAATTACAAAGGAAAAAAATACACCATACCAAGGGTATGTCCTGATACTTACAACCATAAGGATATGGTAAGCGACTGTATCAAAGTGATTAAGGCTAAGATTGCTCTACATAACTGTGTTATTCAACTATCTGGTTTTATTCTTTGTCAGTTAACACCCATGCCTATAGATCATGATGTTGATATGTTGGATTTTTTAGGTTCAATATTAATGTTGGTAAGAAGTTTGTGACTGTGGAATTGCAATTGCTTCCTTCTGGCCATATACCACCTGAACCTGAACCTACATATAAACCTAATGGTTATGAAGGTGATGACAATAACGTGAACTCTAATAATGAAGATGACGCACATGATATTTATATGTGGACTGATGATGAAGATGATGCAGACTGGAATGGGGGGCTTAATGCAAGTCAAAATAACGAAGATGAGGAGGAACGTGAGAACACTGAAGAGGATGAGGCAATGAGTGACGATCAAAACAGTGAGATAGATATGAGTGGATCTGATGATGGTGGACCTGATGATGGTTTTATGTCTGACCACCACTCAAATGATGGAAATAGTGAGGGCCTCTCTGGTTCTCAGGGTGATGAGTTGTCAAGAAAATTGGGAAGGACAACTGGCTTAAAACCCTTTAAGAGGCAGCTAGATGGGTCAATAGTGCTTAAAGAAGGTCATGAATTTAATAGCCTCTCATACTTTAGAGAGATCTTAAGAGACTAGCATTCCGGAAGGTTTTAAGCTTGTGAGAATTAAGAATGAAAAGGCTAGGGTTACTGACATTTGTGGTTTTGATTGTTGACCATAGAGAATTCATTGCTCTCCAGTAGGAGATCCAGGCACTTATAAAATCAAAACATAAGTGGTGAACACGATTGTGTTAGGACTGACGGGTTAGTTGAAGCAACATCTACCTGGATTGCAAACAAAATGGCAAATGAATTGAAGACTGCTCTAATATGGACATAGAACTTATGTGGGAACATGTTAAGAAAAAATATGGTGTGGATGCTAACCCCAGCAAGTTGCACAGAGGGCCAAGAAGAGGGCAAAAGAGGGTCTTGACGAGGATCATGCAATGTCTTATGCAAAGGTGTACTCCTATGCTGATATGGTGTTGACTCACAATCCAGGAAGTTTGGTTAAGTTTAAATTAGATGCAGCTACAATTAATAAGGGCCCTCAATTTGAAAGAATGTTTGTTTGTTTTGATGCCATGAAAAAGGAATTTTTGGAAGGGGATAGGCCATTCATTGGAATGGATGGATGTTTTCTTAAGGGGCTATTTGGTGGTATGTTGCTCACTGGTGTAGCTTTGGATGCCAACCTTGGGATATATCCATGGCATTTGGGATAGTTGAAACTGAATCAAAGGATAGTTGGACATGGTTCATTGATAACTTGCATACTGTGATAGGGGATGTGCCAAACCTAACCATTATCACCGATAGGCAGAAGGTAAACTCACACTTATGTTATTTAATATTATTTTCAACTATTTATTGTGTATTTATCTTGCTAATTTATTTACACTAACCATTTATCTACTAAATTAATTATTTTTTGCCTAGGGTGTGATACCTACAATAGAGGAGATATATTCTAATGCTACTGAAAGGTTCTGCGCAATGCATATTTATGCCAATTTCATAGCCAAATGGCCTGGGGAGCAATTTAAGACATTTTTTTGGACAGCAACAAGGGCTACTAACTACAGGTCTTTCACTAAAAAAATGGAAAATATTAAGACTCTTGATAAGGATGCACATGCTTATTTAGCCAAGATAACTCCAAGCCTTTGGTCACTACATGCATTTGATCACATTGTGAAGGTTGATCATGTCACCAACAATTTCACAAAGTCCTTTAATGGTTGGTTGGCACCACAAAAAGGTAATAGTTCTAATGGAGTTTATCATGAGGAAGCTGATGACTAGAATGCAAAGGAGGTACGAGAAAGGCTTGAGTTGGGAAGGAAATGTCACTAAGAAGGTTAATGACAAGATTGTTCAAATTAGTAGGTATTCTAGATTCTGCACAGTAGCAATTATGGGGCTTGCAATTGATTTTGAAGTGATTGAGGATGGTGTTGGATATGTTGGGAACCTAAACCAGATGGTGTGCAATTGTGGAGGTACTTTTCATGTTAATTCTACATATTTAAGTTACTTGTGCATTGTTCTTTTGCTTTACGTAGTTAAGTTACTTTTGCATGATTCATATTTAAATTTCATTGATTGAGTATTAAAATGTTACTTTAATAGTTCTTAATTCAATGCCCAACCTTACAGTTCTCGTTCCTATGAATTCTTTATTTCTCCAATTTCATAAACAAAATTATTGATACTTAATATTGGCACAGGTACATAAAATCAGTTTCATCATCAATTTCTGATACTTAACATTGTTCCACGTATGATACTTTCCCATCTTCATTATCATCAATTTCTGATACTTAATATTGTTCCATATATGATACTTTCCAATCTTCATCATCATCAATTACTGGTACTTAATATTGTTCCATGTATGATACTATTCCATGTGTTTGACTGGATACTGCCTAAAATCTTATGATCTCTACTTTTCCAGCCGCTTAAAATGATAGTTTCCATGTATGATACTTCCAATTTTTATTGTATGGAATAACATTCATTTATAGACAGTTACATTGTACGATCCTTTCCATGTATGATCACTTATCTTGACACCATGGCAAATAAGTGGAATTCCTTGCAAACATGCAATGGCAGCCATATTGTACAAGAGACTGTACCCCAAAGGCTTTGTGCACGCATTTTTCTATAAGGATACTTACCTGAGCACTTACAAACATATGATCAAGCCAATGCCGGACCAGAGCATGTGGCGTGAACATGAATATGGTACAATCTTGCCTCCAGAGCTACGTAGGAGACCTGGAAGACCCGTTAAACTAAAGAGGAGAGAGGGGTGAGGCTCGACCTGCTGGTGTAAGGAGAACTGAATCTTTGAAGTACAGAAAATACAAACAATACGGCCACAATGCAAGGACTTGTGGAGGGCCTCCAGTTGCGGGTGGAAGAGGTACTGCTAGAGGTCGCACTAGAGGAGGGAGGGAAGGCAGAGGATCAACTAATAATCAGGTTTGTGGTTTAATTATGGGACCCTTAATTATGTTATGAATGTAATATGTTGTTTGGAAATTGAGTTATAAGTCGATTGTAAATTATTTGTTGGTTTAGATTGTGGAAGTTGGGTCTGGTGATGCAATGCCAAGCAATCAAACTAGAGGTAGAAGAGGCACCATAGGAGGTAGGGGAAGAGGGCCAGGGTCAGAGAATCCAAATGAGGTTAGAATTAAAATGAAACCAATAGTTATTCATTTATGTTGTTTTTAATTTTTTTTTAAAAAGTTGTTTAATTCAAGTAGAGGGAAGAATTGTGTTATATTGTTGTTCTGTTGTGTTTAACAGCCTGGAGGGACTAGATCAGGAAGCAGGGCCAGAGGAGGCAGAGGAGGATCGATGGGCACACAAGGTACTCGAGGAGAATATGTAAGTCAAGTCACCCAAACTTGACTCACTCAATATTTTGATATGGAGCTGTAATTCAATTAGAGCTAAGTTATGGCATAGGCTAGCCATTTGATGAACTTGACTTTGCTTGGTCAAACCATAGTTCTAGAGCCAAGTTTTGGAGCTGCTATTTTGGATGATGTTATGTTATGCACTCTTGTGCTTGGTACTCCAATATGAAACATATAATATTAGCGGGACATTTGTAAGTTATGGAACTGCTATTTTGGATGATTATGAGCACAAACAATTAATGAAGTTATTTTTATTGTGATGCATGAAGTTATTTTTATTCTGAGCACAGTCTGGCAATGATTCTGAGCACAGACAATTCATGAAGGTATTTTTATTCTGAGAACAGACAATCCTTACAAGAATTATTTTCAAACAGGAAATCAATACCAAGCTATTTTTACTGTGATGCAATGCCAAGCTATTTTTATTGTTTAAAATTGAGTTATTTTCATTGTGTAAGCTAGTTGCCTAATGGTTCTGAGCACAGGCAAAATTTGTCAAAGCTTAAACTGATTACAACAACCAGAATAAGCATCATTCATGTGTGGATGTCGAACTGCTGCTCGTGAACTATAGAATAACAGCATAGAACAAAGAGAGTAGTTATAGTGTTTGATACCTTGAACTGGAAAACGTTCCGAACCGTAACATGCTGCCATTCTATATGTATTCAACATGCCACACAAATTGTTTGATATGTTGTCTTCCAAAGAAAAAGGAGAGTGGATCTATGTGTTTCAATAGAAAACAAACCAAACTGATACTGAACATAAGCCTTCTTGACCTGACCTTAAAATTATGGGAATGTTGCTATTAAAATGAAGGCTCAAATGGCTATAAGGCCCAAACTGATACTGAACATAATTTTTCCCTTTCAATGTGGGCATCTTTCCCATTCAATGTGGACAAAGACTCAAACGAGCATAAGGGCATTTTCGGAATTCTGACATTAAAATTATGTGACATCATCAAAAAAAATTATTTTTATAGATGGAAGGGGTGTCCGTGTAATAAAATGAAAATATAAGGGATTATGGAGCTATTATTTTGAAAATAAGGGTACTCCGTGTAATAAAGGTAAAACATAGGGGAGGTTAGTGTAATTAACCCTTTTTTAACTATTTAGACATAATATATACTATGTTATTTTCAGCTTTTTCGTGGATGTTCATCATATTGTACATTTATGCATGTATTCAGAATGTAGAATGTTAAATATGATTTCATGTTTGTGAGACGTGGAATGATTTCCTAAGCCCTCATAAGCCCAGTATCTCTAGGCGTTTAGAACCATTTGTTGCTATGATTGTTGGAAATAGCAGGAATGCATCTTCTTTTGCTTCAACAGTCCAATTATTTGTAATTTGTGGTAAATAAAGGTATAACCTAGAATGACTGGGGTTGCATTTACCAAAGAGAGATTATATATCACAGTCTACTCCTAAAGTTATTGATGACCTATTCCTTTGCTCCTACAGAAGCCACCAGCAGATGGCCGAGATTCCTTTGCAAAATCACCGCCAGCTGCTGACACCTACGTCCATTATCCAAGTACTTGTTCATTATTATATTTACTTCCCCATTTCCATTCCACTTATACAATTTTGTTCTCTTTGATTTTTCTTATGTCCTCTTTCTCTTCTTTTCTCCATTTTCTTATCATTTTTCACTCTGCAATTCTTTTTAATTTTCTTCCTCGTGCTCTGAATTAATCTTATGTTAGTTTCCCTCTTATGTGATCACAAACATAAATGCTCACTATTCAAACTTAATGTTGAGATCGTTGTTACAGCTTATCTAGCTTAAGTTATCCTTGATAAGTGTAACTTGATGTTCTAGTGTGTCAGGTCAAGAACAATTAGCATATAGAAGTTTATTAGGACTTGAGACTTAAAAATAGATAGATTTTGGGGAAAAAAATGTCTTGACTGAAAAATGTCGACCGACTATTTTGATGGTTTAAACCATGAGTGACGGCATAGGTGCCTAAGTGGCTGCTTGAGCGGCTGTTATCATTTTTATTCTTCTTCTTTAATCAATGAAATGGATGAAACTCCTAGGCAATTTATGGCATAGCCTTTTGTTGAGAACCCATTTCGAGTTATCAAAAAAGTGGGTTAATAACTTAATAGACAACTCTTATTCTTAATGAATTATGTGTTTGTTCTTCTTAAGGTGACTAGGCATCCCATGTTCCATTCTCGTTCTTTTGTTAGATAACTATTGAAAGCTTACCCTTATCAACCCTCAACCGTAACCCTAGCAGCCCATAATATCTTAATACTTAGTTATTTTCATAAATGATTAAAAGGATATTTAAAGTAAATATGTTGTTAATATAAGAATTTAGCTTATGATGGATAAATCTGCCCGAAACAAATGAGTTGTATGAGGTTGTTTGTGCATATGTTTGGACAGTTACTAGGAACCTACCCAACAGGTAAACCCGTAAGTAAAACTGTATGTATTCACATGATAGGGTATATGTTTGGGAATGAGACCAGATAGACATAGAGTTCATGTTAAACATATACAAAGTGGATGTTGTGGTAAAACAAACCATCATCGGCCAATGGAGCATCACGAGAGAGAGAGAGAGAGAGAGAGAGAGAGAGAGAGAGAGAGAGAGAGAGAGAAGAAGGTATTATTATCTTTAACTCTATTTCATGTCTCATATTTTATTCAAGTTTCGGGCAGGCTGTAAGTAAAATAGTTACAACATGATAGCATCTCATTATGGAATCGTAGGACTTGAACTAAATTTATTACTGGAAAGTATCAAGCCAGGGTTATAATGACTTCCCTAGAATAATATAGATTAAAAGTTCCGAAACCCAATTATTCAAAGTGGACTAAGATGATGGATTACAATCCTAATCTGCTTTTATATTCAGCTTAAGGTCTAGTATTCTTTTATGTGTAAAACAAAAGTAATGTTTGATAATTCTTTTATTTTGGTATTCATGTCTTGCATTTGTTATAACTTACCACCTATTAATGGCTTAAATGGAACACCCTGTGTGAGTGTTGGTGCTGGTTGGGGAGGTGTTTGTGTGTGTGTCTGTGAAACTCAAACACATGTAATTTTAGTAGAGCGAGGAAATTTTCTATTAATTTTACTTACCCCTTGTTTACTGTTAGCTTAGCCTATCACTTTTTAATATAGTATTAGTTTTCCTGCTACCCATATTCAAACCCACAATCGTTGTAGACTGGTCCCCAAATCCTTCGGTATTACAAATATTTGTATGCCACTTTCTTGTTGATAGTCTCTAGAGATATTTTGGGGTTCTTCTCTCCTCACCGGAAACAATTAAGGGAATAGCCAGTTATCGTTATATCTCCCTTTTGGGACTAAGATTTCTTACAAATATTTGAGATTGTATGATGTATTAATGTGTAACATTAGTCATTGTGGATTCTTGTGGCATTGTTATGCCAAGAGTCAAACACTTGGTCCTCTTATGTTACCATACATGAATAACTGAATGCTTGTAAGTTTTTGTTTACTTGTGACCACCATAAACATCTGACTATGAAGACACCTAAAGTAGGGAAGCCAAGGTGCATCCTGTAGTTGCATGCAGGAGCTAAAGTTAACACATTTGATGCATGGAGTATTAGTTGGCTAGGATACTCCACTATCATGTTTAGGCTAACCCTCATTAAATAAATCAATGCCCCAACAATAGAATTTATAATTTACTTATATTATTCAAACAACATCCTAATAATCTTCGGAGATTTTAAAGTTTAAGTTCAAACCGTATACTTTGTCCCGTTAATTTATGAGTAGTTAAAAAATCAAAGTAAAGTGAAAGACTTTGTCAGTCTCGAAATATGCAAACTTTATGCTTAGTTACTAATAGAAATACGTAAACTAAATTTTGGTATCGGTGAATAATGTACTTTTATACGGCTTTTGCGTATGGATCAAGGTTCAAAATACCGGTATCGGAATCTGTATCGGACCATTCCTATGAGTATCGGGATCGGCGGGATCGGCAGTATCGGAGGTTTCGGATTGGAGTATCGGATTTTTTTGGTATCGAAAAACAAATAATTATTAATAAATTATTAACATTTTAGAAAATATATTTCATACATTTAGGCATAATTTTAATATTTTTGGTGTTGTTTCTTAGTAGTTTTGAAATGAAATAGTAGTCACCCTTACCGATTGATTTGCATGCGATAGATAAGTTTTCTTTTAGATGCTTTTGTAACCTTTCTATGCTTTTACATCCTTATTGATTGGTCTTTTTCGTTCAATTTTCTTTACCGAATTGACCGAAAAAGAGACCCCCAATGTCGGTATTGGTCTGTATCGGGTACCGGTCGGTATTGGATCGGGACATGCTAAACCGTATCGGTATCGGCCGTATCGGATCGGTATCGGCCGATACTGCGAACTATGGTATGGATATGGGATAGTAGGGTTGTACATGCTTACTAGATGTAAATTCTGATTGCATGTCGATATTAAATAAAATTCTCTAATATGGTATCATGAATGTGTTACCGTGATATTCCAGGTAATTGGGTTATCCTACTTAGTATTTTACATGTATTTTCTTATAATAAAAATCTAAATTATAGTATATGATCGATGTACAATCGTGTTGGACAACATGTGGTTGCTTTATATTATACATCTATTTGACTATTTTTTTGATACCATTGTTGCATCACTTTTGAGTAGCAGAAAAGAGAATAGTCTTATACATGCACACGTCTCATGTTTGTGATAAGTCTTATTTTTACATGTTTTAGTGTGAAACATGTAGTTGAGTTGTTTTGAGACATGTTAAGTGTGTGGATAGTGGTCATGATGTTTAGTCTAGGATTTCAGTGGAGCCCTGTATATACGAGAGAGGCACGTTGCATCACCAGGTCACCTTTTCGGTGTACCATTTTGTTTATGTACATATTATTTTAGCACTAGGAAACTGGTATTGGCTGACTAGAAATGGAGACATGATAGCATGTTAGTGTTAGTGCATGGCTAGAAGAATACATGACACTGAATCCTAATGCATGCCTAATATCATTACACATAATAGATTGTTTTCAACTGTTTTGACATAATATATCATGTTAGTTTCAACTCTTGTGTGTATGCAATGTTCTAAATTTCGCTAGACAGAATCAGCGTGCCGGAGGGCCGCCTAGCGCCTAAGCGCCGAATTGTTTTTTTAAATATGTATAGATGTAAATAGTTTGTATGTATTATAATGACACAAAAGCTTATGTGCTTGTGGCTAGTGGGATGTGCTTAAGTTGCTGTGTTGTGGTGTTGGTGGGGTTAAGAGTCTGAGTCCCCCCACTCGTTTTTTTCATTTTTTTTGTTTTTTTGACCAACCCTAAAATAAAAGGGGAGGAGAGGAGAGAGAGAGAGTCTCCCATCTTCGAGCCCTCCGCCTCCTCTCCTCTCCTCTCCTCTCATGCAGAGGCAGCAGCAGCAGCAGCGACAGAAGTAACAACAACAACAACAACAGGTAAGTACAAGTCTTTTTTGAATATGGTTTTTTGAAATTTTAAAACTAATATCTTTCAAATATTTTTGAAATTTTTCAAAACAAAATCGACCGAACATTCTGCCTAGGGCCGAAACCTGCCTAGGACCGCCGCCTAGGGGGTTTTCGGTGCAGCCAACGGCCACCTAGGCAGAAATTTAGAATATTGTGTGTATGCCCACCATATGCATGTTTGATTGACATAATATATCATGTTAGATTTTGTTTTAAATGTTTTGACATAAGACAGGATTCTCGCTTATGAGTTATGAAATGCTTATCATTTATTCCAGCACAGGACCGTTCGAGATCTTAGTGCATTCAGTTAATACTAGCCATATCCTTTTAGTTAGTTTTGTAGTTGTATTTTTCTTACTTAAAGTCCTAGTTTTGATAGAACTTTTAGTGGAGATGTAATAATTTTATTCTGCTTGGGAAGAGTGATATGGTTACTTTGGGAGGTTCAAATCCAGTTATCACAATGTTTATGTAGAGAGGCCTAGCAAAAAATTGCAGTCATTTGCATGTTTAAATTTGGGCGTGACACAATACGCCTCACCTAAACCCTATATCTAGATTAAACCCTAAGCCTAGAAGCCATTGACTACCAACCCCAATATCTTAACCCTAATTACGTCCATGCGTCTTTGGTGGGATCCTCAAGGACATAAAAAGATTGCAGTCGGATTGATAATAATCTTACCTTAGATCTTCTTCCCAGCTGCTATAACTCACCAAAACTCTAGGGGTTTAGAGGGTTGAGTTGTATATTCATATTATTCTTACACATCCTGCAGGTGAAAGACACATTTTAGGCAAAGATCTCAATTCACGTAGCGGCTATGGTTCATGTCATTTTCGTTCTCTTTCAAGTTAAAGGCACATTTTTCCACTCCACTTATATAATTTTGTTCTGTTCCATTTTTCTTTTGTCGTCTCTCTTTCTTTTCCCCCATTTTTCTTGTCATTTTTCCCTCTAGTTCTTTTTTTCATTTTCTTCCTCATACTTCTATTTTTTTATCTTATGCTATTTTCTCTTTTTATGCAATCGCAAAAAAGAGGCTCAATATTCGAACTTACTGATATGATTGTCATTGTTGTTACAGCTTATCCAGTTTTAGCTATCCTCGTTAAGTGTAACTTAATGTTATAACATGTTAGGAACAAGAACAAATAGCTTGTAGAAGTTTGTTAGGACTTGAGACTTAAAAAGTAACCAGATTTGGAAAAAAAATTATTCTACAGCTCCCTCAACGAGCCTTGACTACCTATTTTGATGTTTTAAACGATGAGTAACTGCATAGGTGCCTAAGTGGCTGCTTAAGCGGCTGTTATCACTTTATTCTTCTGCTTTAACCAATGAAATGGATGACACTCCATTTCATTGACTACCTATGTGGGGGAAAAAAATATTGTACAGCTCCCTCAACGAGCCTTGACTACCTATTTTGATGTTTTAAACGATGAGTAACTGCATAGGTGCCTAAGTGGCTTCTTAAGCGGCTGTTATCACTTTATTCTCCTGCTTTAATCAATGAAATGGATGACACTCCATTTCATTGACTACCTATGTGGGAAAAAAAATATTGTACAGATCCCTCAACGAGCCTTGACTATCTATTTTGATGTTTTGAACGATGAGTAACTGCATAGGTGCCTAAGTGGCTGCTTAAGCGGCTGTTATCACGTTATTCTTCTACTTTAATCAATGAAATGGATGACATTCCAAGGCACTATATGGGTTAGCCTTTTTGTTGAAAACCCATTTCAAGTTATAGAAAAAAGTGGGGTAGTAGACAAATCTTATTCTTAATAAATCACATGTTTATTCTTCTTAAGGTGATTCGCCATCTCATCTTCCATTCTCACTCATTCTCATTCCTTTGTTAGATTCTTCTTGTAAGCTTCAGACAGCTTCAGAAAAAAATCTTCAAAGATTCAAAATCTCTATTATCTGCTATCCTATTAAATTTTGAAGAAACTTCATTTTGCGTTGTTAGTCTTCTTCATCCAGTGAAGGAGGTATATAAGCTGGAGATGACAACATAAAATGAGAGTCCCAAAAAATATATATGTTAGGGCCTTCATCAGCACACTTGATTTTAAGATATCCTAGGGATAATATCCAAGGGTTAGGGTCTCTACAAACTTTTGAGGATTGCACAAAATCCTGAAATCCAGCAGTAATTTAAAAGATATTATGCTCCAGTCTACCAGTTGATGAGCTTAAATACTAATCTTGCCATTTCCTCATAAATCTTAGAAAGGTATTCTTCTATGCATAGCTTCAAAACTCCTCCTCACCTTAGCTCGATCCATCTACGTTGTCCAAGTCTCAAAACATTTGTTCATGCTTTCTACCACCTTGCTTCATTTAGTCACTATCCTTTATGTTAATAATTTCTGGTTATAGGCATAAATCATAATGTTACACATCCCTATTTGACATTGAGGTAAATTTTGTTTTTAAGAATTAGGACTTGTGCCATAAACATGCAATCATCCATGTTTTGGCACCAGTTCCCCTCATCATGTGAAAAGCCATATCAACTCCACCCTTGAGGTTTTGTTTCCTGGAATACTTAATATTTAACCCTCAACTTGAGCAACAACTTTGGGAGTTATGGTGCAATGTTAGGTCTTTAACATTTGGTATCAGACAAGACTGTTAAGGTGCAAGAGACCGCAAGGACTAAAAAGACTCAGTGGGAGCCTCAAGATGAAATTAGGGTTGTGTAGTAGGTAAGTTGAGACAGTTTGTTGTTTATCACTTATTATTCCCTCCTAATTGGAAAGATAAATGTACAAAGTATCACATGTAAATACTACATTGAGAAGTTTGAGAGTTCAACATCAACAAAATGGAGTGTTCACTCAACAAATAGTTGCTATGTGAACTTGACTTACGGAGGGAGGGAGAGAGAGAGAGAGTGGGTAAAGTGAGAAAGAGGGAGACTTGCATGTTGACACATGGCAGTGTGAAAGTCGGAGATGTAGATGAGAAGACGGTTTGGGTTAGGTCATAGTTGACTTACATTAGATTGAAGCGACCGCCTAAGGAGGTGAGGAGACGAGAATGTCAAATTGCCTAGGTGGCCGACCACAAGGCAAGGCAGGGACACTTAATAACACTAGTGTACAGAGCAATCCCAGTTCAAAGTTCAAAGTTCAAATCCCTCTTGCGTGCATTTTAAGCTAACTTTATAAAAAATTATACCGTTGCATGAATCTAGCTGTTAGCCCAAAATATAGGCATGTAACCTACTGGACGTGTTGGAATAATAAATTTTTAATCCTCACCCTAACTCTAAAGTATGGTGCATTGGCGGGGTCTTTAACACTTGTCAGTTCTAAGAGATTCCTATTATTTGTAAACATGGATTTTTTAGGTACGACTAATAAAGAAGTGGATAACGACGATCTCTAGGATTTGTCAGTTTTCAGTAGGAAACGGTTGGCATGTACTATAATCTACCAATCCTCGTACCATACATATTTCACTGTTTGAAGATCGATTTATGGCTTATGACTTAGTCTGACAAATGGGCTTCACTATATTTCCAAAAGCTATGCAAATGAAGATATCTCCCCATGTAGAGCATGCACAAGTTTTAGAAACATAATTTTCAGATGGTACGAAATTTCCACAACAGCATGATGCCCTGCCCACAGAACATTTGACATTCTCGATCAATCTGATATATGGGCTTTAGTCAGAAATCTAAAGGCAGTGCACATATAGAACATATTATTCTACATTGTGCCACCACGAGCTTTAAAAGCCCAATTTCAGGTCAATGTCGATGTAGTATTAATTAGAACCTCAAGCTTTGAAGAGTGTTGAAGCATTGCCGTAAAGACTACAGTTGTTCTAAATGTTTTGCATGTGCACGCCTAAACAACTTCATGCGACGGACTAGGTTACTAAGGGGCATGACAAACAACCCCGTGTCCTGTCCGTGTCGCAATTAATCAAACGATACATAACCAACATTTAGAAATAATGGAAGAAACGAAATGAATCCCAATGGTTTTAACATGAGAGGACTTGCCTGCGCTCATCTGTAGGATCGAAGCTTCAAAAAAATACTAGGGTTTCTTCAGTTTGGTCCTTACAATCAGCAGATACCCACAAGTTTACTACTTACGCAAAATCTTTCTACAATAAAAAAATGAGAAAATTGGAATTAGAAGTTTAGCATTTCTGTATATAACATCATAATAGCAAAAAAGTTCGAATCTTTCCCTTTAATTTACACAATATGTAGAGGGGAAAAAACTCGTGGAGAAAATTAGGGTTACCAGTGATTATAGGTGAGAAAGAAAATATGAGGAAATTAGGGTTTTAACGGAACGGAAGAAGAATGGGAGGAGGAGAGAAGTGGGTCCAGTAACCCCGGGCAGATGACCCGAAATCTCGATATTGGACCGGTGTTATTAGGACGGATTTGACCCTGAACATCCTCAAAATAACAAAATTGTCCCCCAAACACCCCCACGCTCATCTGTAGGATCGAAGCTTAAAAAAGAAAAAAGTTTTTCTAAGGGCACCATATAATTTACTTGGGGACAGCGCAAGGTGAAAATTTTGCTGGGAGGCATCCACATTTTGCTTGGAAACAGCCCAAAAATTAGGACATAGGGAGGGGGACGAATCTCCTCCACAAGCTCGGCACCGACAAGACCAGATGTGCCAGGTCATGAAGCACCAAACCCTGACCCCCGCCACCACCCGCTCCCTCCGGAGCCTTCGAGTACAGCGCCATGACCCAGCAGAATGAGTGCAGCGACAGCAGATCGGCGGGCGCAAAGAACCCGGAGACCTTGTCGTCGTCGTCGAGATCAAGACTGCAGAGGATTCCGACGTGTAGGCATGTTTGGGAGAAGAGGCGGAAGAGGAGGGCGAGGGAGGAGGAGGCCGGCTGGCGGGAGCAGCAGCGGCTTTCTTTCTCGGTGGCAGTCCTCCTTTATGTGAGGACTGGCAGTCCTAGGACTGCCACTAAGTTGACAGTCCCACTTGCTAGAAAAAATTGGGTTGTTCCAAGTAAAAAATGGGTGGCAAACTTGTAATTTTTTTGGAACAGTTTTGAGCTTTCTCCAAGTAAAAAGTGTGGTGTCCTTAGAAAAAACCAAAAAATACTAGGGTTCCTTCAGTTTGGTCCTTACAATCAGCAGATACCCACAAGTTTACTACTTACGCAAAATCTTTCTACAATAAAAAAAAAATGAGAAAATTGGAATCAGAAGTTTAGCATTTCTGTATATAACATCATAATAGCAAAAAGTTCGAATCTTTCCCTTTAATTTACACAATATGTAGAGGGAAAAAAAACTCGTGGAGAAAATTAGGGTTACCAGTGACTATAGGTGAGAAAGAAAATATGAGGAAATTAGGGTTTTAGCGGAACGGAAGAAGAATGGGAGGAGGAGAGAAGTGGGTCCAGTAACCCCGGGCAGATGAACCGAAATCTCGATATTGGACCGGTGTTATTAGGACGGATTTGCCCCTGACCATCTTCAAAATAACGAATTTGTCTCCCAAACACCCCCACGCCCCGCCATCCAACTTATTGTGTCTATGCGGAAAGTACGATCGGCTGTCGCTCTGAACTCGCAAATTCCCGCATAAACTATCACAACCGTCGGAATGTCCGTTAAACCGAACTCAAGCAAAGGGGGGAAAAGTGAATTTTTTTTATTATTATTAGATTTAGATTTTTCTTTCCCTTTTTTTAATCAAAAATTATTCTACATAAAAAAATTTAAAAATAGACTTAAAGGAAACAAGTTTATCAAAAGTGTCGATTCGGTTTTTAAAATTAGATTATCTTTCGGTTTTGCTTATTTAATTTTCGGTGAGATTTA
>JANAVB010028835.1:0-50087 GCA_029216955.1 Iris pallida | reverse complement strand
CCATCGGAGAGTATAAACTGTTTAGCCTTATACTGTTAGATGCATGAGACTACTACAACAAAAAACTTTTAATGACGGTTAAAAAGCGTAATTAATGACGAACCATGACGCTTTTTTTTCCACAGCAACCGTTATGAAAACGGGTGTTATAAATGTTTTTAAAAGCGTCATAAAATAACCGTCATGAATAGTTTCTATAAAAGCGTTATGAATAGTTAATATATAGTGCACAATTCAGAACAATTTTAAAACGTCATGAATAGATAATATGTATAGGCTCAATGCAGCACATTTATAACACTTTATACTATTCAAATTAGCATATTTATAATGATCTATACTGCACAGTATATATTACATTCCAAAAACTTAACATTATATCACCATCTTTATTACATTTCTCAAAATAGAGTACATATCAACATCTTCATTACATTGAATATCCAAATACATATATAATTTACAACAGTAAAACACACAGTAGTGGTTCCCTCACAATTGAGAACAAAGTGCAACAAAATGCTAAGGTGTAGAAATAAGCCTAAATTGAATACATAATCAAAAGTCTCCATCCATCCTCTTTCTCCAATTCTGGTAGTGCCTTCTTGAGTTTGCTGATAGTATCGGCCCATAGTGCTTTGAGGCCTCTATGCCATTCTTCCTGCCATAATGTTAACACTATCCTGAATAGCCTTAGCATAGTCCAGGACAATCTGTCCCGAGGCATTCTGATACTCACGGAGAATATCCACGTAAAGAAGTTCCTGGCATATTTAATTTGGCAGAGTATGGGCAAGACCTCAACAGTTGTTTCTACAAACAAATAAGAAACAACATTCAATCAAATGACAAAATCAACTCAACCCCACCAAAGGAGGCTACATAGAAGTTCAAATTAACAAATAATAAAACCATAAGTCTGACTCATGAACATCAGATAATACAAAATAAGATCAAACTAGTATGCAACAGAAATATATCCATTTTGCTAAGAATAAATGAATAACGTTGATGGTGATGGGAACGAGGATAACACATACCAAATCCACGGCCAGGCTTATGGTTGCATATTTCGCAGTGCCATACATCCTGAAAAATTGCATATTTATTAAGCTTTGAAACTTGTAATGAACCAGACCGATTGCAGGATTTCTATTAAATCTTTCAAGCACAAATTTCGTGGTAATATGAGAGGGACACAATCAACAACACCCGATATAGAGCAGCAATGGCAACAAAAAGTTTGATAAGCTTCTATCAGTATCCAAGCATACCTGAGGGAAAATGCCAGTAGTTTGCCGCCCATTCCCATACTGAGAAACGCACCATATATCATAAAGATGACATGTTACAGAGGTTATAGAAATTTTAATGAAGGGTTCTACTACCTACCCATATCCAAAAGGAGAGTAGTATGGGATATACGGCCTCCTGTAACCCATGTATGGATTGAATCGTCATGGACGGTACGGCTTCATTCCAGGTACATTTGTCCGTTCAGCTGAAACCTGTCAGTTTGATGCCTCTATATAAGGCTATGCATATATCATAGGAAAATAGCTTTTAATCTGGAATAACAAAAAAAGAATATAGAAAAAAATCACTTTAAGTAGGCGGCCATGTAATTCGGATTCGTTTAACTGAAGAGCCTCCTGTACAGCCTCAACTTCCAAAAATTCCACATAAGCAAACCCCTTTGGCTGACCGAATTTGTCAGTAAGAATAGTAACTCTGCTCACTGTTCCATAAGATTGGAAATGCTGCTGCACTTCTTCAGGTGTGCAAGAATAATGCACCTGCAATGATATCGGGGGAAATGTGTGTCACTTGTCAGAATCAATTACGGACTTCTCAATAAATATACAACAGAACATTAGATGCCATGATGATGACAGGTAGCGGAGTGAACTCCAGACTTTTAAATATCATTAAATCATAAGGAATCATTTTCCAAACCTTCTATTTGAAGTAGTACGATCAAGTGATGCCTACATAGCAAGCACACTCCAAATATATTACAAAATTTCATGCCATGTCCGTGTCGAGTAGGACATGGCACAGACACTCCAAAATACACTAAGACACCAAAATATCGTGTTGCCGTGTCCGAAACATGTCACGTCAAGTCCGTGTGTGCATGCAACATAGCCAATGCTAATGAGTTACCAGTTCGCCAGAATGGCCTTAACGTATCATCATGAGTGAGATCAGGTAGTGATTATCCGTGTTGTTTCCTTCTGTTTGTTGGGGGTATATGTGTTCCTCTAATTCCAACAGATTCCAGTAAGTAAGTATTTGAAAGGAAAAAAAAGGCTCATGCTAGAGGGTTGACAGAATTCCGCAAGCGTTTTACTTGGTTAGAAGTTGGTTCAGGTAGCATCATACAGAAGGGTATGGCATAGATACAAGATTTGCTAATAAATGCTGCTCTAACTCTGGGCACACAAAATCCTAAGACGTTACATTCTTTTTTTTCTCATTCAACAAGTTGCAACTTTCAACTTCCATCACACACAAACTCCCGAAACATTAGACTAAGTGTACATGTAATAACAATTACCAAGGCAAAGGTTTTAGTACCAGCACTTGCAGAATATCTAATTCACCATAATAAAATGTTGTTCCTTGCAACAGCAATTAGGCACTTCAGAACACACAAGAAAGCGCTGAAGTTTCCTCATACAGTATGCATAAGCAAAAAAATTGTTACACTGGTTTTAGAGAAAAAATCAATTTGCATTATTAGATTGCAAGGATGAACTCAGGAAACACCAGCTTACTTGGCCATTAGATGATGGGTCTACCATAGCCCCAAAGATTAAATTTGCACTTGGATCAACAAGATCATAAATCACTTCAGCTGCAGCATTTACCTGGAGAAAAAATACAGTAAGAGAAAGGAAAGGAAGCCATATAAATAGGGGACATTGAAATAAACTACAGTTTGACGCTCTTTGTTCATCTTGAGAACTAAAATATAAAGCATGTATGGGTAATTGTTAAAGAAAAGAGATATTAAAGATACAAGTTCCTTCTCATTCCAGAAAGTTAATACTTCACATGGAATTGCAAAAGCATCTATTAAAAGGTACAGGTAAGGAGACAAAGTTTGCATGAAATCCATGATATATACATCCATATTTGTGGCACTAGGCACAAAAGGAAAACAGCCTGAATGTAGAATGCATGTGGCACCCAATATTGCATGGGTACGAATGTGATGTGGCATAAAGAATATGCGATACAAAGACGCTGATTTTGGTATGTAAGTGTATTTTACAGTGCCGTGGTATGTAATGAATTGCATTTCCCGCATACCCCATCCATGACCGGACCTATCCGGTCATGTTGGCTCGATTAGTCTGGTCAGGCTTGGGTTGTGCAGCAACCATGGATGTGCCACTAGAATTTTGTTCAGGTGGACCAGAATTATGATCGCGACCCGAGTTGTCAAAGTGGGCAGGCAACAAAATTAAGTCGTCTCCTTTCGTCCTAGACTAGAATTTAGTGTCATGTAAGAAGACCTAGGGTTTCCTTGGGAATTAAGTTCTTATGGTGTGTTGACAGCCACCAATAGTTTGAGAAAGAGAGAAGAAAGAGAGGTTGAAGAAGCATTGGGAGTAGCATCACTTGATCAAGTGATGCCAACATAGCAACCACCACGAAAAGAATCCGCAAAAAATAGAACGATAATTAATCGGAAGAAAATTAAGAGAAATTTTTTTGGTTCGATCACCAACTAGATCCGAGATCCAGAATCAACGGCCGCTGCCGCCCCCCGCGCCGCTGTCGGCGATCTTCATGATCCCTCCTCCTCCCGATCCGGACATCATGACCTTGAACTCCTCGAAGCTGACCATGCCGTCCCCGTCCTTGTCGACGCCGTCGATCATCTTCCTGCACTTCGCGACCGACACCCCTCGTCGAGGCTCCGCAGCACCTTGGCGAGCTCCTCGGTGGAGATGGAGCCGTTGCGGTCGAGGTCGAACATGGAGAAGGCGTGGCGGAGGTCCTCGAGGGCGGCGGTAGGGTCCACCTGGAGGATATTGAGGTCGATGAACTCGTCGAGGCTGATGAAGCCGTCACCGTCAGCGTCGGCCTCCTCCATCATCCGTCGCAGCCCTAATTTTGAGAACAGGCTCTAGGGTTAGGGTTTTGGAGTTGGGGAAAAGGAAGGAGAAGAAGAGGAGGAGAGGAGGGTGTTGCTGAACTAGAGTTAGGGTTTTGGATCTTTCCTTAGGATTTTGGAGTTGGGGGAGAGGAGGGAGGAGAAATGAGGAGAATGAGAAGACCGATCAGAATTGGGGGAGAGAATTTTTTGTTGAAGCGCGCGGGTTGTAGAAGGATTTTGCCAAAAATTGAACTTAAAAATATTACAAGTTTGCCACCGCTCTAAAATATTAATGACGTTTTGTTTTATAAACGTTATAAAAAGTCCAGAATAGCCCAAACTGTCATAGAAAAAAAGGTATTTTGAACTTTAATAACGCTTAGGTATCAGCCGTCATTAAATCCTCTTATCAAGCGTCATTAAAGGGTATTTTGTTGTAGTGGACCTAGGACAGCGTCTACCGCCGACACTGCTGCGTAGGCTGGACGTACCCACGTCTCGTGCCCTTACTCTAGGGTGCGGGTCATGACAATAATGACCATTCTCCGTGCTAAAACCATGGAGAATGGCCATTCTCCGTGCTAAAACCACGGAGAATGGCCATTCTCCATGCTAAAACCACGGAGAATGGCTCCGTGTTAAAATGACGGAGAATGGTCATTCTCCGTCATTTTAACACGGAGAATGACAATTCTCCGTGATTTTAACACGGAGAATGACCATTCTCCGTGTTAGAATGACGGAGAATGGCCATTCTCCGTCATTTTAACATGGAGAACAAGGAGAATGGCCATTCTCCGTCATTTTAACATGGAGAATAGTCATTCTCCATATTTTATAGCCAGTTAAAACTTTGGAGGGCCATAACTTTTGACTGGGAGGTCAAAACGAGGTCCGGTTTGTTGCAAAAGAAGCGTATTTCCGAGGAGCTTGAGATAAATTGCTTCTTCATTTGTCGGCCTTCCAAAATTTTAGAATCGCAAAAAATGATGTTTGGACTTTCATTTTAACAGTTTTACCGTTTGTCGGCATTTTCGAAAATTTTCGACGAGTTTTTGAAGTAAGGTTTGAAGATTTTGAAGGAGAAAACCTAGATTCGAAACTGAGCGGCGTATGGAAGAAGAGGAAGTTTTAAAATTTATTTTTTGAAGAGTAGGGTTCGAGGGTGTTTTCAAAAATTAGAAGGGCAAAAAGGTCATTCAGAACCCCCTTTATATTTTTCGCTAATTCTGGACACGCAATGAAATGTTATTTTGCGGTAGATTTTTCATAGAACTTTTGCAATTTTTGGATATTTCATAAATTTTTCCAATTGAGAATTGGCTTGAGGGTATAATTGTCATGGAAATCATGTGTAGATACCGGATGTAAATCTAATTTGATGAGGGCAGAAATATCTAAACTATAGAATATATTCATTAGGGGTTATGATCTCCAACTTATATAGCCACCAAAGAGAGGGTTTTATTGTATCCCCATCAGCAGAGAGAGAGAGAGAGAGGGAGAGAGGAGAGAGAGAGAGAGAGAGGGGGGGAGACAAAGATTCATCTTTGTCATTAAAGGTCATAACAAGTTGCAAGAACAACCACATAAAGGGACGCTCGTTCGAAATCCATCAAGCCAAACAATGAATTAGGGTTAATTACATTGACCTCTCCTGTTTCATGAGTATTAAATGGACTACCCAATTACGGTGACCACCCGTCTTCTTTATAAATTTATTAACCATAAGGTGGTCAGTGTTATTAGTGTATATAGAAATAGAAACTATAAGGGGTTCCGTGTAATTAGTTTCCAAGCAGGGGTGATCCGTGTAATAAGTGTAAAACCTAGGGGTAGTTAATACAATTAATCTATGAATTTATGTACGCTTCCATAATGAATTTATTTGTCATCTTCATCTAGGTTAAAATTTTCTAACATTGCCGGCCGGCAACCTCACCCTAGGGCTCGAGATCAGTTTTCAATTTTGGTTAAGTTTCTACTTTGATTTTGGGATTTTTTTTTGGAAGTGATTTTGTTTGTTGTCGGATTGTGCATGATCGGTAGTTTCCTATTTGCGATCGTCGAATTTGATTTGAGTGCTGAGTGGTGAGAGTTATGTAGAAATGTGTTAGTCCCGGGGCTTGATCAAGATGGTAAAACAGATGCAACAAAGATCTACGAAGATACAAATACCAAATAACCTGATTACAATATGGAGGAGGAAAATAGAGAAGAGAAGAGCTCTCGTTCTTCCTTGCAAACGTGTTGCAATTGGGACAGAACGAGTTACAATAATCTAGAGAGAGATGAGAAGAAGAACAATGCTGGGGTGTCAAAATATCGTTGCTCAAAGCAAGATTCGCCCCACATGATCTGCTTCCAGGAACCAGCAAGTTTGAAGAACTTGTGGAACGCTCGAAGTCACCTCTGTTCTGACTCCTCGGATGAACTTGCAATGGCGGCAGCAGCTCTCTCTCTTTCTCATTTTCTGACTTATATTTTTGTAGTAACCACAAAAGAGGCCAGAAGAGAGTATTTATAGAGAAAGGGTGGAAACCCTAGCCGCCTCTTCAGTTATGGAAAGATTGAATTAAATCCTAAAAAGATAGCAACGAGATTAATTCAAATCCCACAAAGATAGCAACAAAATTAATTCAAATCCCACAAAGACAGGATCTGAATTAATCGCATTAAATCAGTCTTTCCATAACTGACTTGTAGTCTGCACAGTCAGTGGAACCCTCCATGCGACAGTAGTAGTCCTGGCCGCATGAGCCGCATGAGCCGCATGGCCTCATGGCCGCATGAGCTATATGAGCCGCATGGACCGCATGAGCCGCATGGACCGCATGGAGCGCATGAGCCGCATGGACCGCATGGACCGCATGAGCCGCATGGACCGCATGAGCCGCATGGTCCGCATGGCCGCATGGTCGCGTGGCCGCATGAGGCCGCATATGAGCCGCATGTCGCATAAGACCGTATGGTCGCATATGAGCCGCATAAAGACTGCATGACTGCTGACGTGCTAAGTGTAAAGTGCGCCAACAAAATGCCACATTACGCCTCATGAGCCCATGAACCCGAGTCCGATTCCGAGTCGCTAAGCCCCTTTGGGGCTTAGCTCCAAATGGAATTAATCCAAGAGAATGACAAAAGTATTAATGCTTAATCCTTGGAGCCTTATTCTTACCTCCTAGTAAAATCATCCGCATGGTTCCCTCCTTAGGGTCACCACCCCATGTGCATCTCTCGACAACACACCCAAGTATATATGTTGAGATAACCTATGGTGCATTTCCGATGTGGGACTAAAATTTTATAAGGCATGTTGAGAGTAAGCTCTCTCCATGTAAAGAAAGCACCAACAATCCCCCACATATCACAACATATATATGTGTCCAGGGTTGAGCGTTCCCCACAGTAACTGTCCATTTTGTATTAGGATAGATGTCGCTGACGACTTGAATCTTCCCGCATGGATTAAATAACAATGTGATACAAGAATGAACTACGCCTTGAATTCTGCACCACAATTGTAATTCTTCCCACTCACAAAGTGTAGTTACGTGTGCTTCTGGCTGCACATTAAAGGCCCTGTGCCAGCCTGGTTTCAGTGTATAATTTTGGACGTCTACAAGTTTACCCTCAAGAGACGGCCTGATATCTCTTTCCATACACTATAGGTGAGTTCTTTATTAAAGAGATATGGCATGAAGCCTTGCGCTTCCTTGCGGTGCTACGCCGCTATGACATGGCCTGAAGCCGAGGCATTACCCCTACCTGGGAACCTAATCATAGTGTCATACTACTGTAGCATGAGGTCTCAGCCTCTTTGTAGTGCCAATCTACTCAGCATGAAGCCTAAGGCTTCCTTGCGGTGTTACGCCACAATGACATGGCTTGCAATGCCGAGGCTTTACCCCTACCTGGGTACCTCATCGTGATGTCGTGCCACTGTAACATGGGGCCATCCTCCCCTTTGTAGTGTTGTCTACAACTCTTTAATTACGTCATACAGCATTAGGCTACCTTCCTATTTACGGTGCTACGCCGTTGTGACTTGGCTTGCAAAGTCGAGGCATTACCCCTACCTGGGAACCTCATGGTGGAGTCACCCCACTGTAGCATAGAGTTTCACTCCTTGTAGTGCTTCTCTACCGTGCTTCCTGTAAAGCACACCAGGCATTCACTCTGCCTGAGAACTCATTAAGGCGTTTAAGCCAACCTTCCACAGGATCTATTTTTTCTGCAGAAAAATACATAGTAGACAACAGTGGTTTTGGGTCCGTATCCCTTCCATGTTCCAGAGAACAAGTATCTACTGTTACCTGATAGTTTTCCAGTCAGTGATCTTCCTTTGAACCAAAAGTTAGATGCCTAGTAGATTTCTCTTTGAACTAACACACTATCAGAATGCCTTCAAGCCCATTTTATAAGCTGTGTCATCGACCAACTGGCGCTTGAGGCCCTTTGTGAACGGATCTGCCAGGTTCTCCTGACTCCGAACATCAATCACTGTAATTACACCTCTTTTGATAAGATCGTGTACTGTCCTATGCTTCAACCGCACAGTCCTCTTCTTCACGTTGAAGAGGTCATTTGATGCCACCGCCGCAGTCGCTTGGTTGTCACAGTATATCGGTATCGCCGGTATCTGAGCCTCAACCACTGGAAGATCATACATGAGCTTCCGAAGCCATTCTGCTTCATCTGCTGCAGTTTTAAGTGCATAGAATTCAGATTCCATGGAGGAACGAGAGAGTATAGTCTGCTTCTTCGACTTCCACGATATAGCAGCTCCACCTAAGGAAAAGACATATCCACTTGTGGATCTCTCGCTTTCCACCATTGAACACCATCTAGTATCACTGAAGCCTTCCACTACTGTCGGATACCCGTTGTAGTGCAGTGCATATGTCTGAGTCTTCTTGAGATATCTCATCACCCGCTTCACAGCTTTCCAGTGCTCAACCCCTGGGTTGCTTGTGAACCGACTCAGCATTCCCACGGCGAAAGCTATGTCAGGCCTTGTGGCAGTGGTTACGTACATCAAACTTCCGATAACGCTAGAATACTCCAGCTGCCTGACGCTTTTCCTTGAGTTTGGCTTCAGCTTCTGCTCACACCTGTCTATTTTCCTCCTCCATATTGTAATCGGGTTATTTGGTATTTGTATCTTCGTAGATCTTTGTTGTATATGTTTTACCATCTTTGATCAAGCCCCGGGACTAACAATCTCAAAGTAAGATTCGCCCCCACACGATCTGCTTCCAGGAACCAGCAAGTTTGAAGAACTTGTGGAACGCTCGAAGTCACCTCTGTTCTGACTCCTCGGATGGACTTGCAATGGCGGCATCAGCTCTCTCTCTCTATTTCTCCTTTTCTGACTTATATTTTTCGTAGTAACCACAAAGGAGGCCAGAAGAGAGTATTTATAGAGAGAGGGTGGAAACCCTAGCCGCCTCTTCAGTTATGGAAAGATTGAATCAAATCCCAAAAAGATAGCAACGAGATTAATTCAAATCCCACAAAGATAGCAACGAAATTAATTCAAATCCCACAAAGACAGGATCTGAATTAATCGCATTAAATCAGTCTTTCCATAACTGACTTGTAGTCTGCACAGTCAGCGGAACCCTCGATGCGACAGTAGCAGTCCTGGCCGCATGAGCCGCATAAAGACCGCATGACGTGCTAAGTGCAAAGTGCGCCAACAAAATGCCACATTACGCCTCATGAGCCCATGAGCCCGAGTCGCGTAGCTCCAAATGGAATTAATCCAAGAGAATGACAAAAGCATTAATGCTTAATCCTTGGAGCCTTATTCTTACCTCCTAGTAAAATTACCCACATGGTTCCTTCCTTAGGGTCACCACCCCATGTGCATCTCTTAACAACACACCCAAGTATATATGTTGAGATAACTCATGGTGCATTTCCGATGTGGGACTAAAATTTTACAAGGCATGTTGAGAGCAAGCTCTCTCCATGTAAAGAAAGCACCAACAAAATGTGCAGGCACGGAATTCGTTTTGGATTAGTGTGGTTCCGGAGGTGTCCATGTCGTGTCCGTGCGTCATTCCGGTTGTTTTGATTGGATACTTGGGCCCAATTTCATCCCGATGCCTAGCACTGGTTTCTCTTGTTTTGGTTTTTGAGCAACATATGTGTATATTCTCTCCTCTTTTCTTTTGAGTACTGTTATTAGTTATTTGCAAGGTTGTCACTCCCTCTTTTGAACAACATGGTTGGTTTAGCAAATATGAGATTGCCATCCATCAGAACTTCTTTGTTGTTTAGTTCTATGAGATTGCCTTCCATCTCCTTCTTTTGGAGGGTAAAGTGCAAACAAACCCTCCTTAATTTACGTTTTTCATTTAAAGATCCAAGTTTGAAATACTCTTACATTTTTATTTTTGTTCAATTTGCATCTCAACCGTTAACAACAGTTAAAATACGTATAAAAAAACGATTTTACTCTTTTCCTTACTCTTCTCCCTCCCCCTCCTCTCTCCGGTGGTGGGGGCGGGTTGAGGGGGGCCGACCAGCCGGGGGGGTGGGGGGGAGGGGTTGAGGGGGGCAGACCGACGGAGGGAGGAGGGGGCGGAGGGTCAGGAGGTCGGCTTGCAGAGAGAGGAGGGAGGAGGGGGCGGAGGGTCAGGAGGCCTACCTGTAGAGGGAGGAGGGAGGGAGAGGTTGACCACCACTGGTAGGGAAGGGAGGACATTTTGGATTTCTTTATTTTTATTTTTTTAAAAGTCATTAACGGTCATTTCTAACGGCTAAGAGACAGTATTAGCTTTTTTGCTCACGCTAAAAATCTAAGGAAGGGTCAATTGTTTTAGTTTTCTAACGTGTCTTATTTTGCAAATGAGACAAATCTAAGGAGGATTTGTTTGCACTTTACCCTTTTTTTGGACAACATTGTTGGTTTAGCACCATGAGATTGCCATCCAAACCCAATTTTATGTTTCAATTTCGGTGAAGGAAATGTGGTTTTTGTTTGGCAATTGATAAGGGCACTGCATCTTTTGATCAGCCCCTGATCAAAAACTTTACTTTTTTTATAACAAGGACTGTCCAATTTTCGGGCAGTCCTGCAAACTGAATGGACTGCCAGAAAACTTGGCAGTCCTAAGTCTCAGCATGTGAAACAAAAGGACTGCCCATTTTTCTGGCAGTCCTTACTGTATGTAGGACTGCCAGAAATTTGGGCAGTCCTTGTTATAAAAGACACTTCACTTTTGATCAGGGCTAGCCCTAATGAGCTAGCCCTGATCAAAAGGTGCAGTGCCTTTATCAATTGTCTTTTGTTTTTCTAGCTAGGGAAGGAGTAATTTTTTTCTTCGATTTTGTTGAGGGGAATAGGTTTTGACTGCCAGTGGGTTCTGTTTATTTTAAGGATGCATAATGATTTTGGTTGAGAAACTGGAAAGAAAGTTGAGGGTTTGAAATGTCATAGCTGTTTGAATAATTTTGGTGGAAAAATTATGAGTTTTGGCTTAGTTTTGGGAAAAATTCTATCTTTTTTCTTCTTCAGAGTTTGCTCGAGGGAAGTAGGGTTGATTGTTTTCATTTAATTTTTGGAAGGTTTAGAAATCGTGACAAATGGTTTGGAGACGACGAATAACTGTCAGGATTGGTAGTCCAACAATCTCATTTTTTAAACATAATTATTGGTGGTTTCGAAACCCCGTTATAGGAGTAGTTTGTAAGCTTTATAAATTGTGACAATTGGATTGAAGACGACGAGAATTCTGACACTTTTATATATATATATATATATATATATATATATATATATATATATATATATATATATATATGACTTATATTTATATAATTTATATTTTTATATTCTTTTTGATCAAACACAATTACAAGGCCAATAATTTCCAAAAGAAACCTATTTACTCTATATAGACAGTGAGAAACAGTAAGCTCCATGCATCCTGATCCAAACCCATCTCACCCAATGTTTAGGGTCCAGATCTACCAAACCCGACCCGACTTGATAGCATCCCTACTTATAAAGAAATTATTGACGTAAATAAATTGACGTAAATAAATTTTAGGATTTGTTCAATTCTAGTAGAGAGAAGTCGTTTTCTTCAAATATATTGACGTAAATAAATTGGTGGGTTTTGACTTAATTATGTACACCTGTTTTTTTTTATTAACGATTGAAGCTCATTATTGCAAGAAGCCTCCACCTATGGTCATGGAGAAAATGTTCACATTACTCATTGTTGTTACTTTTGTGTACAATGACGATGGACTGTCCAGTAGTTGTTTGTAGCTGAGAGATTTTCATGAGATTACAAAGGGGAGTCCATCCATTCATGACTTTCTAATTTTTTTGGTTTTTGGTATGAGCCCTATACAATTATAAACTCATGAACCTCCGAAATTATCAATATCACTACCGGTCATTAAAGTTGTGTTTAAATTTTTATAAATATCTAAGTTATGACAGTTACAAAAGGTCACAAATAAAACATGATTGGGTATTGATGGTCCCTAAAGTTTATGTAGAAATAAAAGTTTATATAGAAAAAACTTCAAAACTGATTCCATTATTGATGTGTAATGTACTAATTTGGCATTTAAGAAAATTAATTTTTTTTATTAAGTTAACTATTCAGATAAATATCATACAATGAGAAATTGGAGCTAACCAAAACAGTTGATACACGACTCTCTCGTTCCAACCAAGCGACATCAACGGCTTCGAAATCTTTTAGCAAGCCATCCAATCTCTTCTGCAGTGTCCTGTTGTTCCTTAACATGCCGTTGGACATGGTGTCGTATGTCCACCAGGATAACTTGGACTCGACTGACCAAGGATCACACCACTCTTTGGGTAGAGGGAAAACAATTCATGTCACCACCAAATATTATATTTCGTTGACAATGAAAAAAAAACTACAAGCTTCCTTAGGCTGAGCTAGTCGCCCTTGTCTTCAACTCCAATGTAAAAAAAAAAAAAAATCAATTCAAAGGTTTATATTTACATACTAATAAATCTAACATACTACAATATTATAAGTTTAAAACATTAGACACATGTAAAGAGTATAACCAACATGCAAAAAAAAATTCTTTTTGAAACCCCCACCAACTGTATGGAGCATCTTATAGATGACAGGGGTTACCTCCAAAGATAAACAATATCTGAAATATATATATATATATTTTTTTTTTGAAAAAATGGCGTTATTTAAAGTTTCATGATATCATACTTTTTATTCTCTTTATTTATCAAATTTAGGGAGCTAATATTTTATTTGACAAAGTACAGCAATGTCACCAATTTTCAGTTATGTCAGATATGAACCAAGCAAAAAAAAAACACATCTTACATAACAAACAAAAACCATGATTCAAATGTCAAAAACAATTCATGAACTGGTCTTGGGAAAAATTGTTTGAAGATACAATTGTTACTTAAATTTAGATCCTAGACAAACAAAACCAATTAAAATCCTAACAGAGGAACCTATTAAAGCTAAGTATGCTGATTACCCTGCTAGAAGTTGTGACTATTAATGATTAAATTTCAATGTCATGTATTCTTGTACAGAGTTACCATATCAACTATCACAGTATGTTCAAAGTATAGTTATGGATATCAATGATTTACTCCAGAGATAATGTTTTACTTAGTATAGAAGAAATATAGATTACATACCTGGAGAAAAACTGCATCCGGTGTTTCCTTGTCTATGAGCTTTCCAATTGCGTCCATCCTCTCAGTTAACTTGAAGTTGGAGCTCCATAGATTATAAGAAATCAATTTGATTGTCCCTGAATAACGAAGGAAAAAAAAAAAAAATCTAGTTGAGTACAAGTATCTTTAGCAATTTCAATATGCAGTCCATCCTCTCAGGTAACTTGAAGTTGGAGCTCCATAGATAGGTAGGTAATTAGTAATTTCAATATTTTTTTTAATAATTGCATATACAAACTTTAAATGATATAAATTAATAGAAACTAAATAAACCATCTTATCTGAATGATGGGAACAAGATTAGTTTATTTTAGCCAAGGTTCTAAACGGTCGGGTGCACAGGGAGAGGGTCTGCCTACCGCCCAGGCCGCTAGGCACCGCCTAGGCGGTTGATACATTTTGAATTTTTTATTATTTTATCTTTCTTTTTCTTTTTTTCTTTTTTTCTTGCATAATATGCATATTTTTAGGGTGTCCATGCATAACTAAGTTGTAGAACAAAAATTTATGAAAAAAGTGAACTATAGGCCCATAATGCTCGCGAAACCATTTGAAAACATATTATTAGGTATTTTTCTGCCCACCTATGACGCCTCACCCCGCCTACGCTGCCAAACCACCGTTGGCCGTCTACTCCACCGCCTACCACAAAAGCGGTGTGGAGAGAGACCGCCTAGCGCCTAGGCAGCCGCCTCAACCGCCATTTAGAACACTGATTTTAGCTATAAACTGTTCAATTGGCTTTCAATAATTCTTTTATTTATAAACAAAAAAATTTGTATTTCATTTAATAAAACTATCATAAGTTAATTTCAATAACATATGTAGAAAATGTTACCTTTGGTGGCAGTTGAACGTTTTTCTTCAAAAGTTGATTTAATCTTCCCTGTCCATGTTTGCTCATCTTGGAAGCATACTATGACGTTGCCATCATTATACTCTGTAAACAAACGAAAATTGTGAAAAGTTTAAACATTTACATGTAATGTGAATTATTTATTTATACGAAACAAATATGCCTAAACATAAAATAGTTCTGCTTGATACATCGTTGTCGATGGAGTCTAAGACAGAATTTGAGATTGCTTTTTTAATTTCCTTCTGGATAAGTAGTAGGAAAAATTATTTTGTTAAAACATTCTTCGTGTTACTTCTCTATGACATGTTAGATCATTTTTGTGGCAACTTTGAAAAGCATGAAGGAAGGTGATTTCATAAGTTGTTTCTACTTTTGAAAAACAACAACAATAGCAAACCGACCTAAAACAACAATTGCAGTTTTAGATGCTTGTTATGTAATTGGGGTTTAGTTAAACTCAAGCAGTGCAAGTTATTTAAGATTTCCATCTTCTGGTAAAAGGAATGGTAAAAGGAAGGGAGGATAATCATTCATACCGTAAATAGGTCCATCGATCCTCCCCTTTATGTAAAATTTGCTTCTGTTGTCTTTGTTTCTAAATGTTTGTCTATCTCTTATCACCATCTTCTATTCATCTGCATTATAAGAGAGAGAACAGAGTTATGTCAGTTTATGACAAACATATATAAACATGGTAAATGGTTTATACATCATGTAGAATTATATATATGATAATTATATAGTTTCTTTAATACTAACGTCATGAACCTTGTCACTAGGGAAGTAGTCTTGTCATACTGTTTTTATGTCTCTGTCCTCTTGAATGCAATGCCAAGCCTTACCACATGCCAAGTTATCATATGAAATTTTTTTTATCTTATGGTAAATTATGCTAAAAGGCAGATCCATACATGGAGTATTTTATATACCAAAATGTCTAGTTTTGTTGATGATGGTAAACTGAATAATGTTTCTCTCTGTTGGTTTTGCATGCTGAAACTCTTCTTGGCTACCTGCGGGAGCAGATACAGGGAGTTGCTTTGTCCTAAATGGCCAGGTAATCTAGTGGCTTAGCCTATTTGACCTGGCAGTACCTGCTGATGCTATTAGAATGGGGGCAGTCGAGTGTATATGATGGTTGTTAGAGGAGTGTGTGACATTGTAAATAGGGAGGTAAGAGTGGCTGGATGGTTTGTTTGAAATTGTGGATGTGTGGTTTGTTTGGGTTTGGAATGCTGCTAAGTTTAGTGATTAGAGTTAGAAGAATAAATGTTGAATTCATTTGGGTTAGTTGTGGAGGTTGTGTATGAAATACACAAATTGTACTTGATGTGGGTTATGGTTTATGGAAACCTATGTTTTTGTTTTGGGTAGATTCATACCTTCCCCTACTTGTTTCTCAATTGAAGTTGATCTTGTCGAACAACAAAGACGAGATCTTATAATAATTCAGACTGAAAGATAATTAGTTTGAATATGATGAATATTGTACTCTTAAGTTTCAAGACAGCTGGAGACGTAATTGCTTTCATTTATCAAATTTCACCTGTATATTTGGCATCTGTAGGCTTTCTATAGAATTGTTTTGAACAGTTTAACTTAAGGGCTGTTTTGTTCGGTGAAATGCACCAGGTGTAAATATGAAAAATATGGGATATACGAGTTGCAAAAATGTGTTTGGTTGTCTTAGTTTTGTTTCTTTGGATGACTAGAGATATCTTTCCTTATGCTTCACCTTAATTAGAAGATGGTGAGTACAGATAAGTATTTGAGTCTAAAGAAAATAATTCGGCGATGATAATTACGGAGCGTTTCCTTAATTTGAGCCTAATTGTAGATGTTGGTATCAGAAATTTAAATGCTTAGGTTGGTGGCTTCGCCATTTAGTCTTTAAATGACAAGAGGTAGCACCCTAGACCAAGATTATGTGTACGGATAAGTATTTGTGTCTATCGAAAATAATTGGGCGATGATAATTATGGGTTTAGTCTTTAAATGACAAGAGGCAGCCTTCCTTAAGCTTCACCTTAGATGATGATGAGTACAGAACTACAGATAAGTACTTGAGTCTAAAGAAAATAATTGGGGAATGATAATTACGGGATAATTGCTTAATTTGAGCCTAATTGTTGATGTTGGTGCTGGAAATTTAAATGCTTAGGTAGTTGGCTTTGCCGTTTAGACTTCATATGGCTAGAGGTAGTCTTCCTTAAGCTTCACATTAGACAACAAATGCTATTTGAGTCTATCGACAATAAATGGTCAATGATAATAACGGGGTGATTCTGTTGAGCCTAATTGTTGATGTTGGTATCAAAATTTTGAAGGCTAAGATTGGTGGCTTCGCCATTTTGTCTTTAAATTGCTAGAGGTAGCCTTCCTTAAGCTCCACTTTAGAGGATGATGAATACGGATAAGTATTTGTCCAAAGACAATAATTGGGCGAATGATATAATGGGGGTGATTCTGCTGAACCTAATTGTTGACGTTCGTATCAGAAAATTTATGTTGCAACAAAACTTATCATACCATAGATTAATACAACAAAATCTGCTACATATTCTGGGACTAGAACATGACATAATCAATAATTTTAGAGTCTATAGAAGAACTTCGTTTGGTATAATCGTAATCGCAATGTAATCAAATAAAAAAATAATTTTTTTATTTGATTATATTGCGATTACGATTACATTACAGTGAACCAAACGATATCTAAGTCAAATAAAAAAAATAACAACATCTACAAATGTTCATGGTTGAGCAATCGAATTAAGCAAACATTTTTTGTTAATAAACAATGAGAAACTAATAACTCACCAGGTAGAAAAATTACAACAACAAAGGAAAAAAAATAAAAATCAGAAGGTACATCTTGATTATATATATACAAGATATGTATTACTTGGCTTCACTAATTAGGAAATAAATTTTATAGTTTGGATATAAATACATAGGTCAGTTTATTAGACCGATTAGGAAAGTTAAATATAAAATAAAACAAATAGATTTCCTATATACTTTCCGTATAACATCTCAATCTTAATTTTGACGTTTGTGTAACAACCTCATGATAACTTTAGAGTTACACTCCAACGCTCTTTCTACGTGTCATTCAAATTATTGGCCGGAGCAAAATCCACACATCTATATGTCCTTCCTCCCTAGACAAGAGAAGAGAATCTACAAATTATATTGTTATGGCTCAAATTAATTTGTTACACGACATTAAGATTATAGAATATGAAGATATTCATTTAGACAGAATATGGGTCTGACTCAAGTCGAATTCGGGTTTATTGGGTGAGGTGGGCCGGAGCCCATCCCATTTTTTTTTCCCTTTCTTATATATGAATTTTTTCGTTTAATTTTTTTTTTATTTTGTAAGAATTAGCTCACATTTGGATTATTTTAACCCACTCTAGCACATCCTAATTTATATTTTTGGATCCGTCCATGCTCTTGTCCAGCTACATTCTTTTAGAAAGTTTCTATCATGGAAGATTGGTACCAGGTTGACATATACAACTAAATAGAGGGTTTGGATAATATTGATGATTATATATTAAATCTCTTAATATCCCTGATGTACAGGGTCAGGATTACAAGAATTTGGATTGTATCTGCATGTGAATGAGCCAAAAGCATGCATTTGTACAAAAGTTCAACTAAAACAAGTAAATAATTAATATTAGTTTTAATTTAAATTTATATTTTTAACTTCTAATGTAAATTTTAATATATTAACCTTAATATTATTTTTAATTTTAAAATTTGTCGTGTCAGCTGCTATGTAGACGACACTTAAGCCTCTTAACACATAAGGAGGGATACTTTGAGAAATATTTTGGAAGGACAAATATTAATTTTCTAATTTGAATAGTAAAAAGGAAGGATTAAAACCCATGGCCTTTTGCTTTAATACCACCTAGCGTGTGACAACCTTTACGTGGTTGAAGTTTTAAATCAATTTGTTTAAAATATATACCGAACTCGAATGGCTCTTGTGGTTACCGAAAAAAGATATAAGAATTTGGCAGGAAGATCAGTCGATCGAGCCACGGATAAAATATAGCATCCTCCGCTAAATTCGGCATACACTCTTTATCTTGAAATCTAATTTTAATATTTTTGTTTTATACAAGAGGGGATTCGAACCCGGCCTCCGTCCTACCAACTTGCTTCGCGGCTCGAAGACCAGGTTCCCAAGAGGGGATTCGAACCCGACCTCCACTACGGGAGGCCCCACTACCAACATGCTTCACAGCCAACGTCGACCCTAAGCTGATGGGGGTCCGAGACGAAACTTTCAAAATGGGTCCTTCTTACATCATGTAAAAAAAAGTATAAACACAACAAATTGTTAACCACTACACCACAATATTTTATATTAAAAATGATACTTGATAGATACTAGTTCCATAGAGAACAAATGCCATACATCCAACATTCTCTTCTTTGAAGTTTTGTTTCTTTGAAGTTGAGATACAAACATATGCGTTCTTCTTAAGAGAAAGAAAGGCAAATTTAAGCTTCTCCTAAAATACTACAAGGATGAATGGAACTTAATAGAGTTGAAAAAGTAGGCGCCGGATGCTTCTTAGCAATATGAAGAGCCGAGCCGAGCCGAGCCGGAGCACCGGAGAACTGTACCTCATAATAGAAAGGAGCTGAGGATGAGATGCAGCGAGGAAACCGAGGCGGAGCGCCGGAGAACTGCCGCCGCTATAAGTACAGATTTCTTCTCTTTTTGAATTTTCTTCTTTAATTTTGTAAGAGGTTTTTTTTGTCTTTCTTATTTTTAGTTACTCTATAATTTATTAATCTTAGCCTGTTTTTAAATCTAATCCATCCGCTAATATTGTGAGGTTATAAAAAAGGAAATTTATCTTATAGTTTCCAGAAAGATTCCATATTTGGAAGAACTTTAATTTAAGAAACAGTAAATCTGAAGTAGCTACATAAATCAGTTTAGTTAATACGCTTGGACCGTTTAGAAAATAAACCAAATAGATTTGTTTTTGTTTTTTTGAGAAAAAATAGATTTGTTAGTTATTTAACTTTTAAGCTTAGTACAGTAACAAGGATTGATTTGTATTTTTATTGAGCCATTTGAAAACCAAAACCAAAAATCTATTGTCGTTGTTTTGATTTAACCATCATCATCATCATCATCATCATCCTCCTCCTCCTCCTCCTCCTCCTCCTCCATCATCATCATCATCATCATCATCATCCTCCTCCTCCTCCTCCAAGACTTTACAAATCCGCTATATAGAATGAAACAATATCCCCACGTTTCCACCACCACCGCACACCTAAACGAAAATGTCATTGTGCAATAGCTTGATGATCGATGAGACAGAACCATTCAATCTCGATCAACAACACGATAAAGTACCATACGAAGCACATGGAACTGGCGTCCCAAGAAGCTAGGGTATAGGTAGCTGACTATAGTTAGGATTATATGAATGCTTTATTTTGCATTATTTAGTAAGACGATTTGTAGGAATTGTTCAATTTTCAATCGAACACTATAGTGCTTTAATTTTTGATTCAGATACATTATCGAATTATGTTGAAAGATTTTGGTGGTTTTGCCTTTAGACCAAAAAAGATAGTCCCATATTGGCTACATCAAATGGTAAATATCTCAATATAATGTTTTGTTTGTGTTGAGGTATGCACATGGAATGTGGTGGGGCACAAATGGACGCCATGTGGGAGTGTATTTCTAGGAGAAGAAAAAGATGAACTCCTCCCATATTATGCTTTTTGTCATCCTCATGTCCATTAGGAGCCAAGTCTCAAAGGGACTTGGCGACTCTGACTCTAGGGTGCATAGTAGCACTTTTATGACGCACTGCACACTTTTTAGTATCGTCACATTGCGCTTGTAAGCATTTCGAGCGCTCGTTTCATGCACGAGTTACATGCGCGGGTGCTGGCGTGGGTGCAGGAGAGGGCGCAGCATCGTCGCATGACGCTTGTGCGCATTTGTTGCGCCTTTTTCATGCGTGAGTCACATTCGCCGGCGCAGACGTGCGCACATGAGCGTGCGCATGTGCGGGTGCTAGCATGGGCGCAGGAGCCACTACTAAAATATGCTAAAATAGCGACGTATATTAGCGACGGCGGAAAAAAACCGTCGCTGATAATTGCCTATAGCGACTCCTTGTGCTACACGTCGCTGTCCGTCGCTGAGTAGCGACGTTCAGCGACGTAGTATATTTTACGTCGCTGACGGGTGACGTTTTGCGACGGACGTCCCTTTTACGTCGCTGTATTGCGACGTTTAGCGACGTATAATTTATACGTCGCTGTCTTATTTCATATAGGGTTCCTGGCGACCAGCCTCCCTCCCTCCGGCGACCAGCCTCCCTCCTCCGACGAAGGAGCCTTCCTCGCCGCCTTCCTCCTCCGACGAAGCCACCCTCCTCGCCGCCTCCATCCTCCGACGAAGCCACCCTCCTCAGGTAAACCCTAACCCTAGCCCTAGCTATCTAGACACAGACACGGACACGAGAACCCTAACCCTAGCTAGGGTGGTCTTTCTGTCGAGGGGGGAGAGAGGGGTGGGGGTGGGTGCAGGGGGGTAGGGGGGGGGTCTTACTGTCGAGGGGTGGAGGGAGGGGTGGGGGTACCCGGGGGGTGCAAGGGTATGGGGAGGGGGGCAGGGTTGGGGTGGGTGCAGGGGTAGGGGGAGGGGGGGGCAGGGGAGGGGGGGGCAGGGGAGGGTTGGGGTGGGTGCAGGGATAGGGGGAGGAGGGCAGGGGAGGGGGGAGGGGGGGCAGGGGAGGGTTGGGGTGGGTACAGGGGTAGGGGGAGGGGGGACAGGGGAGGGTGCAGGGGTGGGTGCAGGGGTCTTGCTCTCTGGGGGGGCAGGGGAGGGGGGGTCTTGCTGTCGAGGGGGGGAGGGGGAAGGGGGGCAGGGGTGGGTGGGTGCAGGGGTAGGGGGGAGGGGGGCAGTGGTAGGTGGGTGCAGGGGTAGGGGGGAGGGGGGCAGGGGACAGGACACAGGACACAGGACACAGACACACACAATACATACATATATACCTATATATATAAATACACATATCTACATATATACATGTATATATATTCTCACACACTTACATACACACACAAATACATATATAAATATATATGTATACAATGTATATACACCAAGGTTCACAATATCGATATCGGAATCGATATCGGACTATTCCTATGAGTATTGGTATCGGCGATATCGGTAGTATCGGCGGTATCGTATCGGAGTATCGGACTTTGGTATCAAAAACAAATAACTATTAATAAATTATTTATATTTAAAAACATATATTTTATACATTTAGGCATAATTTTAAGTATTTCAGCGTTATTTCTTAGTAGTTTTGAAATTATATGAAAGAGTAGTCACCCTTACCGATTGGTTTTGCCGAATTGACCGGAACAAAGACCCCCAATGTAGTTATCGGTCAATATTTGGTATCGGTCGGTATCGAATCGGAACATGCCAAACCGTATCGGTATCGGCCGTATCGGCCGATACTTTAAACCATGAATTATACACACAAATACACATATATATACAATCAAAAATCCATTTGAAATTCATTTTAAGAATCTGAAATGTTGACGATATATACCCAAGGTTCACAATATCGGTATCGGAATCGGTATCGGACTATTCCTATGAGTATTGGTATCGGCGATATCGGTAGTATCGGCGGTATCGTATCAGAGTATCGGACTTTGGTATCGGAAAACAAATAATTATTAATAAATTGTTTACATTTAAAAACATATATTTTATACATTTAGGCATAATTTTTAGTATTTCAGCGTTATTTCTTAGTAGTTTTGAAATTATATGAAATAGTAGTCACCCTTACCGATTGGTTTTGCCGAATTGACCGGAACAAAGACCCCCAATGTCGGTATCGGTCAATATTTGGTATCGGTCGGTATTGGATCGGAACATGGCAAACCGTATCGGTATCGGTCGATACTTTAAACCATGTATATACCATGGTTTTGCCTTTTAGTTGCAGGAATATGAGAGTTATTAGATGTTAAAGTAGGATATTAATTAATTAGTTATGATAGAGAGTTTGAGATAGATAGTTCATGTGAATGTTAGGTAGTAGTGTACAGTTCATGATTAGCATTGTTTAGATATTAGTTTCAGTTAAAGGGTTAGTTTAGAATAGGATATTAGTTTATGTTAGAAGGAACTGCCTGCAACTGCATCGTAGCTGCAGAAATATGAGAGTTATTAGATGTTAAAGTAGGATGTTAATTTATTAGTTAGGATAGAGATTTATTAGTTATTTTTATAAACCGTGATATGTTAAATGCCTGCAGCTGCATCGTAGCTCAGGGATATGACTGAGAGGGTGACATGGTTGTCACATTAAGGGTCTTTGAGGAGGTGACATGTTGTGAAAAGATATATCCTTATAGTTCTCCTACGTAATGTTAAAGAAAATCCGTAGGAGAACTATATATAAGGATATATTTTTTTGCAACATGTCATCTTGTCAAAGACCCTTAATGTACCAACCATGTTACCGCGGTATTGGTATTGGGATACCAATAGCGATAAGGTAAAGGGTACCAATAGCGATAAGGTAAAGGGTACCAACTTAAGGTATTGGTATTGGGATACCAATAGCGATAAGGTAAAGGGTACCAATAGTGATAAGGTAAAGGGTACCAATTTAAGGTTTTGGTATTGGGATACCAATAGCGATAAGGTAAAGGGTACCTTGGTAGGTAATGACTAGAAATAGGATATTTGACTTAGATTTGACCTTATTTGACCAAGGTTGACTATTTTGACTGAAAGTCAAAGTAGAGTCAACATCTGACCTAGATTGGACTAAGAGTTGACAAAGTCAACTGTAGGTCAACCCTTGACCTAGTTTGACCTTATTTGACTTTGTTTGACTTAGCTTGACCTTGTTTGACTTTGTTTGACTTAGTACAACCTAATTTGACCTAGATTGCATATCATTGTTATTAGTAACTATCCGCTACTAATGTGTGTCCCATAATAAGACATAATATACGAATTTGTGCCTGTTGGATAATGTGTGTCCATCTTTGCAGAATTATTTCTAAATGGACATGAATTACTACTTGTGGAATCGTTCATGGATGTACAATCGTCGTCCTGATGATATGTGTGGTGTGCGGGATGAATACATAGCGGGAGTAGAGCAGTTCCTGCAGTTTGCTAAGGCATTCCCTCAGTACATGGACGGTACCAAAATTAAGTGTCCGTGTGTGAAATGTCATAACGTAAAATATTATCCAGAAGTGGAAGTGACATATCATTTGTACTCGAGGGGTTTCATGCCTAATTACTATCAGTAGACCGCACACGGAGAACTTATGTCTTTAGCATCAGAACCGGAGCCTTATGTTGAGCCGTATATGCATGCGGGACCTAATTTTGTTTCAGATAATCATGCATACGATGACGGGTGCGTGAACATGGTTTTCGATGCTGCGGGGCCTAGTTTCGTTCATGATGCACCTGAGGAGGCACCGAACGCCGATGCTGCACAGTTCATGGAGTTGCTGGAGAATGCAAGGACTCCATTGTATCCTGGTTGTGAGGATCATTCACCGTTGGAGGTGGTTACAAGACTGTTGAGCATTAAGTCAGATTTTAACATGTCGCAAGAATGCTACAACCGAGTGTTGGAGTTGATTATAGAGATCTTGCCGGCGGGTGCTAAGTTGCCTAAAGACTTCTACCGGTCTAAGAGGATGGTGAGATCGCTCTGGATGGGATACGAGAAAATTGATTCTTGTCGCAATGGGTGCATGCTGTACTACAAAGACGACAAGGACGCAGATGTGTGCAAATTTTGTGGTGTTGATCGCTAGGAAGGTCTACCGGTGTAAGAAGACCGACCGATTCAATGCACTACTTGCCTTTAACGCCGCGGTTGCAAAGATTATTTATGGTGAAAAAGACGGCCGAAAATATGAGTTGGCACATGCGAGAATAGATTGAAGGAGTGTTGGATCACCCATCCGATGGAGAAGCGTGGAAGCACTTTGATCGAGTGTATCCTGATTTTGCTTCAGATCCGCGTAATGTCAGGTTGGGGCTATCTTCTGACGGTTTTACTCCTTTTGGTCTTTCGGGATCCCAATATTCGTGCTGGCCTGTGATTGTCACTCTGTATAACCTACCGCCTTGGATGTGCATGAAGACTCAGTACATGTTTCTAACCGTTATAATTTCTGGTCCGAACAATCCCAAGAGGAACATTGATGTGTACTTACAGCCTTTGATAGATGAGTTGAATCAGTTATGGGAAGTAGGCGCTAACATGTACGATCTTTCCAGGAAGCAGAATTTTCAGATGAAGGTAACCCTTATGTGGACCATCAACGACTTTCCGGCCTATGGAATGTTATCTGGATGGAGCACTCATGGCCGTCTCTCATGTCCGTATTGCATGGACCGTAGTAAGGCTTTCCGTTTGAAACACGGAGGAAAACCGTGCTTCTTTGATTGTCATCGGCAATTTCTGCCAAAAGATCATCCGTTCAGAAGGAACATGAATGCATTCCGTGTCGGCGTTGTAGAGAAGGGTGATCCACCGCCAAGGTGGTGTGGAGCCACGATATGGGAGGAGGTTAGAGATTTTCTAAGTGCTATCGAAGATCCTACAGCTGGGTACAAGTGCGATAGATTTGGTAGAGATCATAACTGGACAAAGAGGAGCATATTCTGGGATCTGCCATACTGGAGTACCAATCTGATCAGACATAATCTTGATGTCATGCATATTGAGAAGAATGTATTTGATAACATAATTAATACTGTGATGGACGTAAAGGGAAAAACGAAAGACAATCCCAAGGCCAGGTTGGACTTAGAAGAAATATGCAAACGCCCTGCGTTGCATTTGATAAAGCAGAATGGAAAACAGTTCCTGCCGAAGTCAATTTTCTCGCTGGACAAGGAGGATAAAGTGAGACTTTGTCGGTGGATCCAGGGCCTAAAATTTCCAGACGGATATGTGTCAAATCTGAGAAGATGTGTCGATCCGAAGGAAAACAAATTGACGGGTATGAAGAGCCACGACTGTCACGTATTCATGGAGAGGTTAATTCCAATTGCATTTCGGGAATTCTTACCGCAGACAGTTTGGAATCTATTGACGGAGCTTAGCATATTCTTCAGGGATCTTTGTTCTAAGAAATTGCTCGTTGATCGTCTAGAAAAGCAAGAGAAGGACATTGCGGTAACACTATGCAAGCTAGAGTGGGTGTTTCCTCCTGGATTCTTCGACTCTATGGAGCATTTGCCGATTCATCTATCCTATGAGGCACGTGTTGGTGGACCCGTCGAATATCGATAGATGTACCCGTTCGAGCGACATTTGAATCACCTAAAAAGAAAGGTGAAAAATAAGGCACGGGTCGAGGGTTCTATTTGTGAAGCCTATGTTCTCGAGGAGATTACAAACTTTTGTTCGATGTACTTCAAGCCTCATGTTGCAACTAATAGAACGAGAGTTTCCAGAAACGACGACGGAGATCATAAAAGTAATGATACAATACTGAAGGTATTCAATGCTCCAGGAAAGCCATCGGGTAAAATGAAGAAGAGATATCTGAACGATGATGAGCTAAGGGCTGCTCAGGTGTATGTATTACTCAACTGCGACGAGGAGGAAGTAGAGAAACTAGAGGGGTAAGTAATTAATATGTCTATATTATTTTAATAGTGTTGATTATTATACTATTACATTAATTGTACGATGTTGTTTTCAGCATATTTAATGATGATGTGAGGTCAGGTAGGCCACACATAACAGAAGAAGAACTAGAACAAGAAATGAGGCATTATTTTCCATCATGGTTGAGTGCATATGTAAGACTTGAGAACTCTGTAATTACCTTTCTATATATGCACTTGATTGAGAATGAGCTTAATTGCTTCTTTCGTGGTATTTAGGTCGATCGTCCATACGCAAGACTTGAGAATGAGTCTATTAGAACGCTAGCCAAGGGACCAATTTATGCTGCAAAAATATGGCCAAGCTACTATGTTAATGGGTTTAGGTTCAAGTCAACAACTTGCCCGATCAGAGACAACTTTGTGGATCTCGACTCCACCAAAAACAGCTGTTTGTGTATCAGATCTTCGAACTACAAAGATGTTGATGCGGGCAGCGATTTCTATGGCGTGCTACGGGAGATCGTGGAGCTGACATATAGTTATGGAATAGAGCCTGCTAAGATTGTGTTATTCAGGTGTGATTGGTTCGATCCGATTGAAGGTCAAGGTTGGAAAGTAGACAAGCACGGTCTTGTTGATATAAACTATCGGCGTCGATATCAAGCCTATGAACCATTTGTCCTATCAAGTCAGGCTCAGCTCGTATACTTCACAAGTTATCCTAAACGGGGAACAACAAGGTCGGACTGGTGGACAGTATGCAAGACCAAAGCTAGAAATACCTTTGAGGTTGACGATATAGCTTATCAAGAGGATGAACTACCTCTTGTAACAAATATTATAGAAGTGGACACGACGAAAGTTCCTCATTACACATCTAATTATGTAGAAGAAGTAGAATTATCTGAAGAAGAAGATGCAGATGAAAGTGAAGATGTAGAGGAGGAAGAAGAAGAAGAAGAAGATGAGCTAAACGAACTAGATAAATTTTCAGAAGAGGATTAAATCTGTACGTTTATTTTATCATCATATTTGACACTTTAGTGACACTTCTATCATATAAATCTGTGACACTTCAGTGACACTTTATTGACACTTTTATCTGTGACTATAATATTTTTCAAAAATCTGTGATGTCTATCATATAAATATGTTTTTTTTGTTTTTTTGTCATATTTTATTATCAGGTATGACTAGACCAAGAGGACGACGCAAAGGATTTTATATTAGGCAATCCCGTCAGCCTCGGGCTGGGGATAGAGATTCCGTACCCTCATCCTCATCTCCGAATACGCCATTGTACCATTCTGTTCCCGGTCCATTATCGGGACAGGGCAGTTCCAACAGGTTGGCGACTCCTCCCTCGTCGTCTAGCATTCCTGATCCCCCGTCCAGCATTTCTTCCGCGTCCAGCATCCCTGATCCCCCGTCCAGCATTCCTTCTGTCGACGGCTCTATGGGGGGAGCCGACGCCGAGCATATGGAGGACGGCGATCAGACTGATCCTGTCCAGGCAGGAGGTGAGAGCGACCCTCCATGCGCTCCCCCGGGCGAGACGCGTATGGAGATTTGGACGGACGGGCCTATGAAGTAAGTTAATTAGTTAATATATATTTCTCAAATGATTATATGTACATATATATTCATGAGAATTATTATTGTATAGGTATCGGCCTTCTGCAGTACAGAGACAGCTGGGGGTATTTCTGAGGCAGAACTATGGTGGGCCTTGGATTAACTACTCAGATGCTCCCGCAGATAGGAAGGCCTTTTGGTTCGCCCACTTCAAGGTAAAAATTTTATTTATTTTTAAATTTTAATAATCATTTGTGTATATTATACAACTTTTGTATTTTACTTCTTGTAGAGGACCTATTTCTATCCACCACACCGGGCGGCGACGATCGAGGGCCAATTTTCTGCCGTCGCAGCCAAGCTCATCCGTGATGCGATCCACGACCAGAAGAGTCGTGATCGCTCCGGACAGCCGATCCATGGTTGGATCACGCCAGAGCAGTGGGCTGCGATGAAGGCTAGATTAAGCGAGCCCAAGTACCAGGAGCGGTCTGACAAGGCCAAGGTGGCGCGGTCGAGCGCCGGTAAGTGGTGTGGTGGCTCCATTCCGATGACGGAGCATTTTCGTCGTCTGGTACGTTTCCTATGACGGACATTAATTTATATATAGTTCGATAGAATGTTTAATACTAATAATAGATAATATATTTTAACAGGTAAAAAAGGGTGAGGACCCGAACATGGTGATCGTCTTCCTGGTCACCCATCGGAGGGCTGGGGAGTTCATTGACGAGAGGGCGACGCAGGCATATGTACGTTCTATTATTTATATTAATTTACTATAATTTAGAAAACAGGAAAATAGATATCAATATAGACTTTAGCAAACACTTACACGTTAGCAAACATTGTTCTAGGCCGAGTTTGTTCGGCTACAGGAGGAGGCGGCTGCGGCTGCTAGTGCGCCAGCAGAGTGAGGGACTGGTAGTTCCTCCCAGCCGCCTACAGCTCCATCGCCGGACGAGCTCTGGATGACCGTCGTTGGTGGTCTTCAGAAGGGTACGTACTACGGTATGGGATCCTACGGCGCGTATTTGGCTTCGGAGTCATCCCGGGCCCCCTCTGTCAGTGCGCAGTCTCCGGCTTCGCAGGCGTCATCACGAGCTGAGGATATTCGTCGCCAGATCGAGGAGCTGCGTCGCGAGTTACAGCAGCAGATTTCTGATGCGGTCGAGCGACGATCCAACCCTCCGATCGTCACCGGACGATTTGATGCAGTCGAGCGCAGTATACAGGAGCTGATGAGTCTGCATCAGGCTACAGCTGCCAGCTTGCACACGCTCACCGAGTCTACGCAGCGCACAGAGCGTAGACAGGTCGAGCTGGAGGAACGTAGAGGAGCATGTCTGCCTCACTCACTCAGGTTTCGGCTTCGCTTGAGGCGAATACTGAGAGGGTGGTGAGTACCCTTGCTGTTTATGGTGAGCGACTGCGAGAGCTAGAGCAGATACGTCCTTCCGGTCCATCGACGGCGCCGACTCCAGACATTGCACTGCCTCCTACTGCCCCTACGGTGTAGCTCACCCAGGAGCAGTATGACTACATTCTATCCCAGATGCGCGGCAGGGATCCGCAGTGATTTTATTAATTTTTTTATGACTTGTATGTATTGGCCCTATGGGCAAATTGTTTATTGGTACACTTTTATTTGTACACTTGGTGGGAGACTTTTTATCATCTCCTATTTTTATTTGACTCTATTGGATGTTTGTGAGGATATGTGTCTGTGATATTTACTTTGCACTGCCTCCTATTTTTATTGTGATATTTACTTTGTGATATCTGCGACGGGGATGACAAATATACCTACGCTGGGTTATAAGCGATGATCTGATATACAAAGGAGGTGCTGCCGAAATTTTTAAAAAATATAATGTGTATTTTTGTGATGATGTGTGTCTGTGTTTACAGTGAATGTGAAATGCAGTGTTCGGAACCATCGACAGTTTCGATTACTGTTGTATGTTTTATCTTGGATAGAAAGAGCAACAGTTCAGGGTGTACTTCTGAGAGCTTCATTTTCACGTCCTTCACTTTCTCCAGACGTCGTAAAGGTTCCCGAGAAGGTGAAGGACGTGAAGAGGAAGCTCTGAGAAGTGCACCCTGCACTGTTGCTCTTTCTATCCAAGATAAAACGTAGAACAGTAAGCGAAACTGTCGATGGTTCGAACACTGCACTTCACACACACTGTAAACACAGACACACAGCATAACAAAAATACCAATTATATTTTTTTAATTTTTTTTATAATATCTGCGATGTATAGCGACGTTCTGCAACGTACAGCGACGGAAAGTACACGTCGCTATACGTCGCTAAGTAGTGACGTAACGTCGCTAGAAGTCGCTAAACTGCTGACGTGGGATATGACAACCTGAGAGTCGACGTCGCTAAATTTGTCGCTAGGCATCGCTAAAGTGCACACGTGGCTGCCATGCCATGTCATCATATATAAAGTTTACCGCGTCGCAAAGTGGTCGTTCTACGTCGCTATTTTGGCGACGTAACCTTACATCGCTATCTGTCGCGCATTTGGCGACGTCTAGCGACACAAAACGTGACGTCGCAAAAAGCGACGTTCTGCGACGAAATTGTCATCTGTGACATGCCTATACGTGACATCCAATTTTCATCGCTAAATACGTCGCAAATAGCTTTTAGCGACATATTTTCCTTATTTATCGACGTCTTCTGACGTCGGTAAAAGGGGTTATTTTAGTAGTGAGCGGGCGCATAAGCGTATACGTGTTTACGCATATGCGTACATGCATCGTTGCACGAGCCATGCGCGTTTGCGCATTTACGCGTATGCGCGCATGGGCTGCTACGTTGCTGGCATATGCGCTTAGGAGCAGCTGCGGCTGTGTTGTTGGGGTGCATATGCGTATACAACATGGTTGGCGCATGTTGCCGTTGATTGCGTGATTTTGAACGGTTATGGAAAGATATGGTCAAATATTCAGATCCGATTTTTTGTGGGATCTGAACTCAAATCTGTCCTATCTTTCCTTAATCAGTAGGCGGCCATGATTAGGGTTAGGGTTTCATCCCAACTCTAGAAATACTCTCTCCGTGCCTCTTTGAGTAGTTACTTCGAAAATATGAGAGACATAGAGAGAATTGTTGTTGCCGCCATTGGAGTCAAGAAGAGATCGTGCGAGCCCAAAAAGGAGGTGACGATGACGTTCTAGAAGTTCTATGAGAACTTGCTAGTTCCTCGGAGCAGTTCATGTGGGACGAATCTTCTTTGAGCAACGGTGATAGAGGCGGCCCGGGGGAGGGGCAGACAGGGCCTAGGTCTGGGGCCCCAAGGCCCAAGGGGCCAATTTTTTTTTATTTTTTTGTATTGATTTTAACTATAATTTTTTCTACTGAGGCCCATGGGACCTGTAACCTTCACTCCATTGCCTAGCTTAAACATCTAAAGTCAAAAGAAGAAAAAATAAGAAGAAAACAAAATAGACATACAAATGAAAGAGATAGGGAATTAAAAACGTCTGCAGCTGCGATTTTCTTTACACAAAATCGTATCTCCAAGAAAGGAAAAATATCACGATCAATATTGAATGGCTAAAATGTCGAGCAAATATGCACAAGGCCACGACATGCAAGAATATGCACTTGAAGCTAAGAGTCGATCAAAATTGGATCAAAGAATGTAACTGCTCAATCGACATATATTACTATATATATAATATGTCTTTTGTCATTGATCAATATTGCATATAGTGGTTACTAAAATTTTGTTGAGTCTTTAATTTATAATTTTTTGGTATTTTTTGGTTTGTACATGGAATCTTAGTTATCACTACTGTAGATTTTGTATTTTACTAGGTTTCAAGAACCAATAGTTATCTGTAATGAAGAACCTCATAAACTTTATTTTCTTAAACTTGCTAACAATAGCATTGTTATCGTCTATAATTTAAAGTCAAATTTACAAACTTCATTAATTTTTAGATCGTTTTAGTTTATTTTTCCTGATCGAGATATTGTGCTAAAATTTTGATAGTTATGGGTATGATGCATGGTGTGTATTGCATTGTGAATATCCTAGGCCTCGTTTGGTTTGCGAAAAGGAAAGAAAATTGATTCTATGATATTTTCTTTCCTTTGGGAAATTGCAATTCCAATCTTTTTTTTCGGTGTTTGGACAAACCAAGAAAATTGAGAGGGAAAGTGAATCCTTAGAGAGAAAAAAAATGAAGCCTTGGGGTTAGTGGGAGGAACCACTTCCCCCATATTTTTCCTCCTATTAGGAATCAAATTTATTTTCTCCTCGTTTTCTTTTACATCCAAACAAAGAAAATGAATCACTTTCTTTTCTCAAAACGTGGCCTATTTTCAAACTCAATACTTTTACATTTGAGATTATTAATAAAAATATATATAAAAAGAAGAAGAAGAAGAAGAAGAAGAAGAAGAGTAGAGTTGTTTTGGAAGTTGTAAAAAAATACTTTGTATGTCTTCTCAATACTTTTACATTTGAGAAGACTTTTCAAACTCATTATATTTTGTGAATATAATCTTGCCACCTATACAAGATATTATCTTGTATTCCATACCACCTAAGATTCACAACACAAAATAAGACAATAAGGTTGGAGATGCTCTAACACTGCTTTATCTAGTTTTGGTTTTTGAGCATGCATATTCTATTCTTTTTTCTTTCTCTCATGTTCTTTTGAGCACTGAACGATACATGGTCACAATGACAGCAGGAGGGAGGAGATTTATTAGGCTACGGCAAAATGAAGTCCTAAACCAAATTAGTTATTAGGACACCTGCTTGCTTGTTTTGTTAGTAATTGACTTAGACCATCTCCAATGGGGGTTTCTTCCCTATTTCTATGGAAGAAATCTATTTTAGAAAAAACTTCTCCAATGGTGATTTCTATCACCATTTCTATCCTAAGTGGCAATGATGTAGGATGTAAATTTTCTAGGAGAGTTTCTACATGTAAAACTCTCATAGAAATTCTCCTATCTCTCATGACAATTATTATTGGGCCCCACACCATTAAATTGGTCCTTTTACTATGTAACACATAGGATAGAAATGGAGAACCATTGGGGAGCATTTTTGTATGTCTACAATTTCTATGTAGAAACTCTTCCAACTAGGATAGAAATCTCCTTAAAGTACAATGCCAAGTAGGATAAGAACTCAATTTTAGAAATCACCTTTGGAGATGGTCTTAGACTAACAAAGGAGGTTTCAAGTTTCGAAAAAGCTATTTTGCACGCATGCACGTGTTCGGACTTCATGAGACCCATGTGACAGTTGCCTTTTTCCTAAATTTTTGGTGGATACTATTCTTTTTATTCTTTTAGATGTATGTAAGTTCAATCCTGAACAAAAGTCCAACATATTTAATAGTTTATTCTACATAATCTTTTTTAAATTTTAGGATAACTAAATGTTATATACTAGAATACCAAGAGTTAACGCTCCAACAATATGACCACTACAAAAATTTGTCAGATTAGCGACGTCGCCATAGCGAAGTTTTGCGACGTTTTCTCGATTAGCGACACGCATTTTTCTGTCGTTTCCAAAACGTCTTGAAAACGTCGCTAATTTAGGTTAGCGACGTGTTGGCCGAGATTAGCGACGTTATTTGCGACGTTCTCACGTGGACGCTAATTAGCGACGCAATTTGCGACATTATTGTGTGGTCGCCGTTTAGCGACACTTTTGCGACGTTTTGGCGAGGACGTGCTGACATCAGATTTGGTGCCACGTATTGCCACGTCAGCAATTTAGCGACGCTTTTAGCGACAATAATTAACGTCGCAAAAATTTAGCGACGAATATTAACGTCGCAAAAAATGTCGCTAAGTTAAAAAAAATATAAAAAAAAGAATCCAGAATGCAAATGGAGCTGGAGCTTGAGCCAAAATACAGAATCCAAAATACAAAATACAGAATCCAATCCCTGGGTTCGTCGACCCCCTCGATGGAACACTCAACACCGGCACGCACAATACATTCCAGAATATACAAAAAATATAAAGAAAAAATAATATCCTCAACGAACAAAGTCAATATATAATATCCTCAACGAACAAAGTCAATATCCTCAAATACGTACAAAGTCAATATCCTCAACGAGCAAAGTGAATATTGTAGTGCCCCGTCCTGCTCAGTCAATCGGAGGAATAGAAACGCCGACGGCGTTCAGACTTAGCCTTACAACGGCTGCTCGAAGACATCGCTCGGTCGAGGTGACCGCTCGCTCAGGTGGGGTACTTTCGGTGAACTTGCCTCATCTTAGCCTTCACATAATAAATCACATGTTTTCAACTTGAACAAGTAGGCTTGATAATAAAAGAGACGAATTCACATAGCTAAAGGGAATAATCCCGACGGGTCGAATTGAGTTAGAATATGGAAAGGTCCAACGGTCGGCTTAGAGTTGGTGCACGGCGTGCTTTGAAAATGACACTCGGTCCTTCGTCCCGTGGCTTGGGAGAAAAAAAGTTGGTTGAGTAGGCAAAGTTATGATCGTAGCCTAAGTCTTAGGCGTCGCCAGCATGAATGCTTCATAAAGCATGCACGGTCCCATTGTCCAAGGCTTGGCATAGCCTTGGCTTACCCATGAGTTAAGTTGCATTGAGCGACTTGTGACCTAAGTCTAGGCACCCAAACGACTTGGTCGTTCGAAGTCGAATGCGTGCACGGCACGTTCCCACGATGCAAGGCTTGACGCAGTCTTCGTTCGTCAAGTTGTTGTAGAGTTAAGTAACGCAAGGACTATCAAATAGGCGTTCATGAGTCGAATAGTCCCACAATCCCAAAGGCCCGTCGTATAAAGTATGATTCGGGCGGTAGTGTTGCGTAGAACATGATTTGCTTATGGCACGATGCACGGACTTAGCATTTTAAGACACGGGCTACGGTTGATTCATTGAGTTTGGAAAAAGGGCAAAAAAGAAGTATGCTCGCGACTATAGGTCGTCGAGGCGGTCTCAGATTTGAGAAGTATTGAACTTGGCCCTGAAAGAAATGGTGACACTAAAGGTAGCATGATTGTGTGAGATGTCAGTTTGAGTCGAGTCTTGCATGGTCATGGAAAACTTGTTGACAAGGTGGGTCATTTTCCTGTACGGAAACCCGGCGGCCACGGGACCGTTGCGGCCGCGATTGGAAACGAGTAATTAGCTGTACTGGGCACGGGTTAGGCGGGGACTTGCAGCAGGGCTAGCTACCTTACGCTGAAAGGGCACCCGTCTAACAAAAGCTAGAGGAGTCCATGATGGCTCTGGGAGTCAGTGACCAAATCATATAGAAGAGTCGGCATGGCGGTGATCCGCGTGTATGCCTTTAGATTGAGTCGAGTATTGAGTGCAGTATATCAAAGAGTCAAGTTGAATACGTGTGTACAGTTGGAATACAAAATGTTGGGCCTAAGATTTGGCTACAACGAAGACACCGTGCTTCGGCACGAGATGTGGCGTCGAGTCTTGAGTTGTCGGCATATAAGTTGCATAAGTTGGTTTGAGTTGTCTTGAGTTTAAGTCAGGAAATGCCGCAAGGCAAAGTCGGTCGAGTGATACTTAGTTCACAAGTTGGATGGGTCAGTTGATGATTTAGTAGCAAAGGGCCGCGAGGCGGCAAGGGCCGCGAGGCGGCGATATGATTGAGTCTCATCGAGTTGCGAGGCACGGCCTCAACAAGGAATTATAGCACGGTCATACAGGAATGGAGTCTTATCGCGTAGTTGCGTCTCTAATTTTGGGCCGTAAGGCAAAAACGACTTGATAGGTTAACGTTGATGTTGCAAGCACGAAATGGTCTAGAGACACAAAATAGGCCAAGGCGTCTGTCCTAAAACTGATCCTAAGGCAAGAGTAGAAAGACAATTGATAAGAAGGGACTATGTTGCACAAAGTAAATCAAACGTGTTGGTTTTGTATGGGTGGGCGAGGAGCTCATTCCACCAGTACAGTTGAGTACTGACACCCACATAGTTTTCATGTGCAGGTACAGGTAGAAGCTCGTGGCGCAGAGCTCGCATGGATGCGTCGAGGCACGGAGTTCCTTGGCGATTCGAAGCGTACGACCGTATGGAGTCAAGACTTATACGAGACATAATGTATGGACGTCGCCTTCCGAAGCATCCGCTATATTTTTCAATCATTCTAAACTAAAACATAACCAAGTCTTTCCCTTTTTTGAAACCCAAATCCTAATAAGCCTCAACACTTCAAGTTTGAATCCCAACTAGTCTTTCAAACCTGATTGCATCAATGTCTCAATCACAATCGTGTGCATCGAAGTTATCATTTGCATCGTTTGTGTTCTATCTTCAAAATTTTTCTAAACCCTTGAAACAATCGATCAAAATTTGATTCTCTTATTATGCATAACTCGAATGCACTCTTTGATCCAAATTCCATTAATATCGTTTCAAATCCGACCAAAGTAAAAAAATTTGCTTTAATTCAATCCTTAAGAACATATTTGATTTTATCAAAACACTAATTCATCTTCAATCATCAACTTTCTTCTATACTAGAAAATTTGATCAGACATATTCGATTTATTGACTCAACCAACGATAATTACTCTAATCAAACCTTACGAGATCAACATCCCAAGTATATGGCCTATGCAAATTTACTATGTTACCTTAAACTAGTTCGATCAAGCTCCAAGCCCATGCTACTTCAAATATCACACCTCCATCAATACTTCCTCCGAGCACACGATTTATAATCACTCGTCAACTCATCATCAATGTTTCATTCATCACTTTTATTTGAGAAACACAAATGAGGCAAACTATCAATATGATCGCCATCTGACTAATTCTTGATACCGTCATGTTCCTTCGATCGCGAGCCATCTATTCGTCAAACAACCAATATCCAAATTGTAGTCCAATCCAAATCCTATCAAACATAAAAAATTTAAGAATATTTGTCCAATCTCAAGCCTCAACTCTATAAATTAGCTACCCTAGCTCCATAATCTACAAAGGCGACCCTCACTAAGTCGATCGACCAATTCTATCTCTAGACATAAGGACGTCTACCTAACGCTAGGCTAACTCACCAGGCTATAGTCAATTATTATGATCACCTTTCCATGCAACCAATATCAAAAAACTCACCCATGATCCTAAGATCAAACCATAGTCGATAGTACATGGTTTTCCATGCAACAAATATAAAAAAACTCATCCCTGATCCTAAGATCAAACCATAGTCGATATTACATGATTTTCTACCCAAACTCGCCTCACTCCAATTTCTAAACGTCGAACATAGATTTTTCTACTTGCATTTGCAACATCCAGTTCAAGGGGTCTGAGTCTATTCAGTAAAGCCATTCCTATGTTAAGTTTATTCCAACAATTACCCTCGATCATAACATGGTTCCACGACATCAATCTAACAATTCTCTAAAGTTAGAATCCTAAATTTGTTCGTTAGATCCACCAATCCAAACTCATATACCTTGACTACAAAATTAAAAGTTATAATCCACTGATCATAAGTCGCAATATCGGTTCCAAAATCATAAGTCGTAAAATCTCAATCATAATTCTGCCAACTAGAACTTATCTCAAATTTCTATACATACTAGTCCTCAGTTCGTGCATTTATTTTATTGCAACATTGCACAATCATCTACTATCAATTTTTGAGTCATAACGATCCTGATATCAATGACCATTCAAATTTGATTCAATTATATCACGGTCAACTCATTCATCCTCCAAATCTGCCAATATTTTCATTCTGCATAGTAAGCCTAACATACATTCACGCATACTCCAAATTCACCACATCAAGTTAAATAAACGTTCGATATTATCATTTAGTCTGTCATATGCCAAAAAATATATAATTCGTTCAAACAACACCATCAACACAATTACCGTTCGTCAAATCAGAGTAGTCCCGAGATATCGCATATCGATCTATGATATGTCTCAATACCATCAATGATATACATAACCAGACGATCTTCCTTTTACAACGAACTCGGAGTCGTGCAACTAATGCTATTATCCAAACTGGATATACAATCAGCTCCTCCACATTTATGATCAAATCGGCTATAGCTATTTCTCGAACTAGTTACAAGATTTCACTCGTCTAAACTGAAATTCACATCTGTTGTTGTCTAACATAGGTTATTGTGCAACATAATCCTTTGATCGTATCAATCTATACTATCTTCCACGCATCCATACAACATTTGTTCATCCAATTTCAAGATTGGTCAAGTATACTCTAACTAAGGTCATTGAGTGATACCATCTCAAATCTTTAGATTCATTTTCCTATCTTCAAATTCAAACTTCCATGTGCACTATCCTCCAATCGTGCATTCTTTCATTATTTTAATGCAAAACTTAATTTTGTTCTATTCTGAGCCAATTGCTTTTGTATATGATTTCAGGTTGATTCCTCGACTAAGTCATCCATCCCGTTACACACTAACTTCTCCTTGATCAAACTATCTATATACTCTATCATTTTGTATTCCATAACTAGCTCAATCCCAATATGACGCACGTCGTTTCTTGTTAGTCTAACCCAATCTTGCACGAGATATCTAAAATAACGGCTAACTAGACATACAATCTATGACTTTGTATTATTCCATCACTTTCTGATAGACTTATTAGTACCCGAATCCTCAATTGATCGAATATTTCTAAGGCTATCCTATACACCACTCAGGGATCGAGTCACTCGATAAATCCTCGAAACCAATTTCAAATAACAATCGATATACTTTGAATCTATGGTCGATACATTCCTCAAATTCCAAGCATGTTTCATCTACGTTCAGATCGACGATATCATTGTCCGATAGCTATCAAACATTATATGAATCGAGTATAACTTATTCTCGTCCGAGAATAATTGGATCTTGTACACCACTTTCTAACATCAACACAAGTCTAGCTATGTAATACTCAGTCCAACTCAGCCAACCAGGCCTTACATGAAATTATCTTTTAGTCAACAAACACCTGTGTGAGATTTATTAAATATCTAGACTTATTGTATGGAGTACATCCCCTGAAATATTGAGAGAGAGAGAGTCAACAACATCGATTTTGAGTACAACATCAGAGTTTAAAATAATTATATCCAAAATCCAAGAACGTAAAGCCGTATTCTGATACCACTTTGTCGTATCCCGATTTCGCATAACCGATTGTTCTCGCGTGAGCGTGATGCCATGGAAACCTAAGTTGTGCCCGCACAAAGCAAATACCAAAACGACTGATTGAACTGCTAAATAACAGAGTCGCACAAAAGTTCCAAGCAAAAAATTTGAAACAATACAAATGTATAGGAACAAAATCATATTTATTGATATTGAAATAAAAGATACAACGAGTGGAAGCCAAGGTTATAATCACTCAATCTCTCTCCCTCTCTCTCTCTCTCTCTCAATTACAATCTCTCCTGCCATGAGGCTTACAACTTGAAGAAAAATACAATAGGTAATATCCATACATTATGTCCCATATAGGTAAAGTTTTCAACGCGGTAGCACGTCTCAAAATGCCAAGGAACTCCATACCTCAGCACATCCAAGCGGGCACCGTATCGAGCAAGTTGCTACCTGCATCATGCATACAAAATTGTTGGATGTCAGTACATAAAATGCACTTATGGGGAGGCCTCTCGTCCACCCATACAAAACCAACACGTTATTTTAGTAAGTGTGCACTATGATTTTAGTAGTCTTTCTAATCTTGCCTTAGGATCAATTTTATGGCATAAACTATAAAGACTACTTATGTCACCACATCGTGACCGTGCTATGCGACAGAATAAAGCTTACCATTACTTACCTTATGACCTTTCTTGTTACAATACAAGTGAATCCATACTCAAAGTCACAATATGTCAACCAAAGCTAACTCAATCTATAACCATAAGTAAAGTGTGTCTCTGCAGAAGCCAAATCTTAGGATTGCAAGCTGGTCACATGCCATGCATCCACAAAATTTACAAACAATATTCATACACACACAGCCAATCTCCTCCCATCCCCCCCTCACTGGAGCAGTACTACTCTACCACAACTGACCTCATTTTCCATCACCACATCACTACCATCATCACCACACCACCACTGCTATCATCACATCCTCTACTGCATCACCTCACCACCACCTATCACCTACTCCTCACCACCCCAACCAGCCCGACCTGCGACTGCCCCTGCTTATTTGGCCGCCACCGCAACAAACCCATGTTACCTCCGCCTACAACCGGCTATTATCCCAATCACCACCACTACAACCATAACAGCTTCTCGACCACCTCACTGCTGGTCGACACAGCAAACTGTTATTGCCGGGGCACAATTTTTCGATAGAAAACTGAGAATATGAAACAATTATAAAAATAATATTCCAACACAACATTTCTAGGAAGGTTGTGCAAGTATAACGAAGATCTAAAAAGATATCGTTATGATATTACAAGAATCTAAAAAGATTTCGTAATCACAGCAGCGAAGTAGATGACAGGCGAAAGATGGAAGATGGCCTGCTGGGGTGAATGATCACCGTTGCTCAAAGCTTTATTCGCCCTACACGAACAGCTTCCAGGAACCAGCAAGTTCGTCGGAGAACTTGGAACACTCCTGCTCTTCTGACTCCTCGGATGGACACGAACTCCCGTATAAAAGCAACCTGGTGCGACGCCTTTCCTCTCTCTCGAAGGCTACGATCAGAACTGTGTTAAAGAACACGTCTGAATACTTTGTTTACTTGTGCTAAAGAACACTTCGTAAACTTTCTGTGGTGGCTTCTCTTTCTATTCTGTAATGAGCCTTGAGAGAGAGGATGCCTTATATAGGCCCTGCAGCAACTGGTCGGTTGCCACAAAGTTAGGGACGTGGTAATAACCACCCCGAACATGTAGCAACCGCCCAGAACATGCAAATGCACGTTCTGCTGCCAACTGCGCACACCCAGCGCTCCTTGCATCAACAATAAAAGCATTCATGCTTTTTGCTCTTGGGAAATTCATTTACATGGGAGCTAAGCCCCGTAGGGGCTTAGCGACTCGGGCTCGAACTCGGACTCGGGCTCATGGGCTCATGAGACGTAATATGGCATTTTGTTGGCGCACTTTGCACTTAGCACGTCAGCATTGTCGCTAGGCGCATAGTGCACTTTAGTTGCGCTCGTTGCGCGAGCCACTTGCGCTGCCACGTTGCGTAAGTCCAGTTGCGCTGCCCAGTTGTGCAAGCCCAGTTGTGCTGCCCAGGTGCGCACCCAGGTTACGCTCAGGTTGCGCTGGGTTGCGTTGGGTTACGCAGGGTTGTACTGGGTTGCACGGGTTGCTCGGATTACGCAGGCGCACTGGTTGCGCTGCGTGCACGGTGTGCGCAGTGCGCGCAGTGTGCGCAGTTCAGTGCGCGCTCTATCGTACAGAGTGCAAGGAGTGCTGGGTATGCGTAGTTGGTAGCCCAAAAAAAGGTTGTAGTGTCCCGTCCCTACATCATGCCCCGTTCTTTGTCCACGAGGTATGCGAGAAAGGAACACTGTTGTCATCGATTCGGTCGGGACCGATAGGTCGAGATCGAACGAATCGGTCGAACGGGAACAGTTGAATTAAGATCCATTCCCCGTTATGGAATGACTTCTTCAGAATCAAGTCTCATATTCAGCGGGTAGCGCCTCAAGGATTGACTCTGCAGCTGAGTCGGGAGAGACCTCCCGTTGCTCTGTTTTTTACGTCGCTTGCTTTGGTTTTGGCTTTGGTTTTCTGAATGCGCTTTCGTGAATGTTTTCGATGGTTTTCATGGCTTGCATTTCGAACTCGCATTTTGTATCGAACTCCTTGAATAATACAGTATTCTAATCGGTTGCTTGTGCAATTTCAGGTAATCACGTAGGTGACGTCTAGCGCGGCCAACAAGTCTCTCGCCTCAAGCAAACTCAAGGTGAGTGGCTGACCTCCTTCGCCTCGACGCTCTATTTCAAAATGAGAACTCAAGTAACAGTATCAATTTGAATGGTTCACTTGGAAAATATAAGTCCTATGTTCAGATGAGAAAAGATAAGATTCTAGCAAAGAGATAAAATTATTTCTGGGTTTGAAAATAAACCAAGTAAATGAATTGATTACTTAACAGCCCCAACAATACCCTAAATTATGCCTTATTAACATAACTCGGTCGTTGGACAACTTGTCGACAAGGGGTGTTTTTACCGTTTCTTCGGATCGGAAAGCCTTGGGCCAGGGGACCGATCCGGCCATGGAGGAAACGGGGTATAGCCGAGCTGAGTGTGCAGCAACAGGTAGTTCGGGGACTTGCTACTTGCGGTACAAGGATCCCATTTACTAGGCTATGTCTAAGATGGCTAGTTAATGCCGAAGACCTGTGGGTAATACACCTAATATAATTATTATCAACTAACAGGAAAGGTGATAGTAAGTTTTATGTTGCACGGTGCGCTCTGTCGGGAGAAATTCTAGCGTAATTCACTTGGTTTATGTTCCGCCAAACTGTTCGCATGAAAATAACTAGGATGGTTAGAAAGATCACAAACAAACAAGTTACATGTTTTATCTAAATTCTTGAACCAAATAAGAGCTTAAAAATTAATTAGCCACTCGCCAGTACATGTTGATTGTACTGATCCTCGCTCTCTCTACAGGTACGATAAATCAAGAGGAGCGTGCCACGTGAAGGAAGGCAACGCTCGTGTGTTTTGAAGCTTCGTCCGTACGGCCGAAGCCCAGATCCAATCTTTTGAAGACTCCGTTGTCGAAGACCAGAAGATAGATGGAGCGACTCCCCACCATCCCAGGTGGATTTTGTAATGCTAGTTGTACCAACTAATGGATGAAATATATGGAACGGCTATCTCATCGACGTTTATTTTGTAATAGAGTCAGTTTGTAAAAAGCCCGCACGATGTCTTTGTATCGAGTCTGTAAAATGATGTTCATTATCAATATAGCTTAAGTTTTCTTCTTTATAACGTGTGTTCAATTTACTCTGCGCATTCTCTTGTTGTTGTATTTCGGATAACCTTATGACTATGCCTTGTGCGATAGCAATTTAGGTTCGCACGACATCACGTCCGGGGGACGACTATCGATTCTACGGAATCGGGACGTGACATAATGGTATCAGAGCACGACTTTACATCTTTGGCCTTCCGTTTGAGTCTCGAACCTTTGACCTCGTGTCGATGAGATTAGTTGTTCCATACAGCGAGTCCGTAATATTTTCTGAGACTAATACGAGTTGCCTTCTAAATCTTAGAGGTCCAAGAAATCGTAGGCAGGAACGAAAATAGTGCTTCGAGTGACTCGAGCAGCTCAGGGGCACAACCCTCAAACGTCCCTATGGACTTCATGGAGCGGATGATGCGCATGTTGGAAACGCAACAGCGGCAGGTCGAGGCAAATCAGCGTCTGAACGAACAACATCAGCAGCATGTTGAAGAGCAGCAGAGACAAGTCGTGGCACGACAGACTCAGTTCGATGCCCGATTCGATGTGCAGTTCAAGTTGCAGCAGAAGCAGCTTGATACTCTTCAGCAAATCGCCCAGACGGTTGTGGCCAACGAAAATTCTGTGACGACTCACACTGCAGCCGAGCCTGCGGTTCGACCGATTCAAATCGAGCCGGAGGCCCCCGAGAATTCACCTACGACACCAAGAAGCTCCAACTTTGAGGTGTCAAAATTTACGAAAAATTGCCGAACTTTATTCTATGGTACTGAAGACCCTTCTTTGGCGATCGATTGGTTGGAGGAGTTGGAAGACCGGTTCGAGCTTCTGGGCGTCGATGAGTCCAAAAAAGTCACATGCGCTCAACTTCTACTCCGATTGAACGTACATGATTAGTGGGCCGTACAAAAATGAGCGATCAGACGCGACGATGAGAGTGACAATCTTTTGGGCCACCTTTCGAAAGGCGTTCGAGATCGAGTACCTCCCTGCAGCCATTCAACAAGACAAAAAAAAATGAATTTATGCAGCTGAAATAAGGGAACAAGACGGTGAGGCAGTACGCAGCAGAATTCAATAAGTTAGCAAAATTTGCTGGAGCATTCTTGCCAACAATGGAGAGTCGTACTCGATGGTTCGAAGTGGGACTGCGGCCCTCTAACTCTGCTCATGTGTCAGTTCTCGAATAAGATAACAGGCGAGTCCCTGAATCAAGCCCTCCGCCTTGAACGCCAATATCCCCAGAAGCTGCCGGCGCTGTGCATACATACCATCACAAATGTCCTAGCCACGCGAGAGGAAACAATGGGACCAAGTGTCCAAACAATGGGCAACAAGACAGACAACAAGGGCAAAATTTGTGGCCTCAATGCACCCGATGTCATCGATTCGGTCACACTATCAATGATTGCTGGATACTGGAGCGGGGATGCTGGATCTGTGGAAAAATGGATCATGTTCGTTCTAATTTCTCAACCAGAAGGCCGAACCCAATGGCTCCCCAACAGCAGCAATATCGTCCAAGGAACCAGGGTCAGCGCCTCGAGTCCAACAAACCGCACCGTAAAATGGCCAAGACCGTCGCCCCAATGCCCAGGGCCGCGTCTACGCCATGACTCGAGATGAAGTGATTGCATCAGATACAGTAGTGTCAGGTATACTAAATTTCATTAATGTGCCTGCTCGTGTGTTATTTGATTCAGGCGCTTCACATAGTTTTATATCGGCAGACTTTGCCGTCGAGCACAAATTTCCTATAATATCATTCGATCTCGATCTTAGCGTAAGTACCCCTTCGGGCGCACCACTACTCATGAATTTAGCCTACGGCGATGGGATCATCTGTATTGGGGGTCAAAAGATCGATCTTGATGCGATAGTTCTAGATATGAAGGACTTTGACATCATACTAGGTATGGATTGGCTCGGTCCTTGCAACGCTACCATCGATTGTGCTGAAAAGAAGGTCACCTTCCGCATACCTGGAGTGCCCGAATTCTGTTATACGTGTGGTGAAGCATCGCCGGCCTGCATGGTGATCTCGGTAATTTTTGCTCGGAAGCTGCTTCATTCCGGGTGCGAAGGCTACATGGCGTCCGTTCGTGACACGAGACAGGATGGTACAAACGCGGGTCAGACCGACATTGTGGAAGAATTCCCAGACGTGTTCCCGGACGAGCTACCCGGCATGCCGCTCGATCGAGAAATCGAGTTCACTATCGACACCTTCTCCGACACTCGACCGATCTTGAAAGCTCCGTACAGAATGGCCCCAACAGAATTGAAAGAACTGAAGGCACAACTACAGGAATTACTTGACAAAAGGTTTATCCATCCGAGTGTCTCGCCGTGGGGTGCGCCCGTGCTATTTGTTTAAAAGAAGGATAGATCGATACGGCTCTGTATCGACTATCGGAAATTGAATAAGGCCACCATTCGGAACAAATATCCCCTGCCCCGCATCGACGACTTGTTTGAGCAGCTCTATGGTAAAATGGTATTTTCAATAATTGATCTGCGATCAGGTTATCACTAACTCAAAGTCAAGCCAGATGACGTACCGAAGTCTGTCTTCCGCACACGCTACGGCCACTACGAGTTTTTGGTAATGCCATTCGGTCTGACAAACACCCTGTCGTCTTCATAGATCTGATGAATCGGGTGTTCCGTCCGTTCATTGATAAATTCATAGTAGTCTTCATCGACGACATCCTCGTCTACTCGAAGGATCGAGAGCAACATGCAGAACACCTGCGGATGGTACGCCAAACCCTTCGAGAGAATCTGTTGTATGCGAAGAGGAGCAAGTGCGAATTCTGGCTGAACAGTATTGTAATGACCATTGTTCGTATTACGTATTTTGGTATACGTGTACGTATTTAGACCCGTATTGCATGTCTCTCTGCTTGATTTATTTTGGCATTTCATTGATTGGTTTATTTTGGTTCGGTTCAGTTTTTTTGTGAACCTAACACCACCCTCATTTATATCCCACCAAACATTTATCTTTCTCATTAACTCTTCTTCTTCCCTACCATTACTTCTCCACCAACCTGAGAGAGGAAGGTGTAGGCAAGTGCATCTTGCTTCATGGAGGAATTTCACTTTTATTGTTCCAATGTCTTCCTCATGTGTTTCTAACCCACTTTAGTACTTAGCATTTTTATTTCCGTGGTTAATTTCTTGTAAATCTAGCTTTGTGGTATTTTCGGTTTTCATGAATTTTAATCTATCAAACCTGCATATTTTACTAGTTGATGGTTCCATGTTGTAGAGAATTCCATTTAACCCAAATTTGACCTATGGAAGTCTGGATTTGGGTTCTTATTGTTGTTTGATGGAGCATGGAGGCCATGGTATTTTCCATGGACATGTTCTCTGTGGGAGCCATTAATTTTACTTTTGGCCGCATGAGCATTTCTTACCTCTGAGCCGCATGGCCATTTAATTGAATATTTAATTGCTTGGCCGTATGAGCATTTTTAGCTCTGAGCCGCATGAGCATTAATTAATAGGCCATTGGCTCATTAGCTGGCCGCATAAGAACTATTGCATGGCCTTGCATGCAATTGCTTGCATTACTCATTAGTTGGCCGTATGGCTACTATTCATTGTTAGCCGCATGACTACTATTTATAGCTGGCTGCATGTAAGCATTTATATGCTTAGCCGCATAAGCATTGAATTGCTGGCCGCATGTAAGCATTTATATGCTTAGCCGTATAAGCATTGAATAGCTGGCCGCATGGCCTTAATTATTTAGTTGGGCCGCATATGCATTATTTGGCCGCATAAGCCATTGCTTGCATGCAAATGCATGCCTTGCTTGCATACTTATTAGCATTTGTTACGTGGCATTTGCATGCATTAGTTGGCCATTTAATTATTATCTTTGCATGCTTATTAGCTTTGGCATTAGCTTGCATACTTATATATTTAATTATTGGCCATTTCATTATTGGCTGCATATGGCCATTTTATTGTTGGCCGTATATGGCCAATGCATGCATGGCCGCATATGCCCCCCCTCCATTTAACTGCTCTGAGCCGCCTGGCCATTTAAATGGCCGTATTGCAACAACATTTATATGCTGTCCGTATAAAAAATTTTCTTAGCCGCATGAGTCCCCTACAGCCCTTGCCCCTGCTAATATTTAATTACTAAATGTATGCTTGTGCCATATTAATTTAAGTGTGTTCCCTGACACGATGATGACCCGCTGTGGTGTACTTTTGACAAATGACATGACATGATAGTGGCCCATCGTGGCGTACTCCTAACAGTGAACTTGACATGATATACTTGACATGATATACCTGACATGATATATCTTGATATGCTGTTGCGACGGCTAACATAACATGACAAGAATGAATGACCTGGACACCGTGGACGATTGTGCTTATACAAATGAACCATCTTATCTTGTATCATGTTTAGGATGGGACCCCTGAGTACCACGGTCAGGGATACCTACTGAAATTGACTAAGGCTAATAACTAGAATAACACAGTAGTCATGAAGAGATTTTCCAGCTACAGGCAATCCCGTTATCTGGGCGCCCCACTTGGGATCTGTAGCCTGCCGTCGAGTAGGGCACATTTTCAGCATACTGTCATCTGTTGTACCCTCTAAGTCACTTAAGGGTACATGCGTTTCCTGGACGATGTACCCACTTGAATTCAACCCTTAATTGCGTCCGGATAGCCTGGATGGTCTGCAGGGCTTGTGGCTGTGGAATAATCTCATTGCATCTTGCTAGTAACTAGGCATGTGATAACCCTAGTTAGTTAAAGTATCAAGCCGTACTTATTTCTTGGCCGTGAATGATTGGATGGAGTCTAATCAGTCTAGTCTTGTCTTGATCCTGCACAAGATTGTTACATGACCAGATTGCTTGTGTTTACCCCTGTCGATAAATGGTAGGAAACCAAGTTTCGTTCAGAGGAAGGGTTACAACCCCGGTCCTTGTTTGGTTTACGGGTTATAACCTGGTTATCTGAATAGTTCCATGGTTATCTCATCGTATATCATCCCGATTTTTCCCATATTTTCAGTTCTTACTACTTATTATATTATGTGCTAATTGCTGGTTTTAGTTCCTAAGTGAAGCCTCCTTTGTGGCACTTGCTCTTTCTGGGATCTGACCCAGCTGGTTTTGTATGGCCAGATTTTGGATCAGCTCCAGAGGATCTACCGACTTTCCAGCCCGATGGTGACCACCAGGCGTAACCAGAGAAACGAGTGGGTTTATTTTTGGCTCTCCCACTCTATTGTAAATTTTTATTTCGAGGCGTTTTGCCGGCGAGCACCGGTTAGCTCGTATTGCATACCTTATTACTGTCTGCCTACGGGCTGTAACATGATTGACAGATCCTAGGGTTGATCATGTATTACTAAACTCTTGCTAGTCCTCACATTTTGTAACGACTAGCTTCATGATCAGCTAAATATGTAATGTTTGGGACGCCTTACTATTGTATATTTGGTGATCTTACATCTTGTAACTTTTCTTGCTTGCTTAAGATTGAGACATTTAGGCTTGTTATTGACCATAGGAGACCGATGGATTGTAGTTAAACCCTCATATATCTAGACAGCCGTGACCGTATAGTGAGGTGGACTCCATATCATTATACGTAGCTGGCTATATATGCCCCCGCTCTCGAGTATTCTGGTTCTGGGGCGTTACATGGTTTAAGTGGTAGCCCATGCAGGTCTTGTAAATCAAGATATGTGAGGGTTTACCAAATAGATATCTTAATCAGTACTCGCCTTTGATCTCAGTTCGTATCCTCAGAATTCCTGAAATTCTTGTCCGGATCACATGCTTGTATCGTTGATCTGTCTTGGTCCTTCCTTATTGTTCCCTATGTCGTCTTCTTCAGCGGCATTGTTCCTGGACCTGCCGATCAGCGAGGTGGAGCACCTCCCGTGGACTAGCAGCAATCTGGGGATCAAGCCCAGCATTCAGGAGTAGCCTCCAGAGTCATGTCTACTGGGGGTCAAGAGCCACCAGTTCAGCCAGTCCAGCCTGCAGAGACTGATGATGGCACTTTGGTAGGTCTTATCAGATCATTGTTAGCTTCTCAAGATCGTCGAGGTGATGCATTGCACCAGACAGTACAAGATGCTATGAACAGAGGCGGTCATCCAGGGAACAGTGCGGCCAACAGCTTCAAGCGCTTGAACCCTCCCTTCTTCGATGGCAGCGAAGATTTTATTGCTGCTGATGCATGGCTTCAGGATACTGAGGTCATCCTAGAATCAGCCAGGACCCCAGAAGACGAGAAGGTGGCCGTGGTGCACCTACATCAATTGGATTTGGCCCGCAGCTGGTGGGCGGCACAGGCCGTTAGATTAAGGGTACCTATTGCTTGGGCAGTATTTCGTGAGAGATTCCAGACCAAGTATTTCGATACTGTAGCTCGGTATGATCTACAGACGAAGTTCACCAATCTGAAGCAGATGGACAAGACGGTCGATGGATATGCCGCCGAGTTTTTCAGGATTAGTCGGTTTGCTCCCACCTTGGTAGCGACCGAGTTTGACAGAGCTCAGCAATTTCAGCAGGGACTCGACTTGGAGATTTTGCTGGCGGTGGAGCAGTTTAAGCATCATACTTTTGATGCGGTATTGAGGGAAGCTAGGAGGCATGAGTATACCTCCCAGAGGATTGTGGACAGGACCGGAGGTCGGAAGCGATCTCACGGCCAGATGACCTAGTCCTCAGCACCAGCCCCGACAGCTAGGGCTTTGACTATTGGAGTTCCCCAAAGGGCAGATTCGGTTACGTCGGTTCAGCATTCGACTCCGACGTCCCCTCAGCAACAGAAGCAGAAGCAGTCTTCCGTAATAGGCTGCACTCATTGTGGGAAGCCAAGACACGTTGTTTCGGAGTGTCGTAGAGCACATGGATTGTGTTTGGCTTGTGGGGCACCGGATCACAAGATAGGATCCTGTCCGAATTGGGCCAGCTCATCGTCAGCGAACCTAACCAGTCCATCGGTTAGGGGACCAGCACCAGTGCAGCAGCAGCAGCAGCAGTACCAGCCTCCGAGGCCATTGTCGCCTCAGGCTCAAGTATTCCAGCAGCAGAGACCCCAACAGTACGCCCTGACCCCAGCTCAGATTCAGAACCGACAGAGAGGTTTCTA
>JANAVB010028834.1:0-17756 GCA_029216955.1 Iris pallida | reverse complement strand
CAAATGTCCTCTGCTGACCACAAAATGTCCATAGTTGACCACAAAGTCCACAGTTGACCACAAATATTCGCAGTTGACCACAAATATTGTACTAGGTTTTCTAGTACACGCACCTCTTTTCACACAAATCTCATGCCTCTGGAACCCAGCTGTTCCATGGCATTCTTTCGCCCGATACCAAGAACCTCCATATCCGCCTTACCGCGGAGTTGTTCTAGGTATCCCTATCAAACTTATTATCCGTACCTAAAACCAAGGTATGCCAAGGATAATAGGTCCACAAATGTCCTCTGTTGACCACAAATGCTGTATTAGGTCCTCTAGTACATGCACCCCTTCTTCACAATCATATGCTTCTGGAACCCAGTTGTTCTATGGCATTCATTTCCCGTTATATAGAACTTCCACATCCATATTACCTCTGAGTTGTTCAATGTATCCTCATTCGAGTTCACTCCTACCACGTCCTCATTATCTCTGAGTAGGAAGGCTCTACTTTAGACCCATATTTACCACGTCCTCATCACCTCTGAGTAAATATGATGGTTTCCTCTCTCAACTTATTATTCGTACCTAAAACCAAGGTACGCCAAGGATGATAAGTCTACATAAAATCCCCAACGGAAGTACCCAAACCTATCACGTCCATGCTACCTCTGATAGGATTGCCACACCTAAACAACTCTACTTTCCATGATTCTTATTCAAAGTATTCCAAATTTGCAATTTGGAAACTTTGAAGGGGGTCTTATAGAAGCATGGAAAATATTGCTTTTAGTCCCACATCGGAAAGGAGAAGAAGAAAGGGCTCACTCCATTCTATAAATAAAGCCCTCTTTCCTCCTTTGAAAAGGGCACCAACTTCTCTTCCTTCCTTCCAACTTGGACTCTTTCTACTGTGCACCTTCGGGTGCTAAGTCAGCTATCCCAACCTCTGACCATCAGAGCTCAGTCAGCTATCCCAACCTCTGACCATCAGAGCATCCCGCTAAGCGGGCCTCTAATAAAAAGTTGTACAGAATCGCCCGTATCCAGCTCCCGGCAGCAAACGGACAGGGTGGTTCTCAAGAGTCTCCCAACAATGATCAAGGGCAAGTACTTTTACTAGTCCCGCATCGGGGAGAAAACATGATACCTACGCACTCGTGTGCTCGGGATACCCGGGTCCACAAAGCGAGTGCAAAGGTTGATCAAGATGTCCTTGACTTGCGAGATGTGATCCTTCACAAGCACAAGGAAAGAAGGGGAGTCTCATGCGTCTGAAAACCCAGAAAGCTCCATGCGGCCCATGAGGATTTTATGCGGCTCAAATCCAGAATGCTTCATGTGGCTCAGAAAGCTTCATGCGGCCCAAAATTCCTTCAGAGCCTCATGCGGCTCAGAAATCCCCAATAGTTCCATGCGGCTTAGGAAGGAGCCACGTGGCCCAAAGTAGTTCGCCTTTACAGCTGGCCATAAAGTAACTGCCTCATTAAATACCCTGATGGAAGCCCTGACAATGACAGCTCTGACAAATAAAAGCTCTGACATAAAGATTGAAATGATGACTCTGACATGATGGTGTGTTCTTAGAGAAAAGAAGAAATCTTTTCATACAGCAGGCATGATCCGCCAAATCCCAAAGCTCTCTATGCGGCTGCCACTCCTATGCGCCTGACACCCCTATGCGGTTGCTCTTCTTATGCGGCTGCTTCCTTCATGCGGCTGCGGTTGCTTCCTTCATGCGGCTGCCACCTTTATGCGGCTGCTTCCTTCATGTGGCTGCTTCCTTCATGCGGCTGCAACTTTCATGCGGCTGCCTCCTTCATGCGGCTGCTACCTTCATGCGGCTAGGATTATGGGGTGCCACCCATATGCGGTTCACTTAGAGACCGCACACGACAGAGAGACATGTGGCGATCCTCATGACAAGTTAAGACACGTGGCTGTCTTATCCCCTCAGAGTCATGGCTGCTCGCAAATCCTGACAACCAGATTTAGTGCAATTACCATTATTACTCAAATCAAATATGATTTGTTGTGATTAAGCAAATTGGACACGTGGAGGGAGATCCGAGCTTGTCATGACAAATTATGAAGATTCATTACAATCAGCATAATTGCCCATACAGATTTGGCACAATCAAGAATTAATTGCCCAGATGTGATGCAATCATGATCAATGGTCCAGATTATTGGCCGCCGACTTTTCAAGGGGCAATCATTGCAAACCCTAATGATCACACCCCACTCCTATAAATAGCAATGTCCATTCCCTTACAAAGGATCAGATCCCGATTAAAAAAAAATATAGCAAGGTGCCATTCCCTTGCAAAAGATTCCTTCCACCCGGCTGGACACCCAGAGAGACAAAGGCGCGCACAGAAGTCTTTACATCTTGAGAGAATTCTTCACCGGAGCCAAGGCTACGTCTGATCGTCCAAGAAGTAAGGAAGAGGGTCGTCGCTTTCCCGAGCCTCTATCGTCACCCTCCCCCCTAGAATCAAAAATAAACAATCGTACTTAGATTGATGTACCTAGATTTTTGTCCCTAGGCTTTTTTTTGTACGAGCGAGTTTGTATTGTGAAGTAAAAGTCCAGTCCTCCGATATAATTTATTTTGTTCTTTTATAATCAATGGCAAACTGACACCACTGCTGGGAGTACTCGAATGATAGCCCATTTGGTTTTCGTCCCTCTTTAATATAATTCTCTCCGGTCTTCCATGACTGTTGGGAGTCAGATTCCGATCGTCTGCCTCGGATGAGTGGCGTGAACAAAGAAAAGGGGATAATCCCTTGGCATTGTTGGGAGATACATTGCCCTTTCCCCAAACTTGAACACCCAGGACTCCTTCTTGGGGTTTGTCTAAGATTGGAAATCGATTGCATCCCCAAACATGAATGCGGGTTTCAAGTAATGCTGGCCATCCAATGACACCAGTAATTCTCCATTCATCAAAGACAGCAACATTCTGTCTCCCTGAGCATCTATCAACTGTTGTCTTTCCTTGGGATACTGCTTGTCGGTTTGAGAAAACTCGACATAGGACAAGTTCTCCAGATAGTTTGATCCCAAAATGCCAGTTGGGGAGCCAAACACCTCGGAGAGAGGATGGATTCCCAAGTCCACTGCAAAAGAAGTTCAAAAGAAAAAATCAAGTTAGTAAACTCAAAGTTTAAACTCTACGCAAACTCAAGCTCTACGCAAATGTCTCTACACGAGTGAATTTTTGAGTTATTATGCGTAAAAGGTTCTTTGTTTTAAGAGAATTTATTTTATGCATTTCTCTGAAAATGTTCTACGCAGTCTATGACTAAATTTTTACGTGTACTTTTTCTTCGTTCAAAAGAGTAAAGTTTTACGTGTGAAAACACATAGTTTTTTTGACTTTCGTATTTTCAGATTTACGCTGGCATATATAACGTGAGCGTATTTTCAAGTTCTACTGGCACGTATAACGTGAGCGTATTTTTGGTTTCAAGTTTTACGCTGGCATGTATAAACGTGGGCGTATGATTTAGAGTTATTCTTAGGTCATTTCTCTGACGAAATCCATAGTCAAAATAGATAGGGTTTCTACCTATCATGGCTGGAGCCACGTTTGGGTTGGTCTTTGGGGTCTCTTCGAGGTTCTTCTCCGGTGATGCTGCGGTGGCGTAGAGTTCCTCCGACGATCTAGCCATCGACGAAGCGACAACAAATTTCTTGCCCTTAGCTGAGGCGGCGGCCTTGTTCTTGGGTGCCATTTGCTCGAAGACCGATTTTGAGGATAAGTGCAAAAGATTGAGAATGAAAGAGATGAGTAAAGTTCTCTCTCTTCCAACAGAGTTTTATTTATAGAAAATTCAAAATTGATTCGAATTCTCGAATGACTATTGGGTATCCCTAATTTAATGCTGGTGACTGTTGGGTATCCCTAATTTTATGCTGGTGACTGTTGGATATCCCAAACTTTACGCTCCTGTTCAAAGTATTCCAAATATTGGAAAATTTGAAAACTTTGAAGGGGGTCTTGTAGAAGCGTAAATAAATTTCAAAGAAGTTGAGATCTTTACGCAAAGACAGTTCCAGACTCTACACGAAGCCCATTTCAGACTTGACGTAAATGTCAAACTGAGTCAAACTCAAGCTCTACGCAAGGGTTAAATTCAGACTTTATGCAAAGGTCAAACTGAGTCAAACTCAAGCTCTACGCAAGGATTAATTCAGACTTTACGCGAAGACAGTTTCACTCTCTACGCGAAGAATGAGCTGTCCATGCTGCATTAAATACATGAAGATACTATTCTGATAGATTGATTCTCTAACAAATAGTTGCACAGAAGCCAAGAAGATTTTTCACACCAACCCAGGATTGTTGTTTAAACGCTCGAGGAACAACCTCCTCTTTACGCATAAGAGTTATTTGAGCTCTTACGCTCAGGGCTATCTCAGCCACTCTTTTTGCACGTAGAGTTTATTTGAGCCTTTACGCTCAAGGCTATTTTTAGCCGCTTTACGCAGGAAGCTTACTTTGAGCTATTTTACGCTCAGACATGCCTAAACAGCATCTTTTACGCACCGTCTGTCCTAATTATGTGGGAACGTGGTTTTCTGACGTAGCCTTCATGCCACACTTCTCGAAGAACGTGTGTACGTGTTCTCTTTATTTTATTGGATTATGGAACACGTGTCAATATGGGTAGATGCCAATTTCTGTACCTGGGTGACAGTTATTCTACCAGCCTGCATAGAGACCCAATGTTAGTGCTTTTTACGCACAGAAGGACAAGCCTATAAAAACTTTTTTTTAAAGAAGAAGGGACTTCGTTTTTTAGGCTAGATATCTAGAGAGAATTCATACTTTCAGAGCAAAGTGATTTTCTAGATCATTTCTCTTCAACTTTTTCTCAAGAACAGAGTGAAGCAAAGCAGGAAAGCATTCAACCGTGCCATCAGTGCCAATTATGTCGAAACCTTTCTGGTGACTTAGTTCTTCCAGTTGTTCATCTCCAAGCAGTTTTCTTCATCATCATCGTGTGGTCCAAGGAACAAAGTGATTGCTCTCAGATCATACTTCCATAGCAATACTCCCCAGAATTTACTTGTACTTTTGTACATTTTCTCTCGTTTTCTTTCAAAAGCCTTAGGGCATTTTGTTAAGAGAACACTGACTCGAGCATGCTAGTTGCTTAAAGGCAATATCCAGGAGATGGTCAATTCTGGTACAATTACTCTCCAATAAGACGAAAAGACTGTAACGAATAACGTTATCTCTCTACAGTTTGGCAATTTTTCTGCTTAACTTGTACAGGATGGCATCATCCCCATCCCGAGGACCACTTTGGAGATTGTTAATCTCCCACCTGCATGAACTGATGGTCTTTTTCCTCTGTCTAGTGATAAGGAGGAAATCATGAGTATCCATCAGGATTTAGTGGATGATTTCAAAGCACCTTCTTCATCCACAAAGTCCAAGAAGATGACCAAATACAAGTCATGTCATATGACTTCATTAGGTGAACATTATCTTCCACCTTTACTAGATACCTTCATCTCGGTGGCAGATTCTTCTTCTTCCTCTGAAACAACACTGCCAAAGCTAGAGGCCAAATATCAACCAGCTTTCCATTTGTATAGTTCACAATCCCGTGAACTAATGACAAAGATGGGATATGATCTACAGAAGGCCCCCGACTTGAATCATGGAAAAGGATCTCCAATACCTCTTTCTCTTTGCATTCCACACAATCAATCTCGCGTTGGCTTAGGTTTCTGGATAAACTCTTCATCCTGTCAAAAGAAACATTCTAAAAATAAGCATTCCACACTCCTTCCTCTTGCTAAGTATAGTTCTATGTTTAAACCATGGCTAACATGTTTATTATTCTTTGTAGGCACTTTTATTTTAATCCAACCCAAATGGATACATCGTAGATATCGAAGGATAGAATGTGTAGGGAATATGAGAAAGGAGTTGAAGAGTTTTTTTAAGTTTTCAAAACTCCATTCAAATCCTAATTCTGTAATACCCCAGTCCCAAAATAAGTTGGACCAGGTATAATAATACATGCCAGCATGTCACTAATGGGCCAAATCCCGTAACAAGCCCATTAGCAAATGCTTCAGCTGTAAATCATGATAACGAATCCATAACAAACACACTACAAGTCACGGATCACGTGGTACAGTGCTAAATCTCATTTAAGCAAAATAATCAATACACAAGATATCCAAGTCCAAAATAATAATAATAACAATGTCAACTATCCAGGAGTAAAGATAAGTTAGAAATGTACAGAAACTAACCCATCACCAAAGCAAAAAGAAATAAGTAATCAACTACAAGTCTACTGAACTTAAGAAATAAAGTAGCATTGTCTAAAATAGAGAATGACATGTCTCAAGAGAATCCTCTGGCAATATCTCATCCTCCTGCACCAGTACGTCTCCTGTCTCGACTTAAGAACCATAGACCTTAGGGTAGCTGTCACGCCCTTGTCCCAAAATACTCGAGACCAAGCTACGTAACATTGGCCAACATATACATTCTAGAGGATTTTTTTCAATTTAATAGAATCGCCAAATACGTATATTGCTGTATCTAAACAATATCACAATCACAGGTATGCTAATCTCATCCACAGAATAAGTAGAAATGGTCTGAATTCGATAAAGTCAAGTAATCAGAAATAGTCATATAGAACCATGATGAGTATATGAAGTTGGTGGAGACAAATCTACTACTCAAATATCTCCAAATCGAGTACTGAAAGAAAATATAGAAAATACGATAACTAGATACAGACTCTGCGTGAAAGCTGCATCAAGATGTACCATACGCGATCAGATAAGTTATCTTGGGAGATCTCCTCGTCGTCCAAAACCGTGTGTAGCCCCTGGCCGTACGTCTTCTGGTACTCCTTCCCGCCTAATCCTGGAAGGTAAACCAAGTCCTCAGAGGAACGCAACAACATACATAATATACAAGCCACTATGGATTAGAATGAATAAAGACCAGGGGTTCTCTATCAACTATGTGTATATGCAATGAGGACAAGTTTCAATATATACGGTTGTCTATGATAGATAGGGCACTCGTGCAGTAGCCCTCCCTCCAGAAACCCTTCATGCAGCAACGATAATTGAACACTAATCGTAGCCCCTACGTCTAGTGACTGTCCTCCCCACCCAATATATTAAGAATATGTCGACTCCTCGACACATTCAGTCCCTAATCAGAAATCCAATAAATAGTACAATAGAATGACTAGAATGAGCTATATGGTCACACGCTCCATCATACAGATGATCAGTCGAGTACGGGGATGCATATCCTATATCGCAGCACCATCTCTCCGTGTCCAAAGTAGTGTCAGGTTCCTGCGAGATATCGGTGTATCCGTTCAGTAGTATAAGGACAGTCCTATATGGCCTAGGTTAGAAAATAAAGAGCCAACGTATCTCGTTGGTTGCACCTAGAGTCATGCTCGAACGTACATACCAGTACGTCTCCTATATCGACTCTAAAACCATAGACCTCAGGGTAGCCCTCATCTCTGACTAAGCCTAGGGAATAACCAGGTCCTCAGAGGACATATCAAGTACATAATATACATGCCAAGTAAACAGTATAACGCCCCAGTCCCAAAATACGTAGGACTAGGAGATCGTATACATGCCAGCTACGTATCGAGAGGACTCCAGCCCAACTCGAATACGTATAAGTTGTCTGGTTGTTCTAGATCAACTATATCTCAATCGACATAATAATGATAAAATCACGAATCAAGTACACTAAGGTTGATAATACCGTAATACACTGATTCTATATTAGATAAATGCATTAGAGTGGATCCCCAATAACATTTATCATGAACAAGCTAGAAGAAAAATGAAGCTTATAAAAGACTAGGCTATAATAACAGCGATAACAATATAGGAAAAATATAAATACGGAAGAGAACGATAATAACAACAATTAAATATACCTGTAGTCGTGGTGTAGCAACCATCCTTCATCATTGTATCATTCCTTCATCTAATACATAGAGATCACCAGGTCCTCAGGGGACTAGCAAGACATACAATATATATGCCTACTGTACAGTAAATAACTGTCACGACCCGCACTCTGATTAGGGGCACGAGAAGAGGGTACGTCCAGCCTATGCCGCAGATCGACGGTAGAACGTTGTATAGTCGTCTACAAAACTACACTTAACAGTAAAAAGGTACCTGTACTGTATATACACTCCGAATGGAGGTGACATAGCAATACAGTCTCAATCACAAAACAAACTAGGATAGATAGCACGAAATGGAAATATGATAGATATAAAAAAGGAAAATGAGTTCAACATCCAACACAGCTAGAGAGAAACAAATAACATCACAGAGTCACAAAATAGAAATATAACTATACAGTCTAAAACAAAAGCTGGATTGCAGTACAGGCAAGCCTAACTAAGCTAACTACTCAGGGAGTATAAAATCTAGTGGCTCAACTATCAGGCCACAGTCCTAGCCTAAGTCTCCATCTGTCTCGACCCCATAGTAGGTCGAACAGCCTGCCTCAGAAACATCTGTAATATTATCAACGGTATCCTGTCAGGAAAATGAGCAAGTACAAACACTAACAGCAGTTCCATATGAATTGACAAATTCTATAAGAGACAGTATAATGAATACAAGACAAGATATAGGATGACTTGGGAACCATTCGAAAGCCGAGTTACAACCCTTAAACCAAACAAGGACCGGAGTTGTCACCCTTCTCTGGAACAGAACTTAGTCTCAAATCAAGATACAGCATAAAGGCATGTAGAGCATGTAAGTAAATGAATATCATAGCATGGTAAAAAAGTACTGAAAGTAGAACTGAACAGGATATAAGCTACGATAAATAAATGTAAAATGTGACTTGAATTATAAGCGCTATGTGATCGGCTAGGGATCATGATCAGGTTATCCACTTGGCCCGACAATCACACGGTGTTCTCACGAAAAGTCATGCCGGCCAACCTGGATAATAAGCACATGGAGGAATCTGCTACACCCTACGTGAGGTGAGAGTGGCGCAAGCAAAATAGTGACAAGGGGCTTTGATCACATAACCCCTAATAATTCACCAACCCCGAATAGTATTAGATCTGGACATGACACGTCATGACACGGGATTCCATAAGAGGGTAGCAAGTCCCCTTAGGAATCAGTGTCTATATTAATACACGGAATAAGACAGAAAATGTACCAATATACCACGAAAAATTTAGGAACAAAATCCCATGTCATGATCCAACGTATACTAGTCCGTGAACTATCGTGACCGAAAATCGAGTAAGATACTACAACTGAATCAGATATAGCAATATCAAGATAATGAAAACTACCAGTGAATATACTCGTATGCGGTCCTGAGCTGATAAGGTGAACAGACGCTCAGAGATATCACAGACCTAAAGATGAGATACTACAAGTCAAAACATGGTTTAATAATGAAAAAAGCTAATCGAGTCATGATATGCAAGTCTAAGTCAAAACTAGGTCAAACTAAGTCACACCGAGCTAAACTAGGTCATACTGAGGCAAACTAGGTCACACTAGGACAACCAATGTCAAACAAGGTCACAGAAAGTCAATCTAAGTCAAACTAGCTCAAGGGTTGACTTACAGTTGACTTTTGGTCAAAAGTTAACTCTGGTCACACTGAGTCAACCCTGGGTCAACCCTAGGTCAAACTAGTCAAATGTTGACCAACAGTTGACTTTCAGTCAACTGGTCAACTCTGGTTTGGTTTTGGGTCGATTCTAAGTCAAGTGTTGACATGAAGTTGACTTTTGGTCAAAAAGTCAACTCTTAGTCAACGGAGGTCAAGACTAGCCTAAACTACCCTTATCTAGTCATTACCTACCAAGACAACCTACTTCTAAACCCATCTTAGAAGTCAAACTCAATATCTTAACAATACCCCATTACCTACATTTACCCTTCACAAGGTAAATACCAATACCTTGCCCATTACAAAGGAAACCCCTCTAGATCTAGGATACTAGCCTAGGCTTCTTAGGGTAGCTAGATACTATCCTATATAGGGTTTACCAACCAAGAAATCTAGGGTTCTTGGGCATCTAATCCATCTTATGGTCATGTTGGTCATCTCAACATTACCTTAGTGTATCGTCATGATACGCTATGGTATCTTGAGATACCACACCCTACTCTCTACCAACCTTCCTAGTTCACTCTCCCACACTCTCCTAGTGTCTAGGTTAGCCACTCTAACTAGTCTTCTAGGATACTAACCTAGTTAGGACACTAACTTAACCAACTCACTACTACACTAACACAAACATCAAGCTAACACCAATAATAACTAACCCCTCTAACTAGATACTCACCCACACTAGACACCACCCAACTAGGCACTAACTAAGGGTTTATATAGGTCATCTAGGGGATCAATTTTTGGGGCAACATGGGGTTCAAATGGTATATGTGAATGTATGAATTTGAATATGGATATTGGATGGATGAATGGATGAATGAATATGGGTGAATTCATATATGGGGTGAATGAATATCTTTGAGTGAATGAATAGGGAAACATGAAAGGAAGGATGAATAAAATCTTGGATGGATAGAAGGTGGATGATGCAATGAATAAGGAAATGGAAGAATGAATGAATAAATGGGTAAAATGAATGCATGGATGAGAAAAATACATTCTCTCCATCTCTCTCTCTATCTATAACTCTAAAAATACATTCCTACTCTCTCTAAGCTCCACACTCACACTTACATATTTACATATCCACACACACATTCATATAATACACATATGGATACACACACACACACACACACACACACACACCACACACACACATATATATAGATATATATATATATATAATATAATATATTATATATATATATATATAAAAAAAATATATATATATAGATATTATAATATATAATATATAATATATATCATTGATACCATTACATAGATATATAGATACACACACTTACAATATGTATATACATATAACACACTATTATATATGTAAAGAGATTCACACACACACATATTAATATAGACGCACATGACACTCTAATATATATATATATATATATATTTTTAAATATATATATTATAATATATATATATTATATATATATATAATATATATATATATATATAATATATATATAAATATATGTATATATATATAAAATTATAAAATATATATATATAAAATATAAAATATATAATATATTATATATATATATATATATATATATATATATATATATATATATATATTATATATATATGCATATTTTAATATATATATATATATATATATATATATATATTTATATATTATATATATATATATATATATATATATATATATATAAAATATATAATATATCTATTATATATATATATCTATATATATTTTTTTTGGAACCAGGTAAATTGTTTATGGAATCGCTCCCACTGGGATTCGAACTCCTGACCACTCGGGCCGCATGCATCTCTCTTAACCACTAGGCTAGAGGTCATTTGCATATATATATATCTATATATTATATATATATATATATATAATATTAATATATATTCAGGGTTATATATTTATATGTATATGTGTCTCTCTATACATTCATATATATATATATATAATATATATATATATATATAATATATATATATATATATATATGAATTAAGAGCAATACTCTAGGAATCTAAAATATGAAATTAAAATAGAATATTCATTAAATCAAATCACAACCACATGAAGTAGTCCAATATTGGGGGATTTCTCACATGGACACAAAGCACAACACAAAGGACACACCTATGACCTACAAATGGACACGAAACTGGACACAAATGGAGATACAACCATGGGGGTCATTCCTACGGGTTCAAAATATTCCTATATGCATGTAGGGGTGCATTAGAGAGAGATTATACCTTCCGGGAGAGAGATTCCAAGAGAAACCTCTTCCGACACGATACCGACACGAAGTGGCCTCCAAATGGACACGAACCAAAGCCAAATCCTCCCAAACTTGGCTAGTACCCTCTATCCATGGAGTAGAGAAGAAATGAATAAGATTTGGTGGAAGAAGGGATTGATTTGGAGATAAAATCAATGGAGGTTGCTCTCAAAATTTGGGGAAGAACAAGAAAGAGAAATTTTGGGAAAAATGAAATGAATGGATAACTCAATCCCTCCTCCTATGGCCGGCCATAAGGTGCTTAGGTGTCCCCCCCATGGAAAGTCTAATATGCCCCCACTTGTCCTATTTGAATTAAATTAGGAATGGGCTTAGGTTGAGGCTAAATGTTAGTTTTAAGGCTCTAATTAAACCTAACCTACCCATGAATAACTCTAACTCTAACTCACTAACGAATAATGTCTGTGGGCCATGCCTAACTAATGATGGGTCCCACTAGAGTCAAAATACCCCTACCCGGTTTTCCGTTACAAGTCGGATTGAGCTGAAATTTGAACCCGACTCAAATAACCCTAAAACAATATCATAAATAATGAATAATTTCAAAAATGAAAAATGACCAAAATATCTCTGTTCTTGAAAACTGGGGGTGACAAATCTATCCACCTTAAAAAAAATTCGTCCTCGAAATTAAAACAAGCAATCACAGAGAAACACATGCAGAAAACAATCCTCTCAAATACTTCCAAAAAATTTCAGCAAAATGAAAATCTCTTAGGCACAACAACACTTGCAAAAAAAACTGTTACGTGTCCGACACGGACACAAAACCAACACAAAATCTCACCTATCAAAAGCCAAATCGACAATCACCAATGCAAAATATCAAAAATAAATCAAGAGGTCCAATGACCAAAACATCCTTGGGCCAGAAATGATACTGAATATCCTAATCACATGGTTAGGCTCTAGGTCAGACAGTCTCTAAGGTTTCATTAGCAAAACATAAAAATCTCAAGTCATGGCTTAAAATTTTAAAATGATTAAATCTCCAAAATCAAAGCATGAATTAATGACAATAATTAATGACTAAAACTATAAAATTAAAATACTCTCAATTAGAACTTGGTGCTACAAGTCTATCCACCTTAAAAGAATTCACCTCAAAAATTAAAACAAGTAAAACACAGAAAAATCATACAGTTCGACAATCATATCGTCTGTCGAGAATCATGATACTCAGAATCTCCCTCATGCTAGTGAACAAGGCTACGATAACCACAGAGTCCTTGACTATGGTACATTTATCTAGAATCATGGTATTTAAATTTTTGCATTGCCGCATGCTTGGCAGCAAAAATCTTAAATCCCACACCCTAGAAATACATCATAATCCGACTATATGTCCTCCCTATGCCTGCTAGCATAACCCAGAGGATCTAAATCATAATCAAGGGACCTAGCCCATACGACTTATCTCAGAAGAAAATCACATCACAAGAACAAAATTTTATTCAAACGATCAAGGAACATATGGAATCGAATTTCAAGACAGTTTATAAGGAGGCAAATACGGAAATGAGATCGAAGATTGGAACCTGCACTCTGCCCTACTGCTGCTGACTGTTCTCAACTGCCTGACAGTATATACACTCCGAATGGAGGTGACATAGCAATACAGTCTCAATCACAAAAACAAACTAGGATAATAGCACGAAATGGAAATATGATAGATGTGAAAACGGAAAATGAGTTCAACATCCAACACAACTAGAGAGAAACAATAACATCACAGAGTCACAAAATATAAATATAAGCTACTACAGTCTAAACAAAAGCTGGATCGCAGTTCAGGCAAGCCTAACTAAGCTAACTACTCAGGGAGTATAAAATCTAGTGGCTCAACTATCAGGCTAAAGTCCTGGCCTAAGTCTCCATCTGTCTCGATCCCATAGTAGGTCGAGCAGCCTGCCTCAGAAACATCTGTAATATTGTCAACGGTATCCTGTCAGAAAAATGAGCAAGTACAAACACTAACAGCAGTTCCATATGAATTGACAAATTCTATAAGAGACAGTATAATGAAATACAAGACAAAGATATAGGATGACTTGGGAACCATTCGAAAGCCAAGTTACAACCCTTAAACCAAACAAGGACCGGAGTTGTAACCCTTCTCCCGATCAGAACTTAGTCTCAAATCAAGATACAACATAAAGGCATGTAGAGCATTTGAGTAAATGAATATCATAGCATGGTGAGAAAGTACTGAAAATAGAACTGAGCAGGATATAAGCTATGATAAATAAATGTAAAATGTGACTTGAATTATTAGAGTGCTATGGGATCGGCTAGGGAATCATGATCAGGTTATCCACTTGGCCCGACAATCACACGGTGTTCTCACGAAAAGTCATGCCGGCCAACCTGGATAAAAAGCGCACAGAGGAATCTGCTACACCCTACGTGAGGTGAGAGTGGCGCAAGCAAAATAGTGACAAGGGGCTTTGATCACATAACCCCTAATAATTCCCCTATCCTCGAATAGTATAATGGATCTGGACATGACACGTCATGACATGGGATTCCATAAGAGGGTAGCAAGTCCCCTTAGGAATCAGTGTCTATATTAATACACGGAATAAGACAAAAAATGTACCAATATACCACAAAAAATCTAGGAACAACATCCCATGTCATGATCCAACGTATACTAGTCCGTGAACTATCGTGATCGAAAATCGAGTAAGACACTACAACTGAATCGGATATAGCAGATATCAAGACAATAAAAACTATCAGTAAATGTACTCGCCTGCAGTCCTGAGCTAATAAGGTGAACAGATGCTCAGAGATATCATAGACCTAAAGATGAGATACTACAAGTCAAAACATGGTTTAATAATGAAAGAAAAGCTAATCGAGTCATGATATACAAGTCTAAGTCAAAACTAGGTCAAACTAAGTCACACCAAGCTAAACTAGGTCATACTGAGTCAAACTAGGTCACACTAGGACAACCAAGGTCAAACAAGGTCACAGGAAGTCAATCCAAGTCAAACTAGGTCAATCTGGGTCAAGGGTTGACTTATAGTTGACTTTTGGTCAAAAAGTCAACTCTGGTCAACTCTAGTCAATACTGAGTCAACCCTGGGTCAACCCTAGGTCAAACTAGTCAAATGTTGACCAACAGTTGACTTTCAGTCAACTGGTCAACTCTGGTTTGGTTTTGGGTCGATTCTAAGTCAAGTGTTGACTTGAAGTTGACTTTTGGTCAAAAAGTCAACTCTTAGTCAACGGGGGTCAAGACTAGCCTAAACTACCCTTATCTAGTCATTACCTACCAAGACAACCTATTTCTAAACCCATCTTAGAAGTCAAACTCAATATCTTAACAATACTCTATTACCTACATTTACCCTTCACAAGGTAAATACCAATACCTTGCCCATTACAAAGGAAACCCCTCTAGATCTCAGGATACTAGCCTAGGCTTCTTAGGGTAGCTAGATACTATCCTATATAGGGTTACCAACCAAGAAATCTAGGGTTCTTGGGCATCTAATCTATCTTATGGTCATGTTGGTCATCTCAACATTACCTTAGTGTATCGTTATGATTAAGGGTGAGTATTCGGTTTATTCGGTTCAAACCGAACCGAATAACCGAATACCGAATTCGACCGAAACCGAATAAACAAAGCCAAAACCAAACCGAATTGGTCAATAACCGAAAAGAACCGAACCGAACCGAACCGAATTAAATCGGTTCAATTTTCGGTTTATTCGGTTTATTCGGTTTATTCGGTTTTTTTTGGTTTTTTTGTGTTTTTTTTTGTTAATATATATAATAACTAAACATACCTAGATATATTTATTATATACATAATGTATATACCTCTATATATATATATACACCTATAGTATATATCTATATATATTTAGTATATACCTATATATATATATATTTTTTAATTAATACCTATATATATATATATATATATATATATATATATATATATATATATATATATATATAAAAACTAAAAAAAAAAAAAAATATATATATATATATAAAAACTAAAATTTCTTATTCGGTTTTCGGTTTTGAACCGAAACCGAAACCCAAAACCGAAACCAAAACCGAATAAGAAAATTTAGTATTTTCAAAACCGAAACCGAACCGATTTCTTTCAAAACCGAACCAAATCGCTTATTCGGTTCGGTTTTCGGTTCAAAACCGAATAATGCTCACCCCTATCATGATACGCTATGGTATCTTGAGATACCACACCCTACTCTCTACCAACCTTCCTAGTTCACTCTCCCACACTCTCCTAGTGTCTAGGTTAGCCACTCTAACTAGTCTTCTAGGATACTAACCTAGTTAGGACACTAACTTAACCAACTCACTACTAACACTAACACAAACATCATGCTAACACCAACACTAACTAACCCCTCTAACTAGATACTCACCCACACTAGACACCACCCAACTAGGCACTAACTAAGGGTTTATATAGGTCATCTAGGGGATCAATTTGTGGGGCAACATGGGGTTCAAATGGTGTATGTGAATGTATGAATTTGAATATGGATATTGGATGGATGAAGTGATGAATGAATATGGGTGAATTCATATACGGGGTCAATGAATATACATTGAGTGAATGAATAGGGAAACATGAAAGGAAGGATGAATGAAATCATGGAAGGATGGATAGATAGATGGATGATATGCAATGAAAGAAGGAAATGGAAGAATCAATGAATGAATGGGTAAAAATGAATGCATGGATGAGAAATGGGAGGGTGTATGGATTGAATTTAATGGAAGAATGAATGGTTTGCATGAATGAATATATGAAAGAAATTGGGGGCTCATTTTGGACTGAAATATGGGCTGTTTATGGGCTAATATATGGCTGAATGTAGGCTGATATATGGGCTAATATATGGCTGAAATGTTTGTGAATATGGGGGCTTATATGTGGCTGTCAAGTGGCTGAATTTGTGGTGAAATAGGTGGCTGAATAGGGGCTGTTTTAGGCTGAAATGTGGGGTGATATGTTGCTGTCCTGGGGGGGCTGTCAAGTGGGGCTGTCATGGCTGATATAGGACTGCTAAGGGGGCTGGTCCATGGGGCTAATACCCCTCCACAACTGCTGCTAAGAAGCTGTTCTTAGACAGTCCCCTGTGGGGACTGTCACCCAACCAAATCAGTCCCCTGGGGGACTGATTACTACTACCACTGCTGCTGTTTGCAGCAGTACAAACCCCCCCTTATTCTCTCATTCCACCTCACTCCACCACTCTCTACTCTCTCTCCATCTCACTAACACTCTCTCCATCTATGTCCTATCTATAACTCTAAAATACATTCTCTACTCTCTCTAAGCTCCACACACACACTTACATATTTACATATCCACACACACACACACACACTCATATATATACACATATGGATACACACACACAACACACACACACACACACACCCACACCACACACACACACACATATATATATATATATATATACACATTAGATACCATTACATAGATATATAGATACACACACATTACAAATATGTATATACGTATAACACACAATTATATATAAGAGATTCACACACACACACAAATAATAATATATACACATGACACTCTAATATATATATATATATATATATATATATATATATATATAAAATATATATATATATAATATATATATAATATATTATATTATATATTATATAATATATAGAGAGGAGAGAGAGAGAGAGAGAGAGACATATACATATAAATA
>JANAVB010028833.1:0-65457 GCA_029216955.1 Iris pallida | reverse complement strand
CTTTCCAACGAAAAGGTAGGGGCAAATTAAAGAAAGGAGGTGCTGATAATGCCAGGTAAAGTTAGTAACCTTTTATATTTTGTTTGTTTTATTACATCATAACAACTTAAAACTTCCAACGGAAATGGGATCGCCATTTATTTTCCTATAAAACCTTAAGGTGTCTAACTGAGATATATGTATCAAGTAGCAGTTTGCTTTACCACTGTATCGTGACTTTACCAGTTTGTTTGACTCGTCGTCCTGAAAAAATTTTGTACCCTAGCAAAAAAATTAGACAATTAAAATAATATAATAACACTATAAGAGATATTTGAACACATTAGGCAACACTAAGGAGTACCATCAAGCATTAAGTGACAACTGGATCATAATGTAGATAACTACAAATGACAGTAAAACAAAGCAACCGGCATAATACCCATAAATTTTATCCACCCTTTGTAATTTCCATGATAGAAGAAAAAACGAGGCATCGAGTTCCATTGTTCAAAGACAAGTCTAAAACCACAAGATAATAAAAGCCATGAAGTTATGAAAACAATATACCCATCAATCCTAGTCATCTCCTCCAAATGTATTGTCTTAACCATCCACGGGACAAATTAAATCATCGAACTTACATTGTAACATGTATCATATTTTATTGTGTACCATATTCTGTCGTGTCGCATCGATCAATACAAAACACGTACCTATATGTTACATTGTGCCTTCCAAGTTCCAATACAACCATACGACACATATTGCTCAACTCCATACCATATACTAACAGCCATGCCGCAAATAGAAACAATATTAAAATATAACTGTTGTTGTCAGGAAGTTGTTTCTTGTATCTTGATAATTTTTTTTACTGGATGCTGGTTAAAGACTTGAGTAAGGTAACAGACTTGGGTAAGGTAACATTTTTGGACCCTTTCTATGAGTATTGGCGTCGGAAGGTTTCAGTAGTTCTGACAGCTTCGGTCCCTCCAATTCCAATCTGAAATGACCGAAACATATTGGCTTCAGTCGATACTTATTTTTTATATATATCATTGTGTTGATAAATGGTAACGCTACACTAGAAGAAACTATTTTGCTGATATTTTTTCTGGAATCTCTCACAGGGGTCATGACTTTGTGCGCACACTCATCAAAGACAGCGATAAAGTCTGACCAGACTTCATCGTTAAATAGCCCAAGTGTACAACCAAGCAGTGAGGATGATTTTGATGACTTTGATCCATGTAGATCTTCTAAAGCCACTGAGTAACCCAAATTCTACTAATTCTTTTTGATCCCTCTATTGTAGGTGTAATGCTCAAGAGCCTGTGTTGTTGTTCGCAGAAGAAGCAGAAGAGGAGATGGATATTCAGAAAGACCACCTCAAATCAAGAACAGGTGAAGCCGACAGCGACTGCAGAGCAGAGGCATGCTATGGCGCTAGCCGTCGCGACCGCTGCCATGGAAGAGGCGGTAGTGGCCACAACGCAAGCGGCCGCGGAGGTGGTGAGGCTGACTAGGCCTAATCCTGGATTCGTTAGAGAGCATCGCGCCGCCATTGCCATCCAAACGTCCTTCAGAGGCTACTTGGTACGTAACTATTTTCTCTTTGGAGTTTGATTGGTGTTTGATGATGAATTAATTTTGTGTCTAAAAAAAGGCGAGGAGGGCGCTGAGAGCTCTGAAGGGGCTGGTGAAGCTGCAGGCGCTGGTACGAGGGGACAATGTGAGGAGGCAGGCGAACGTGACGCTGAGGTGCATGCAGGCGCTGGTGAGGGTTCAGGCGAGAGTGAGGGATCAAAGGATGAGGCTCTCCTATGACGGCGCCGGCTGCAGCAGCACTAAGTCGTCGCTCAGCTGCGATACTACTTCTCTTTGGGACTCCCAATATCTTCAAGAGATGGCAGAGAGAAGATCCATGGTCAGAATCTACTTTAGTAAATATTTCTAATAATTTGGTTAGCAAAAGAGATATTTATTCCTATTTTTGGGTACATTCTGCAGTCGAGAGAGGGGAGTAACTTCGCAGATGATTGGGACGATCGCCCACTCGCGATCGAGGAGATCCAAGCAATGGTAGACACAAGGAAAGAAGCTGCACTGAAACGAGAGAGGGCTCTCTCCTATGCTTTCTTACATTTGGTAGTTGTATATATATATATATATATATATATATATATATATATATTTGGATATTCAAAGTAGTTGTAAATATATATGTATATATTTTGATATTCAATGTAATAAAGATGTTGATATGTACTCTATTTTGAGAAATATAATAAAGATGGTGATATATAATGTTAACTTTTTGGAATGTAATATATATGCAGTATAGAGCATTATAAATATGCCAATTTGAATAATATAAAGTGTTATAAATGTGCTGCATTGAGCCTATACATATTATCTATTCATAATGTTTTAAAATTGTTCTGAATTGTGCACTATATATTAACTATTCATAACGCTTTTATAGAAACTATTCATGATGGTTTTTTATAACGCTTTTAAAAAAACATTTATAACACCCATTTTCATAACGGTTTCTTTGAAAAAAAAAAGCGTCATAGTTTGTCATTAATGACGCTTTTTAGCCATCATTAAAAGGATTTTTTAGTAGTATAGTGATAATTTTTGGTTAGATGCTATGCAAGAGGAATTAAACCAATTCGAACGAAATCAAGTTTGGGAACTTGTTTCCAAGCCCATTGATCATCCGGTCATTGGCACCCGTTGGGTATTTCAAAACAAACTGAATGAGAATGGTTTAGTGACTCATAATAAGGCTCGACTCGTAGCTCAAGGATACAATCAAGAAGAAGGTATCGACTACAATGAGACTTATGCTCCAATTACGAGATTAGAATCCATTCGCATGTTATGTACATTTGCATGTTTTCATAATTTCAAATTATTTCAAATGGATGTTAAAAGCGCATTTTTGAATGGTTTTATAAAAGAAGAAGTTTATGTAGCTCAACCTGCAGGTTTTACTGATTTCAAAAATCCTGATTATATTTCAAGTTGAAGAAAGCCTTATACGATTTGAAACAAGCCCTTTGTGCTTGGTACGATCGTCTAAGATTTTCTACTTGACAATGGTTATTCAAAAGAAAAGGTTGACACTACACTGTTTATAAAATCTTTGAATAACAATATTTTTTGATTCAAATCTATGTAGATGATATTATTTTGGATCCACCGATGAATCTCTTTGTCAAGAATTTTTAAAGTGTATGCAGAATGAGTTTGAGATGAGCATAATGGGAGAGCTAAAATTCTTTCTCGGACTGCAAATCAAACAAACCAACAATAGGACGTTCATAAATCAAGTAAAGTACATAAAAGATTTTAAAGAAGTTTGACCTGGAAGCAGTCAAACCACTTAGCACTCCAATGGCGACTTCAACCAAGATTGATATTGATGAACATGACAAACCCGTCGATAAGTAAGTATCGAGGTATGATCGGTAGCTTACTGTACTTAACTGCTAGTCGACTAGACATTATGTTTAGTGTTTGCTTGTGTGCACGTTTTCAAGCCAATCCTAAGGAATCACATCTGTGCGCAGTTAAGAATATCTTTCGATACCTTAAAGGCACTTCTTCTGTCGGCTTATGGTATCCTAAAACTACGTCATTTGACCTAATCGGTTATTCTGATGCTGATTTTGCCGGATGCAAAGTAGATAGAAAAAGTACCAGCAGCACATGTCATGTCCTAGGTAAAGTCCTAGTCTCTTGGTTTAGCAAGAAGCAAATTCTGTCGCATTATTAACAACTGAGGCTGAGTATATCGCCCCAGGACGTTGTTGTGCACAACTTTTGTGGATGAAGCAAACTTTAGAAGACTTTGGATTACATTTCACACATATACCCATTTTCTGTGATAACACTAGTTCTATTAATTTGACTAAGAATCCAGTATGTCACTCTCATACTAAGCATATCGAGATTCGACATCATTTTCTTAGAGATCATCAACAAAATGGGGATATAGACCTTGTATACATAGACACACAGAATCAATTGGCTGACATTTTCACAAAACCTCTAGTGGAAGATCGTTTCAATTATTTATGTCGAGAATTAGAAATTTTAGATGTCAATAATATTAATTAATTTTTTATCAATTAGTTTATTCAATACTCAATAACTGTTTTCGAGACAAGCCTACAAAGAGTCTGTCTATCCCCGATGAACTCCCGTTAGCTGGGCAGTACTCCTACAGCTAATCTGAAACAGATGCTGAGTAAAGAAAATTAATTTATAAATAATATTAATTATATTATTTGAAGTTTAAAATTACTAAACTTTGAATTAAATATTTGAAATGAGTTGGTGAAAAGGATATGGCCCACACTTCCTGTCAAACTAGTATTTTTCTTATGACTCCGACTGTGGTTTACCTGAGATTAGACCGATTCTCCTCCTGCTGCTCAACCAGCTCGGTCTGACCTGACTTTGACTTCTGATCATCAATTTCATAGATGTTCGATTTCATGAAGTTTCTCTTTATCAAAGTTCCCAGGAGAGAAAAGAGAGAACTATGGCTTTCTTATTGCCCACAAAAACTTGAGTGAGGGGTAAGTTACTCGGATAAGGAGTGCTGGATCAACTTAAAAATTAACCCTGGCTACTCCTGGAAGGAATGCTGCGACTGATACATTGACTGGTTCAAGATAACAACTGAATCTGCTACTTTTCCCTGAGCGGAGGGTATGAAAGAACTTGGAGTTGCCGCTCTTGGTGCTTTGGCATTTGTAATAGGAAGAAATTTAGCTCGAGCTAACGCGAAGAGGTTCGGAGACACGAGAGCGATAGAGCTCTTTACTCGCCTTAACTAGAGTCAAAATTGGAACTCTAACCATAGTTGTAGCGAGGCGATTCGGGTCTGAGGGTTGTGACAATAAGTTAGACATTGGTTCATAGGTGGTACCCCTCACTCAAAGTGAGTGGAAGGGTTCTTCGACCTCGAGCCATCACGCTCTTTAGGAACAGAAGAAAGGAATTCAACCGGCGAGTAGGGCTTGTGCCTTCTTCTGTTCGTTCTTCTTGTTTGTCGCGGCTACGATATGAAGAAAGTGGCTGGACCAATATGCCTTCATAGATCCCAGGACCTAGTATTGGGTGTTGTTGGCCGATCAACCAGATCCCGATGTACGATTCTTCTCTCTATTGCGACAACAAAGTCGCCATTCATCTTGCTGAGAATCTAGTCTTCCACGAGTGCACCAAGCATATTGAGGTTTTGGCACCAGATATCTGGAGGTGTAGAAAGAGCTGCGGTGAGAAGGGAAAAAAACATCAAAAAACGACGATTGCTCGTGAAGCTTTCCACATAAAGACCCCTTCTTTCTGGCAAAGAGATCACAATGACAGGTACCTTCGAATTCGAAGCGGATGAGGGAGAAGAAGCTTTCCTTGATTCTCTCGGAACTACTTCTCTCAGTCTAGCATTTTCGCCCCTTGCCTCAATAATTTTTTTTAAACCCAGGAGAACCCTAGGCGAATTCGGCCCGAGTTCGGTCTGAATTCGGCCAGAGTTTTGTTGGTGCTATAAGTTTTTAAGTCAGAATTCGAGGCCTTCTCCTCTTCATCTCTTCCAAACTATTTCATCATAGCAGTATTAGCAGCCGAAGAACCCCCAAACCCTAGCTTTTCTCCACTCATTTTCTTCTAATCCACGTGGAGAGTTCCATCCAAAATTTGGATTCGTACGGAGATTCGCGTCCTCTACAACATACTTGATTCTCGGAAGGTATAACTCATTCTCTCCTCCACTTTTAAATTCTTAGGGTTATCTAGTTTTGGGAAGGAATGCCTAAAGGATTCAATCCTTTCAAGATGAAGAAGTCTAATGCCAGGAAAGAGGCATCGTCTTTCGATCCATACATGGATTCACTCTTTTCCCCGGTCTAATCGGGTGACGGCGTGTTAGATGAGTTTTACTTCAAAACTCATGTCCAAGCTTTGCTTTGGTATGCCGACTTTGCTATGCATACAATATGCACAGGCTCTCCGATTAAATGGACTATATTTCATATCATCGTCCTTTTTTGAGGTATTAGGGTTACACCGTCTCGTTACCCAACAATTTCCTATAGCTACTAATGTCCTTAGACTATTCTATAGTAACTTCGTGTTAGACACTTTTACCGCAAGAACTCGTGTTGGCGGGATCGATATCGAGTTCGATGATGTGTTGCTAGCAGAAATCCTTGGTATTCCAAATGAAGGTGCCCCGCTCGATGACATCACCGACTTCGACTTTCCCGAGGGCACGACTCTTGTTAGTTTCAAGAATGAGCTTTGTGCGCCAGCACGTGCTCGTCCTGGAAAGTTCAAGGCCAATAACTTGAACTTGTTTAACTACGAGTTACATCGCATCATCTATTCCACTATTCTTCTGAAATCCACTTCAAAAGATGATATCACTGCACTAGAACTCTCAGCCCTCTATCACACTCTTAAGAGGATTCCTTTTTCTGCCTCTAAGACTATCATCCAGATGATGGAAAGATGTCGCAAAAGAGAATGCAATCTCTCTTATGCAATGCTTATCCCTCGCATCTTTCAGCATTTTGATATCGACTTATCCACTTGCACTATGGACCCTGAGCCCAAGTTTCTCAAGCTTTCTCGTCGTAGCATTGCCACTGCTCCTCCACCTCCTACAACTCCTACTGTACCTGTTCCTCCTCAGACCTACTATATGACTTTTGAGGGTATTCATCAGCACCTTTCGGATATGCAGACTTTCTTTGTTGTACTTCCAGGAAACGTGAGTTCCGTGACGTGACATGGTTCCAGGCTATTGCCAACTCGTTTGCCGATCTCCGATTTGCTCAGCGGGTCATTCTGCTAGCTCCCTTCCTAGAGACCCTACTGTATCTGGTTACCGCATTGAGGATGAGGCGGTCCATTCTCTGTTCCAGCCAGGGAACACTTATGATTAGTACCGTAGTTCTGGTGCTACTCCACATACCTCTGGAGCTGGCACATCTGGAACTGGTCCATCCGGACATGATGGACATGCTGGTACTGTAGATGATGATGATGACGATGAGGATGATATATGATTTGTCGTACTATTGAGACTGATTTTATTGTCTTTGTTTACTTGGAAATGCTCCGACATTCCAAGCTAGTATCAGTACTCTTTTTTGGTTGTGATTTCTTTTGTTATTTTTTTGTCTGATGAACATGTTATACGCTTTCTTTAGCATATTTTCATTCAGTATAGCATTATTTAGTACTTCTCATAGCATTATATTTTATTATGCTTCCATTTATACTGCATGTGATATATTTTTGCTTATCACATTTCTTTACTGTCTGTGACATTTATACCATGCCTGTGATAAATGTTTTATATATCTTTATTTTATGTTTCTTCACTAATTGTTATGTATTCATATATTGTGGGGGAGCTTTCTCTTTTGTAATTATTTTGCTAAGTGACAACGGGGGAGAAATAAGATCTAACATCTTCGATCTTAAGAATACATGATATGAACAATCCGCAGGAACAATTTTTTTGGTACATTTATCGGTACAATTTGTTTTAAAAAAACCAAAGATGTTATATCGATCAAGGTTTGTCAATTATCAAAATGGAAGAGAATGTTGGCCCATTGGTCATGGTCAAACCTGATTTTAATAATTGATCAAACTCTATCTCAATATACGAAACAACTTAGATGTTTACTCAAGATGTACTCAGTTCAAGACCGAAGCTATGTTTGCCAAACGAGACTGTATTTCTTTATGCAATGTAATTTTTATTTTTATTGAGTCTAGGAATATATTGTACACCAAGTCGTACTGGCAAATAGGCTATCCAAAATCGTTTTAAAAAATGACATTTGTTTTGAAAAACATCTCTTATTTACAAAAGCTTCTAAAGGATTTCAAAAAGCCCAAAAATATTTTCTTAAAATATTCCTGACCAAATCCTGACAGAGTTCGGCCAGAGTTCGGCCATAGTGAACGTTATGTGAATGTTGGATTTTTGAACTTGGTCTCCCTTCAGTTGTGGATTGTTATATAGAGTTCTGTCCGAATTCTGCTCGAATTCTGTCCGAATTCTGCTCGAATTCTGTCCGAATTCTGCTCGAATTCTGCCAGAGTTCTGCCTTTCGAAAAACTATAAATAGAGAGGAATTCTGATTATTTCAAATCACACGTTCACTTTCATCTCTTCTATTCTAAAGCTTACGTTTCTTCCAAAGAGTTTTCTAAAAAGCTTTCATTTTCAAATCCCAAGCCAGTTACAATTCTCTAGTCAATTTGTTAGTACGGTACGGTCTAAAAGATTTCAGATAAATTGTAATCAGAGGCTTGATTAAAAAAGACTCTTCAAAATTGGAGTTGGTCGAGATCTTCATATCAAAGCTCGCGTCTGTAGAAGTTGCAAGGACTTCGTATGAAAACTTGCAGGATTTTCCAACAGTGGATTCAACTGGAAGCTAGAGTTCTTCCGACTGGACTCGTCCTCACAAGAGGAAAACCAGTATAAATTGTTGTGTTTGCGTTGGCCTTCTGATCTCTCTTCTTTACAGTTATTACTTTGTGATTATTGATATTATTTCTGTGATCTAACTGCTAACAAGTTTTTAATTAGTAATATTCCGCTGCCTACTCTATTCACCCCCTAGAGTATTTTGCTTTACGACTTCGTTCCTACACTCTAAACCTATTAATATTCTGTTTTCTTTCCATAGAAGCATTTATTTAGGGTCCCCCTAGCCCTAAGCTAAGTTTGGGTTCAAATCGATTCCATTGGTGTGTGTATCGGAGGAGTATCATAGAGCAATTCAATGTGTTCGATGAAATGCCTCTTAGAACTTTTTAATCTTGGTTTTCAAAACTAATTACATGATTTTGTAGCTAATTATGTGCAGATTAATAATCACTAGGACTAGGTCGATTTTAATGTTGTTTTTGTGTCAGTTTTGGACACGGGGACACTACACGAGCTCTGTTGCACTGTCATGCTACTGCATGTCCAGTTCTCACTGGACATGACACGGTTTGACACGCCACTTGGTGGGAATGTGGGGGCAACATCTGACACATCACACACGAAGGTTGAGGTGATCTTTTGGAGAGTCCGAGGAGATATTGAGTCCACAGATGTCGTACAGCTCGTACGAACACGCAATATCTAATTTCTGATACAACTTGCTTGACACCCCATGACACTTCGTGGACACGTTCTAACCGACATATTGGACATGTGAACACTTAGTTGACACATTGACACACCTGCATGACACATTACTTTGGAATTTCGTGCACAATCGTGGCCGACACACATGTACCACACACGTGCCTACACTGTCTGATACCTACCTCTTTGACACTGTGTGAAACTGTTGTTGGACACCTCCTCGGACACACGACATACTTTTAGACATACACATGTTGACCCACATGTGTCTGTATACTACAAATACCTGTACACTCAATGGACCCTGCAATGACATACACTTCACTTGGCTAGGCCATGTTTTGCCTTAGGCTTTTACAGTCCACAGGTAGACTAGGGTTCAGTCGAGAGTAAGTGATGAGGTTCATATATCAGTATGTTTATATTAGGGAGAGAACCTTAGCAATTTGTTCAGTCCAGTTATAGGTAACAACCCATTTGATTTGAGTTGGTTTGTGACAATTCACCATGGTTTAGTAAACATTTGGATAGCAGCATCTTGTTATGAAGGGTTTTATAAGAATCATCTAGGTGAGCAGTGCTTATGTGGGTTATACATACCTGTAAGTGTGTGATATATATATGAATGATGTCTTTTGGTCACATGTTAGGAAGGGGGTAGCAGTAGAGTGTATTAGATAGAAAAGAAGGGCTGGTTAGGGAGTGTTCAAACTCAGCTACAGGTATTAGTGACTATATTGCATTCTTGTGTTCATTACATCCTTGCTCTGCTTTTGTCACTCCCCGTTTCCGACATACGTATTTGCCTTTTTGATTCCTGTATAAGGCATGTGCACCATTTTAATTTATTTTTCTATTAGTTGTTTCATGTAGCCATAAATCATGTCATTAGTTAAAATTGTTAAGAGCATGCTTAAGATAAAGGTTTCCTTAAGCCAACCCAATACTACTATATATAGATACTCTTTCTTTTTTCTCTCCGCATAACTCTTCATTCATTTCTCTCAACCACCACCATTAGGAAAGTACACCTTGCACCAAATAGAGAGATTCTTGTATTTTTTATTTCTTGATTTTTTTCCTTTCATATGATTTGTCTATATTATTCTTCTCATCATCCCCTACAAGTATAGTACTTGGTATTTTTGATTTTGATTGCTAGTTTTGAGTAGTTCTATGTTCCAAAAACTATATTTTATATGTTTTTTATGGTTTTGATCTATCAAACTTACTCTTTTTCGAAAACTAATTGTTCCATATTGTAGAGAATTCAATTTCGTTCAGTTTAGACATTTATTCTGCCCAATTTTGAGTCCTATAGTCCAAGTTATGGAAATTGAAAGTATCTAAAACTCCATGGCCAAAAGCTTGCTGGTAGGGACGACATCTCGCGCAACTCGCACATCTTTTGGTCTGCGCACCTTGCACCTCGTGCACATTTTGGTCTGCGCACCTCGAGCACCTTTTGGTCTGTGTACATTGCACCTCGCGTACCTTTTGGTCCGCACACCTCGAACACCTTTTGGTCCACGCACCTTGTATCTCGTGCACCTCGTGCACCTTTGGTCCGCGCACCTTGCACCTCGTGCACCTTTTGGTCCGTGCACCTTGCACCTCGCGCACCTCATGCAACTCGTACACCTTTGATCTGCGCACCTCGTGCACCTTTTGGTCCATGTACCTTGCACCTAATGTACCTCGTATACCTCGCGTACACCTTACGCACCTTATACCTTGTACCTCGTGCGCCTTGTACCTTGCACCATGTACCTTTTGCCAATGTGCCGTTTGTGCCACTTCATAACTTACATGTGCTTCATATCCTGAGTGCGCGGTGCCTTCTAGTTTTTCTTTTATCTTGTGGCTCGACCTTCATTCCCAACCTAACTATCTATGTGTGTGCTGGTCCAATGCATGTACTGAGGTATAATCTATGTGAGCCCCGATGTTCTATCTCATGTGTGAAGTGTTCCTACACGATATATGTCAGTACATCCAATGCCTCTAGCACTTACATAATGAATGGCCGGTAGTAATGACGTGGTTCGTGTAACGTGTTGCATTATACTATGGAGGGATCCTTATCTATGACTCCATGAGCCAGTATGGATCCCTTCTTAGGGTACTCGTACTATGTACGACATTTAGGAGAATGAGCATGTGACCACGGCATGTGAATCTCGAGATTAATCTAGGGTTAACTAGGCAACTAATCTGGTAGATGCATTGGGCGGGAAGAATCTAGAGATCGTGCCACACTAGCCATCCCAGGTTCCGTCCTGACATGCCAGGTTGGCCTCCACGGGCATGGTTTCATCCGCTTATGGTGGATGACCATATCCGACTCCTATGTGCTATGTGTTATATGTTTTAGCACGGTAGCCTTACGGGGGACCGGTGCATAATCAAGGTGCTATGTGTTTATATATATATATATATATATATATATATATATATATATATATATATATATATATATACAATTTGGATTGGCTAGTCCTGCAGGAACGATACGATCTAAGGATTCCTATAACAGCATTGCAGGGATAACCCCGCCAAATATAGAAAGCCGCATGAAGAAATGGCCGCTTGAAAAATGACTTGACTGTGCCTTGTACCTTTCGATAGTAGCCGAGGGACATGAACTGTCATGGTGTGTGGTCCAAACCATGTCCTTGTTTGGTTGTTGGGTTGGGCTATCGTGCTACGACAGGCTTTAGATCGAGGTTACGTCCGGAAGCTTTTTTATTATTATTACTATTTATTATTATGCTTGGATTTTTATCTCACTCTTTTGTGCTCCCTTGTGGTACTTGCTATTCGGGGCTGATCCCGTTGGTTTTGTTTGGCCAGATCATGTAGCAGAGCCAGAGGATCCGACTTTCCTCCCTGACGTCAATGGTGTATACTAGGAGCATGGCGGGCGGGGGACTCGAGTGGGTTTCTTCTCCACCACTCTAGTATCATTACTTAAGTTCCGACGTTTAGCCACCGGTACCTGTTTAGCCGGTTGTTCTGGATATTTTGCCTTCTTGCATAATTGTAATTAAATTAGACTGCAGCTGACAACGATTATGCACCTATGACTCTCTGGGCTAGCTAACTTATAAAGCTAGTTTCCCATGATCATTTTGATGAAGCGTCGATGACGCCTTACTGCTTTATCTTATAAGTTCATTAATTATTGCTTCTTGTTTTATTGATTGAGACATAGATGCTCTGTGGGACCACAGGAGACTTGATTGTAGCATGTACCCCTAGTCTCATGACAGCCACGATCGCCGTATGATGTTTATGTACCCCATATGGAGTAGCTGGCCTAGTCACTCTCCGTATTTCGGTACTGGGGTATGACTAGGTTTTATTTGTGGCCCAGGCAGGTCTAATTTTCAGACTTGTGGGGTGTTATTATTATATGAGTCTCAAACAAAACTTGTACCTTTGATCTCTTGCTCCGTCTTTCCTTCCTCACCTTGATTGATAACTTGAATTTCATTCTCGAATATTTCTCGTCCTGTCATTTGATATCATGTATCTTTCCCTAAAGGGGTGCTTCTTTTTTGGTAGTTGGCGAGGCCAACGTGCAGGAACATCCAGTAGAGCATGGCTCGACGGGGCAGCCTCTGGAAGGAATGCCTCCTCTCGGTCAGATTCGTATGGAAGATGTATCAGAGCCAGTTGAGCAACCAGTTCCCGAAGCTCCTGCACCCCAGTGGCGCCGGCAGCGACGGCAGTACCTGATGCTGCAGCACTACTGGAGGTCATTCGAGGATTTCTGGCCACTCAGCAACATCTAGTGGCAGCCCACCAGCAACAACAGACCCAACAGTAGGAACAGAATGTGCTACTGAACCAGGGGTTACAGTTAGCCCTTGAGAGGAGTGTCAGGAATGATTCGGGAGCGTCGGGAAGGTTTTGCCGACTTAACCCGAGGTACTTTGACGGCATAAAGGGTGCCATTACGGCGGATACTTGGCTTCAGGATATTGAGCCATATTGACAGCAGCAAAGGTTCCAACAGAGGAGAAGGTTGACCAAGTCAGATTATTGCTTCATGATCTTGCTCGCGACTGGTGGGCATCAAAAGAGGTTGGAATGGGGCCTCCTATTCCTTGGGATAACTTCATTACTAGATTCAAAGCCAAGTATTTTGGCGTAGTTGCACAGTATGAGTTTTAGCAGAGGTTTATCAGTCTCAAGCAGGCTGGTAAGACGGTTGATGGATATGCAGCGGAGTTCTACAGGTTGAGTCGGTTTACACCAGCGATAGTAGCTACAGAGCAGGAAAAGACTATGAGGTTCCAGCAGGGACTTCATTTGAAGATTTTACAGCTAGTGGAAGGGCACACTAGGGATGTGTATCGTTCAACTAATGGGTTGTGCATAAGATATGGCAGTCCAGACCACAAGATTGCCAATTTTCCTATGATATAGAGGCCAGGAGGGCTAGTTCAGCAATTTTTGGCATTGCCAGCTCCAGGGGCAGCATCGAGCAGAGGACCAACATTGGCAGTAAGACCACTAGCCCAGCATCTGCTAACGCAGGCTCAGATATTTCACCAGGCGCAGAACCAGGGAGGCCAACAGAGGTCGCAGCAGCAACAGCTTGGTCAAGGAAGACAGCAGCAGGAAGCTCAGCAAGGCTAGGGCCAGGCCTTCACCTTATCTCTGGAGGATGCACTAGCTTCAGGCGACGTAGTTGCAAGTAATGTTTCTGTTACCTCTTTTTCTGCAGTAGCATTATTTGATTTAGGGGCTACCCACTCTTTTATATCAGCACGATTTGCGACACGCATTGGATTAGAGTTTGAGGCATTGCCAGAGAGGATGAATATACTCACTGGTAATGGGCTCGTAGGAGTTAGCAGAGTGTGCTTAGCGTGTTCGGTCGTAGTATGCGGGCGATTATTGCCCGCATCTTTGATTCAGTTCCCTATAGGCAACTTTGACATTGTCCTAGGCATGGACTGGTTGGAAGACAGTCATGCGACGATAGATTGTCGAGCAGGTAGGGTGTATTTAATGTACCCCAGGGCATAGTTGCAGCGGTATTGGCCGAGCAAGAGCAGATTCCAAGAGTGGTCAGAGAGTTTCTTGATGTATTTCCAGATAAGCTTCCAGGTTTACCACCGGTGAGAGATATAGAGTTTTGCATTGAGTTAAATCCTAGAATGGAGCCTAAGGTCGGCAGAGTTTACAGGTTGTCGTCGTTAGAATTGGATAAGTTATACCAGTATGAATAAGAACTGAAGGCGAAACAGTTTATCAAGACAGTGAATCGGCCTGGGCGGCACCGATGATTTTAGTGCCAAAGAAGGATGGATTGACGCGAATGTGCATTGATTAACGACGGTTGAATGTAGTAACTGTAAAGAACAAGTATCCGTTACCAAAGATCGATGACTTATTCGACCAATTAAATAAGGCCTGCGTCTTCTCTAAGATTGATCTTCGATCTGGATATTATCAAGTGGGGGTCCGGGAGCAGGACATACCAAAGACAGCATTTAGATCCAGATATAGATATTATGAGTTTCTGACAATGCCATTTGGACTAACTAGTGCCCCAGCAATATTTATGGATTTGATGAATCGCATCTTTATGTCATATTTGGATAAGTTTGTAGTAGTGTTCATAGACGACATCATCATCTATTTATGAAAAACATCTTCGGACAACTTTGTAGACCTTGAGGGAGCATCAACTTTATGCGAAGCTTGGTAAATGCGAGTTTTGGTTGGATCGTATTTCGTTCCTGGGACATATTATTTCTGGAGCAGGAGTATCAGTAGATCCAAAGAAAGTTGAGGCAGTATAGAATTGGCCAGTTCCGAAGATGGTAGTAGAAATACATAGTTTCTTGGGATTGGCAGGTTACTACAGGAGGTTCGTGGCCGACTTCGCCAGGATTTCGGCACCCTTGACGTATTTGACGTATAAGGATATAGAGTGATGGAACTGGAGATTCCCGGGACCCTTTCTTTGGTGTGCGTATTGATCGATAGAAAGTTAAAAAGATCTATACGTGTTCTAACCCTTCATAGGCGAAAACTAGGGTTCACGAATTATACCTACGGCAGAAAGGAGACAAGTAATTCCTGGCAATCTCGAGCGGACAACCCCAAGATCTTCTGCATGTATTCCTTTCTCGAGTTGGACGTCGTGTGGGCGACGATCTCCTAAACTTTTCTTCTCCATGGCAGCCCTGTCTTTCTCTCCTTACGTGAATCACGAATTTAAAGAAAGTATTTGATTTCTGATCAGTAATCTGGTAGCCAAAGAATAAAGGATATATATAGGCTACGGCAGGGACCATGAGGAGAAATTAGGGTTAGGCCTCCTAACGGATCTGGATATCCCGTGTTCAGTCTGAATACACAATCCAGGCCCATTAACCATAGCTCAGTTTACTAATGAGCTATTGTTGTACTACCTCCCTAATCCCAAATTATGTTTGTGGGTTCATTTTATTATATGCCCGTTTGGCGCCCCATGTTATGATATCGTATGTCCGTCGATCAAATTAAGTTACTGACAACTATATTGATTCGACATCTTTTATCCTTAAGTAGTACCGCTCAACTTTATTTGTCATGTCGGATATAATCCACCTGCAGGGTTTATATGACAATCCTTATGAGCTCCTTAAGGGGACATCATCAACCCGATGTATCGGGACATGGATTCCATTTATAATCAACAGCCCATCATACATACAATGTTATTACCCAATTCATAGAGGTTGTTGATCCATAATGAATCTCACTCTTTTATGAGTCAAAGTAAAACCCACTGCTATACACGTCTGTTATTATATCCGGATTAAGAGCACAAGCATCCATAATAACAGAGGTGTTTGTTCTCTTATATAGTCAGTACAAAGAGAACAACCTCAAGTGGTCCTGTTCAATACATACAAAGTGTACTAGTGTAAACCTATAGTCAAGATAGACTAATACCAGATTACACTATAACCTTTCCAATAGATTGTCCAAGTCCATCTAGGTTGTGAACTATTTATATACTCCATAGGGAACTGATAATATGATCTTCTGTGTGGCACCACACACCATATTATCTATAATATATAATATCAGACATTTGTATTACACTTGTAACAAATACAATATGCAAACATTTGCCCATATGATTCTCGTTCAAAATTTAAGAAAATAAGGTTACTACAAAAGTGATGCTTTTAGATATTACCCTAACAATCTCCCACTTATACTCAAAGCATTGCTTTTCAGTATACTGTTACAAATCTTCCACTTATACTTAAAGCCATGCTGCTACACATCTAACTCCCATTCCCTCAACATGACTATCAAAAACCTTAGCTGGGAAGCTCTTTGTGAAGGGATCAGCTAGGTTGTCGGCTGATGCTATCTTGATCACAGCAACTTTTCCTTTCTTTACGAAATCTCGTATTAGGTGGTACTTGAGCTCAATGTGTTTGCATGTCTTATGGGCTCGTGGTTCCTTCGAGTTTGCAACTGCACCACTATTATCACAATAAAGTGTAATAGACTTAGGCAAACTAGGTACCACATCCAAGTCCAACAGAAAGTTTCTGAGCCAAACCGCTTCTTTGGCTGCCTCAGAGACTACCACATGCTCGGCTTCCATAGTGGAATCAGCAATACATTTTTGCTTGATACTCCTCCACACAATGGCTCCACCTCCCAAAGTAAACACATAACCTGAGGTAGATTTCCTGGAATCCCTATTTGACTGAAAATCTGAGTCTGTATACCCCAAGGGAACTAAACTATCTGCCTGGTAAATTAGAATATACTCTTTAGTCCTTTTCAGGTACTTCAAAATATGCTTTACGACAGTCCAGTGCTCTTGTCCTGGGTTAGAATGATATCTGCTGACCATGCCTACGACAAAGCAGATGTCTGGTCTCGTGCATAGCATTGCATACATTAAGCTTCCTACTGCTGAAGCATAAGGAACTGCCTTCATGTTCTCTATCTCTTTAGGTGTCCTCGGACACTGCTCCTTTGATAGAGCAATTCCATGTCTAAAAGGTAAGAAACCTTTTTTTAGAATTTTGCATACTAAAATGAGTTAGTACAATATCGATATAGGAAGCTTGGATAAGCCCAACATCCTTTTCTTCCCAAGGATGTGACCTACTTCTCCCAAGTCCTTCATATCAAACTGTTTGGATAACCATACCCTTACATCAGATAACACCTTCACATTATTTCTAATGAGCAAGATGTCATCCACATAAAGTACTAGGAACACCAACACATTTTCGTCACACTTTCTGTATACACATGATTCATCCAGATATTGATCAAATCCATAGGATTTTATCACCTGATCAAAACATATGTTCCAAGATCTGGAAGCTTGCTTAAGTCCATAATGGACTTCTTGAGCTTACAAACAAGATGCTCTTGGCCCTTTTCAATGAACCCGTCAGGTTGCTTCATACATATGTCTTCCTTAAGACTTCCATTAAGGAAAGTTGTCTTGACATCCATTTGCCAAATCTCATAATCGAGATGAGCTGCAATAGATAAAGAATCCGGATAGACTTAAGCATGGCTACAGGAGAAAATGTTTCCTCATAATCGATACCCTCTCTTTGAGTAAAATCTTTTGCTACAAGTCGAGCTTTAATGGTTTTAACCTTACCGTCTGATCCTCTTTTTCTCTTATAGACCCACTTGCATCCAATGGCTTTTACACCAATGGGTGGTTCTACAAGCTTCCAGACCATATTAGAATCCATAGATTCTATTTTAGATATCATTATTTTTTGCCAAGACTCTGCATCTTCATCTTGGAGTGCTTCATTGTAGGTACGGGATCATAATCTTGTTCCTCAGGGACGAAGTCTGACAACTCTCCCAAGAACACATATCTATCAGGTTGTATCACAACCCTCCCACTACGACGAGGCACTATCTGTTGTGGTGTAACATTTGTGACACGTTGTGCAGTTATTTGTGGTTCATCCTCTTGTACTGTTGGTACTGAAGTCCTTGGTGTCTCATGTCTCAGTTCTTCTAGAACAACTCTACTTGTGGGTTTATGGTTCATCACATAGTCTTCCTCTAAGAATCGGACATTGGTGCTAACAATGACCTTCTAATCCTTAGGACTATAAAATAAACCTCCTTTCGTTTCTCTTGGATAGCCTACAAAGAAGCGTACTTCTGTACGAGATTCCAACTTATCCACTTTCCCATTCAGCACATGTGCTGGACTACCCCAAATGCGAACATGTTTCAGACTAGGCTTACGCCCAATCCACAGCTCTGTGGGAGTAAGAGGTACTGACTTAGAAAAAACCAAGTTCAAATATAAGCTGCAGTCTCTAAGGCATATCCCCAAAACGAATCTGGCAAATTCGAATAATTCATCATTGGTCTAACCATCTCCCTAAGAGTTCTATTCCTTCTTTCGGCTACACCATTTTGTTGGGGCGTTCTAGGTGCAGTCAATTGGAATGTAATACCAGCCTCTGATAAATAATCCCTAAACACACCAAAGAGGTACTCGCCACGACAATCTGATCGTAATGACTTGATACATTTTCTATGACGTTTCTCCGTTTCAGTCTTGTACTCTTTTAATTTCTCAAAGCACTCAGACTTACGGCGTATCAAATAAATGTATCCATACCTTGAATAATCGTTAATAAATGTGACAAAAAATTGAAAGCCACCTCTAGCTTGGATAGTCCTGGGTCCACACAAATCAGAATGAACCAATTCCAACACATCTTTGGCCCTATACCCCTTCGTCGTAAAAGGCCTTTTGGTCATTTAATCTTCCAAGCAGGATTCACAGACTGGTAGTGCCTCCACTTCCAATGAACTCAAAGGTCCATCTTCAACCAGTCTTTGAATCCTTCTTAGGTTAATATGTCCCAATCGCAAGTGCCAAAGATATGTTTGGTTCATACAAGAAAGTTCTTTTCTCTTATTTAAGTTAGATGACATATTATTCATTTCCATAAGTTGCATTGTAGGCAAAATAGGATTAATGACATACAGATTATCAACCAATGCACCAGAACAGATAAAATGTTTATTCTTTCTAATAACAATATTGTCATTAAAAAAAACTGAATATCCATCCTTAACTAACATAGAAACAGAAACTAAATTCCTTCTAAGTGAAGGTGCATAAAGACAATCTCTCAATATCAAAGACTTAATTCTACCAAAAGATAAAGTAACATCTCCTAATGCAACGACCGATAGTTTTGTAGCATCACCCATGAACAAGCATATCTCTCCATCACTGAGCCGTCTGGTTTTCTTGAACCCCTGCAATGTATTGTAGACATGATTAGTGGCTCCTGTATCTACACACCAGGTGCCGGTAGATAACACCGCTAAACATGTTTTAACTACTAAAAAATGAGATATACCTTTTTTGTTCCCTTGTTTGAGAAGTGTACAATCAGTCTTCCAATGTCCTGACCCTTTGCATTTGAAATATTTGCCGTTCGACTTTTTTACTGCGCCTTGAGGTCCCATGCCCTTCTTTGCTGAGTTTGCCTGTTTCTGAATGTTATTCTTCTTCTTACCGCCTTTTGGCTTAGAAGTAGAAGCCTTTTCAGAAACAAAAACATGACCACTCTGTTGAAAGAGAGATTCAGCATCCTGTAGCTCTTTTGCAAGTTCTGCCAAACTATACAACCTTTTGTTCATGTTGTAATTAAGGCAAAAATTGTCAAAACTTTTAGGCAGAGTTCCGAGAATGATATCGACCTAGGATTCTCCATCGATTTCAGCTCCAATGATCTCTATCTCATTCAGATGACCCATCATCTTGAGAACATAATCCCTTACTGGTGTACCCTCAGCCATTTTTGTATTCATCAAACATTTCATAGCAAACTGCTTAGTTGCTCTACTCTGATGTCCGAAGAGTTCGTTGAGGTTATACATCATGTCACAAGCTATGGCTATGGCCTGATACTGATGTTGCAGTACATTTGACATAGATACCAGAATGTAACACCGCGCCATCTCATCTGTCTTTTTCCACTTCTTATAAGCCTCTTTGACCTCTTCATCAGAGTCAACATCAGCCTTAGGTGGGCATTCCTCAACAAGCACATATTTGTACTCCTCAGCAGTCAGAACAATGTCTAAATTACGTTTCCAGTCAATATAATTTGGTCCAGTAAGTTTGTTTTCTTTAAGAATCACCATAAGTGGACTGAAAGAACCCATTTTTGAAATCCTGAGAATAACATAAATAAAATTATGTAGGGCAAAAAAAGCTTTTTGAATTAACTAAATATTGATTCCTTCAAAACAATAATAAAAAATTCACCAACACCTTGAACACCATGAATTTAGCATGCCACGATAGTGTGGACGTATACAAATTCAACTTTGTTCAAGTAGGTTTTTCTTATTAATTTTACTATCATGTCAACATAACTTTATGACAAATAAAATTAATATGCTGGTCTTGCTCTGGTCATACAAATAATAGCAGTGACTCTGATGGGGAGGATACCATTATTTGTATCTAAGTGTATACCATTACTTAATACTAAGTCCATTACCTTGTAATGAGTTCCTTCAGATGGAGAAGTGAACACATACTAGGTAACTTTCTACAATTATCCCTAAGAAAGTTTGTACTGGTGATCCATAATTATACTCATCCGATATGGAGGAAAGTACTAAAGCCAACGTGCAAGTATAATTACATCACCTACAAACCAGTAATGGAGACCATAGGATTTATACTAAATAAATATCCTCTCCCACTTAGTTATTTAACAATGAGGGTTTTCTACTAGTTGATATTATGTCCATGTTGTCCATTATTAATGTAGGCTTAGTTTTTTAAAAAAATATCCACACAATAATAAACATGCATAATCAAAAAAAAGTAAAATGACAAAAATAAGAAAAAATATCTAACTATTATGGTCATCGTCGCTGCTCCGTCCTCAACTATCCAAAATCCAAAATCTATCCTCAACTATCCAACTATTTTGGCTGTTGATTCCTTTATCGAAAATCATCTGTCTGCCTCTGGACTGCTTAAAACCAGCATCTCGTCCGACGTCAGAAACAGCCACCACCGCCATCACGATTGTTCAAAAATAATTAAAATTACATAAATCCTATGCCTCCCGAAGGAGTTCACACATAATCTAGATTGAAAAATTAAAATAATAAGCACGATCAACCTTCGTGATTTTAATTACATCCACAGCAACAACAACATCCATGACATGTCCGTAGTTTAAACAACACAATCAAAAACATGCATTGGACCATAATAGTTGAATCTAAGATGCCTGCAAAATCGAGTTAGAACAGATCTACATCTACCGACTATTACACAGTGCATGTTTTATTGGACAACATGGACGTATCAATCAATACGTAGATCCAAAGTGGCTCTGATACCAATTGATGGAACTGGGGATTTCCGGGACCCTTTCTTTGGTGTGCATATTGATCGATAGAAAGTTAAAAGATCTAATACGTGTTCTAACCCTTCATAGGCGGAAACTAGGGTTCACGAATTATACCTGCGGCGGAAAGGAGACAAGTAATTTCTGGCAATCTCGAGCGGACGACCCCAAGATCTTCTGCACGTATTCCTTCCTCGAGTTGGACGTCGTGTGGGTGACGATCTCCCAACCTTTTCTTCTCCTTAGCAGCCATGTCTTTCTCTCCTTACTTGAATCACGAATTTAGAGAAAGTATTTGATTTCTGATCAGTAATCTGGCGGCCAGAGAATAGAGGATATATATAGGCTACGGCAGGGACCATGAGGAGAAATTAGGGTTAGGCCTCCTAACCGATCTGGATATCCCGTGTTCAGCCCGAATACACAATCCAGGCCCATTAACTATAGCTCGGTCCACTAATGAGCTATTGTTGCACTACCTCCCTAATCCCAAATTATGTTTATGGGCTCCTTTTATTATATGCTCGTTTGGCTCCCCATGTTAAGATATCGTATGTCCGTTGATCAAATTAAGTTACTGACAACTATATTGATTCGACATCTTTTATCCTTAAGTAGTACCGCTTAACTTTATTTGTCATGTCGGATATAATCCACCTGCAGGGTTTACATGACAATCCTTATGAGCTCCTTAAGGGGACATCATCAACCCGATGTATCGGGACATGGATTCCATTTATAATCAACAGCCCATCATACATACAATATTATTACCCAATTCATAGAGGTTGTTGATCCATAATGAATCTCACTCTTTTATGAGTCAAAGTAATGCCCACTGCATATACATGTCTGTTATTATATTCGGATTAAGAGCACAAGCATCCATAATAACAGAGGTGTTTGTTCTCTTATGTAGTCAGTACAAAGAGAACAACCTCATGTGGTCCTGTTTAATACACACAAAGTGTACTAGTGTAAACCTATAGTCAAGATAGACTAATACCAAATTATACTATAACCTTTCCAATGGATTGTCCAAGTCTATCTAGGTTGTGAACTATTTATATACTCCATAGGAAACTGACAATATGACCTTCTGTGTAACACCACACACCATATTATTTACAATATAAAATATCAGACATTTGTATTAACACTTGCAACAAATACAATATGCAAAACATTTGCCCATATGATTCTCATTCAAAATTTAAAGAAATAAGGTTACTACAAAAGTGATGCTTTTAGTATATTACCCTACCATAGAGTTTGTTTGGTTAGCAGTGTGTCAGACATCATTTAATGAATTGAAGAAAAAGATTGATCTCAGCCCCGATCTTGACGCTTCCAGTAGGGTCGGTTGGGTTTACAGTATATTGTGATGCATCTGAAAAGGGACTTGGGTGTGTACTGATGCAGCATGGTAAGGTAATAGCGTATGCATCTCGACAGCTTTGGGATCATGAGAAGAAGCCTCCAACCCCTGATTTAGAGTTAGCGGCAGTGGTATTTTCACTTAAGTTATGGAGGCATTACTTATATGGGGATCAAGTGGAAATTTATACTGATCATAAGAGCTTGAAGTATTTATTCACCCAGAGGGACATAAATATGAGACAGAGAAGATGGTTGGAGTTTCTGAAGGACTTCAATGTGAATCTACAGTATCATCCAGGCAAGACGAATGTGGTAGCAGATGCCTTGAGCAGAAGAGTTGGTACATTCATTTTAAACTCGCAGAGACAAATTTTGGAAGATCTTCAGGAAATAGGAATGAAGTGATCTTGCCGCAAGATACAGGAGTTATGGCCAGTTTGCAGATTCAGTCTACTGTAGTAGAGAGGATAAGAGCAGCCCAGACGGAGGATCCTCGGATCCAGAAGCTTCGATCAGAGTGTGAATCAGGTCTCAGGAAAGAGTTAGTAATCCATGAAGATGGTACGCTTAGGTTCGAAAGCCGTCTTTGCATACCAGGTGGAGACCTTTGATAAAAAGTTATGTCAGAGGATCATAGTTCTCCTTATTCCATCTATCCCGGAGGCACAAAGATGTACTAGGATATAAAGCAACACTTTGGGTAGAATGACATGAAAAAGGAGATAGCAAGATTTGTTTCTAGGTGCTTGGTATGCCAGCAAGTCAAGGCAGAGCAGTAGGCTAGCAGGATTGTTACAACCACTTCCCATTCTAGAGTGGAAGTGGAAGCATATCACAATGGACTTTGTGACCAGTTTACCTAGATCTCCGACTGGTCGAAACGCAGTTTGGGTAATTGTGGATCGGCTTACGAAGGTTGCTCATTTTCTTCCTTTCAGAGTAGGGCAGTCTACTGAGCAGTTGGCAGATATATATGAAGAAGATAGTGAGGCAGCATGGAGTTCCAGTTATCATAGTATCAGATAGAGACACCCGGTTCACCTCTCATTTTGGCAGAGTTTGTATCAAAGTTTGGGTACCAAGCTGAGGTTCAGTACAGCCTATCATCCGTAGATGGACGGGCAGTCAGAGAGAACCATTCAGACATTGGAAGACATGTTACGAGCTTGTACCTTAGATTTCGGTGGTACTTGGGAAGATCATCTTCATTTAGAAGAGTTCTTTTACAATAATAGTTATCAGGCAAGTATACAGATGGCACCGTTTGAAGCATTATATGAAAGGAAATACAGGTCCCCTTTAGCATGGGACGATGTGGAAAACGAAAATTATTAGAACCAGACATGATCACGCAGACCATGGAAACAGTCAAGTTGATCAGAGAGCTGCTTCGAGTTGCACAAACACACACCGACACTGGGCAAATGAGCATCGTAGACCTCTAGAGTTTTATGTTAGTGACCAAGTATTTCTGCGAATTTTGCCTACTCGGGATATCATTAGATTTGGAACCCGAGGAAAGCTTAGTCCTAGATAGGTTGGTCCATTTGAAATTCTCGCTCGGGTAGGCGATGTTGCTTATGGTCTTGCCCTTCCGCCTTTGCTGCATGATGTACATGATGTGTTTCATGTGTCTCAGTTGTGTAGGTACGTCTCGGATCCGAGTCACGTCCTCGATCATTCTGAGCTGGTCGTCGGTACCAACATGACTTACGAGGAGCAACCCGTATCCATTTTGGATCAGCGAGAGAAGGTGCTCAAGAACCAGACTATTAGTCTTGTTCGTGTTGCTTGGGACCATCACTCACTAGGAGAGTCGATATGGGAGCGCGAGGAAGAGATTAGATCTCAGTTTGACTCAGAAGGTATATTTATTCGTATGCCTCCGAAACATGTTTCCATGCTTGAATTGTACCCACTAGGGTGGATGGTTGTTCTCTAATGCCTGATAGGTTTGATTTAATTGTATGTGTAGTTGGTCTTATAATTAATGTACTTGCTTGCCCAAATTTCTTTATCTTATCTTGGTAGAAATTTCGAGGACAAAATTTTTCTAAGGAGGGTAGAGATGTAACTCCCCGTTCCTGATATACGTATTTGCCTTCTAGATTCTTGTATATGGCATGTGGTATTTTGTGCATGTGCACCATTTTAATTTATTTTTCTATTAGTTGTTGCATGTAGCCATAAATCATGTCATTAGTTAAAATGGTTAAGAGCTTGCTTAAGATTAGGGTTTCCTTAAGCCAACCCAACACTACTATATATATTCTCTTCCTTTTCTCTCTCCTTATAACTATTCATTCATTTCCCTCAACCACCACTATTAGGCAAGTACACCTTGCACCAAATAGATAGATTCTTGCATTTTTCATTTCTTGATTTTTTTTTTGATATAATTTGTCTATATCGTTCTTCTCATCATCCCCTACAAGTTTAGTACTTGGTATTTTTGCTTTTGATGGCTAGTTTTGAGTAGATCTATGTTCCAAAATCTAAGGTTTATGTTTTTCTTAGTTTTGATCTATCAAACTTACTCTTTTTCAAAAATTACATGTTCCATGTTGTAGAGAATTCAATTTCATTCATTTTAGACCTTTATTTTGCCCAATTTTGAGTCCTATAGTCCAAGTTATGGACATTGAAAGTTTCTAAAACTCTGTGGCCAAAAGCTTGCTGGTAGGGACGACACCATGTGCACCTCGTATGCATCTCGCGCACCTTTTGTTCCGCACACCTTGTACCTTGTGCACCTTTTGGTCCGTGCACCTTGTACCTCGTGCACCTTTTGGTCTGCGCACCTCGCGCACCTTTTGGTATGCGCACCTTGCACCTCATGCACCCTTTGGTCCGTGCATCTCATGCACATTTGGTCCGCACACCTCGTACCTCGTGCACCTTGCACCTCGTGCGCACCTCGTGCCCCTTTTAGTTCGCGTACCTTGTACCTCGTGCACCTTTTGGTCCGCACACCTTATACCTTATGCACCTCGCATACCTCGCGCATCTTATACCTTGTATCTCGCGCGCGTTGCACCTTACGCCATGCGACTTTTGTTAATGCGCTGTTTGTGCCACTTCATGACTTGCGTGCGCTTCATACCCTAAGTGTGCAATGCCTTCTAGTTTCTCTTCCATCTTGTGGCTAGACCTTCATTCCTGACCTAACTATCTATGTGTGCTCGTCCAATGCATATACTGAGGTACAATCTATGTTAGCCCCGATGTGCTATCTCATGTGTGAAGTGTTCCTACACGATATATGTCATACATCCAATGTCTCCAGCACTTACATAATGAATGGTCGGTAGTAATGACGTGGTTTGTGTAGCATGTTGCATTACACTAAGGAGGGTTCCTTATCTATGACTCCTTGAGTCATTATGGATCCTTTCTTGGGGTACTCGTACTATGTACGACATTTTGGAGAACGAGCAAGTGACCATGGCATGTGAATCTCGAGATTAATCTAGGGTTAACTAGACAGCTAATCTGGTAGATGCATTAGGCCGGAAGAATCTCGAGATCGTGCCATACTAGCCACCCCAGGTTCCGTCCTGATGTGCCTGGTTGGCCTCTATGGGCATGATTTCATCCGCTTATGGTAGATGACCATATCCGACTCCTTTGTTCTACGTGTTATATGTTTTAGCGCGGTAGCCTTACGGGGGACCGGTGCATGATCAAAGTGCTATGTGTTTATATATATATACAATTTGGATTGGCTAGTCCTGCTGGAATGACACGATCTGAGGATTCCTATAACAGCATTGCGGGGATAACCCTGCCAAATATAGAAAGTCGCACGAATGAATGGCCACCTGAAAAATGACTTGAATGTGCCTTGTACCTTTCGATAGTTGCCGAGGGACATGGACTGTCATGGTGCGTAGTCCAAACCATATCCTTGTTTCGTTGTTGCGTTGGGGGCTCTCGTGCTACGACAGGCTGTGGACCGCGGTTACAACCGGAAGCTTTTTTTATTATTATTACTATTTATTATTATGCTTGGATTTTTATCTCACTCTTTTTGCTCCCTTGCGGTACTTGCTATTCGGGGCTGACCCCGCTGGTTTTGTTTGGCCAGATCACGTAGCAGAGCCAGAGGATCCGAATTTCCTCCCTGACGTCAATGGTGTACACTAGGAGCATGGCGGACGGAGGACTCGAGTGGGTTTCTTCTCCACCACTCTAGTAGCATTACTTAAGTTCCGACGTTTAGCCACCGATACCTGTTTAGCCGGTTCTTCTGGATATTTTGCCTTCTTGCATAATAATAATTAAATTAGACTGCAGCTGACTACGATTATGCACCTATGACTCTCTGGACTAGCTAACTTATAGAGCTAGTTTCCCATGATCATTTTGATGAAGCGTCGGGGATGCCTTACTGCTTTATCTTATATATGCATTAATTGTTGCTTCTTGCTTTATTGATTGAGACATAGATGCTCTGTGAGACCATAGGAGACTTGATTATAGCATGCACCCCCTAGTCTTATGACAGCCACGATCGTCGTATGACGTTTATATACCTCATATGGAGTAGCTGGCCTAGCTACTCTCCGTATTTCGGTACTAGGGCGTGACAGCTTTTACATGCATGACCAGTCGAGTTGGAACTCCTTCTTGGCCAAGTATCAGTCCACTTGGTGTCCCACATGAACTTTGGTTCAGTACCTTACATGGACATGCCAAATTCCTATTTATTTTAGTCCCCAAATTACCATCCTTGTCCAGCCCTATATTTTATTTTTAGTTCCTATATATGTTGTTCAGATTGGGGTATATATATATATATCCTTGGTATATTTGTGTTCTGTCTCTGTTACCCCTTCTAGAAGTTAATGGTTGTTCAGTCCATGCCTCACACATGTTCAATCTAGATTACCATAGACCCTCTTCCCTTGTTCAGACTCCTATTCTCTAAAGCCTATGTCCTAGGATCAGTGCAAAGGAATTACCTTGCTGCCAATAGTTAGGAGATGAATCAGTATTGATATTTGGGAGTGAAGTCCAGGAATGGGCACGGGTTTAGAAGAGGTGAGAAGAGTTAATTAGGATATGACTATAGGATGTGGAGTTAGCAACCTGGGTTGTAGGAGAGGTAGGTAAAAAGGGCTTGGGTACAGTTAAGGTTTGGGGCTTTGGCCCTATGTTGGCAGGTAGTGTAAGGGGTTTGGTTTAGGGCTCTTGAGGAAAGGAAAGTCCTTTGTATCAGTACTAGGCCAGGTGTGTTGTGCAAGTCAGCCCACAACAGGATAGGATGTTAGGGAGGAATGACTTGTGGCTCAAGTTCAAATATGGGGGTTGAGTTGAGTCTTTGCTTTAGACATTAGATGTTAGGAAAAAAAAAAGGTATCAGAAAATATGGTAGAGGAATGGAGAGGTGTGGTTAGTTAGGATGTATTTTACTGGCTTGTGTAAGAGTATATTGTATATATATATATATATTATATATATATATATATATATATATATAATATATATATATATATTATATATATATTGTTAGGGAGGAATGACTTGTGGCTCTAAGTTCAAATATGGGAGTTGAGTTGAGTCTTTGCTTCAGACATTAGATGTTAGGAAAAAAAAAAAAGGTATCAGAAAATATGGTAGAGGAATGGAGAGGTGTGGTTAGTTAGGATGTATTTTACTGGCTTGTGTAAAGAGTATATTATATATTATATATATATATATATATTATATATATATAGATATATATATATATATATATAGATATATATATATATATATATATATATTATATTATATTATATAGATATATTATATATATATATATATATATATATATTTTATATATATTATATATATAATATATATAATATCTATATATATATATATATATACATATGTTATAATACATGGTCCTAGTTATATTAGCCTAGGGGTTTGAATGAGATAGCCTTAGATTAGAATTGACTAATATTCACCATCGAACCAAGTTTGACTCTTTGACCTAGATCTAGCCTAGTTGACCCTTTGACTAGTGTTGACCCAATGGACTTCTTTAACCAAGAAGTTGACCAAACATGACCAAGTTGACCAAATAGCTGAAGTTTGACTCAAGGTTGACCAGAGTTGACTTTAGAGTTGACTTTGACCTAAAAGGACCTAGAATCATGTAGATTGTATTGTAAACTTCAATTATTGCATATTGAACACATCTTAACCTGTAATGCTCTAAATAGGACATTGTAACTCCGGTTCGGACATCTGTTTACATTAGTTGCTCAGGGTATCAGGTGAGTACATTCTCTGATAGTTCTTTCATTTACTTGCCGATTACCGTATTTCAGTTCTAGTTAGTTCTATTTGATTCTCTATCAACACGGATTAGTATTTCTGGATCCTCTACATGCGACACTCACCTTTTACATGTCTGGCCTCTATTACTGGAATCATTACTAGAATCACTACTGGAATCACCTACTGGCATCATCATGTTCTGGCTGGACTTGTACTTTACTTTCGTGTCATTTTCTGGATTCACTTGTACTTATCGGGCGGGAAAATATTCGAGTAGACATGTAAACAGTCCCAAAATGCTAGAATCACCCCCATCTTGTCTAATCTGGAATGATAGCAGTCCTACACTTGCCAAGGGTACGATGAGCCATACTTATCTCCTATTGTTTACATTTCGGCCTCGATATTTTAAAACACACTGGTTAGCGTCATGTTCAAGACTTACTCTGGAATCACTTACTAAATCACACTTGACTCATTGCACTGGACTCATGCTGGGATCACACTTGACTTATATTGTACTGTCTGGACTCATATCATATTACTCTAGTTCAGCTAGCTTTTATACAGTCTTCATTGCCATGAACTTCTGTTTCATAGTATTTACTTTCTTTGTTCTAACTATTATTCTACTTCATTACCTGTCTAAAACTTACCATGCTTTATCAATATTTCTGTAACTGCTTTATAGTCTTACCATTTACTTGGGATTTTAGATGAGATGTGCTTGTTCAATCCTGACTGGATACGTTGACAAAATATTACAGATGTTTCCCTGAGGACACATGCCCTACTTGTAATGGAACCAAGGAGGGATTAGCTTACCTTTGGTCCCAATTCTCAGGAGTGATCGGGAGACTAGTTTAGTAGACTTTTAGATTTCATGTTTAGAACCTGAATTGTAATAAGTAGAGATACTTGAATTTATAGTTGAGATTGTTTGAGATATTATTATTTAGTATTTTATTTTAAATTATTGTGTTTAGTCTTATTAGTTATTAGACTTCTGTAATATTTATTGTGCTTAGACTGTGATTGAGTTTTACTATATCTTTACTTGTCCTCCATTCGGAGTTGAGATCCATGACAGGTACACTATATATAATTGTGTGAGTTGTTTAGATAGTGACCTAGTACAACGTTCTACCGCCGATTCTGCGCGTAGGCTGGACACTGTTACGCACTTGTGCCCTTATACCGGGTGCGAGTCGTGACATTCATTGTCTAATTCTGTGACTAGTTATATTTAATATTATATCACTATTCTCATAGCTTCTCGTCTTGCAGATTATCTCATACGGTGTTCATGCATTGCCTATTTCAGTTTCTATTTACTTTTCCATGCTTTATTTCTTATTGTGTGACATTATACGGGGATGTAATTTGCTTCTTACCTGACTTGATAGTTGTCTACCAGTGCTAGAAGTTTAGCTTGGAGGATTGCTTTGGAAGACTTAGAATTAATGTAGAATCATTTATGTACTATCGTTGTAAATTATTTCGAGAATTTTGCCGATTTGTCTCCGGGATGAAGGATATGAATCATTAACAAAAAGAGATAGTGAACTGTGACGTGTGTGTGTTTGTTTATTTTGTTTACTAGTTATGTGATTGAGCATAATTGATTGATATGAATCACTATTATATGATTGAACAAAAAAGAATTTTGTCGGATTTGTCTCCGAATGAGTGGATATGAATCACTTGAGGATTCTCGAGGACTAGATAGCTGACTATTACTGTCAACGACAGCGTAGGCTGGATGCGCTCACAACCCGTACCCGATCATGCAGGTGTTGGATGATACTAATACACCTTATAATCGTGGAATCATCTTAACCATTAATCTCCTCTATAGGATTTTCTAATATAGGTATAAACTGAAAGGTGTCATGACCCTATTTCTATTTTCGCACAAGGGAATCATATAAGAAAAAAATGTTTGCATGAATCACGAAGGAGTGTAATGAGAAATCCTAACGAATGAAGCAATTCAATTGGGATGGAAAATATGGTTAGGTTCAAATATTTTTGTTAAGGGTTTGGATAATGAATAATGGTTGCTAATTAATGCACAAATAAAAAGATATTATGGGCTAAGAAAAATAATAAAAATAATTAGAGATTCATGAGACATGGTTCCTTGAGAGAAGATTGTATGCTAGTCATCTAGGTTGGGGGTACAATTAAGGAGACGATTCTAATCATTCTCAAGTTTCAAATGATTAGAAGATCATGATAATATATCTAGGGTCGAAGGAAAGGACGAGTAACTCAAGACGAGGATGTAGCTACCTGGCTTGGTCGATGACTAACTACACTTGTGTATATGCAACTATCATAGACATAGGTAAATGGCAACTGAGTTGGGACACTTCTACTCTCATTAGGACGACCGCTTCCATCTTGGTTCCTATCACGATAAATCTAAATCTATAAATTTGAGTTCCTCAAAAGTTTTCCAATATGTATTTCAAATCTCAAGATAGACTACCACAATCTCTAGTCATTTTCGATCGTCAAGCAAAATCATAACTTAAGATTCAAACACTTAATCAATCTCAAATACCCAATCATACCACACACAAATTTTACCGAAATTTAATATTATCAACCCAAACTTAAACTCAAAATTTAATAAACTTATCAGCCATAAATCATGCGGCAAGAAATTTAAAATTTTCCTCAAATCGATTTCATATCCTCCAAAAAATATTATCTATAAATCCAATAAGTCATCAATATTTTCTAAAATCTTCAAAAATTAAAAAGTCAAAAATCAATTTGTTTTCTCAATCTTTTATAGATTTCATCGATTCTCTTGTGAATAACTCCTAGCAGTCTCAAATAAAATTCTAACTATCTTTCGAAGTTGTAATATCGCTACTACCCAACTTATAATTAACTAATCCTTCACACAGATCATACCTTTATAAAAAATTAGGGTTCCTCGATCCTTGAAGTATATAATGCCTTTATAACTCAAATAGGACCTCTAATGCACACCAATTGCCAATATAATCTTTTAGCCATGTGTTTGAGCATGGGGTATATACTAGTGTAGTCATCTTCCTAACCTCTATTTAGCACGAGAAATAAGATTTACGGTAGAAAAGATCAAGCAAGATGCAAATCAAGTGAGTCAAATAAGAGTTTGAAAATTGGAATCAAGGAAGGAGTTCAAGCATGTAGATGAGATCCTAGACTCTAATCCTATATTCAGGCATGCTTTGTATATTGATGTAAACAATAGTTTGTTCGTTGACCTGCATGGGCCACCACAAAAACATGTAACATTCAGTCCCAAAATACGTAGGACTGGATACTAGACATGCCAGCTGTATAATAAATATATAAGCTGTAAATGGAGTATAATCATGGCTAACTAATCTCATCCACAAATAAAAGAATAAAGCTTTATAAATCAAATATGAATTGTCATTTTACATGTTACTGGATGGAGACAAATCTACTACCAACATGAAACTAAAAAGATAGAAATAGCAAAATGAAGAATACAAGCGACGTGCATGATCCAGAAGCCTCTTCGATGGGAAGGAGAAGATCACGATCTTAGCTGGAACAACTGTAGAATGTCAAGAAAACACACACCTGGAGGGATCACCAGGTCCTCGAGAGACGTAACAAGATACAGATAAATATGCCATATAAACTGAATATAAAATATGTTACAAGGTCACAAGTAAAAGTAAATGTTCAAATCATAACAAGGCCCAATATCCCCTAATCGAAATAGTAGACTCCCCTATAACCAACAAGGATAAGGGGTGGCACACAATTCAAAATATGACACTGCCCCATGCCACGATTGAAACATTATAACAAGACATCATCTAAGGTCACCTAACATTCTACTATGAACATACAGTTAAGAACAAACCTTCAATGCATGGGCACTCTGGCTATATGGGATTGGCATAGTCCCCTCTATGGGCACCAGAGCCTACGTTCGTAATGTTTCGTGAATGTCAGAGGGAATCAGAATCGTAGGGGAATCTGCGTCTCCAACGGAGCTCACAGTTATAATGGATAAGTGCATACGTGACCTATACGTTAAAGAATCCTCCCACCCGATGCACCTATCTATGTCGTATCCACGACATTTACCTCTACTAAATTAGTCCTAACATGCATCTAATTGGCAGTTAGATCTAACGCATGTCCCATACGTACTTATGATCACTAACACGCAAGTCCGGAGTCTATATGCTACTTATAACTCACACACCTCGTGGCACATCCATGTCAAAGTTTATAATAAGTACTAAAAAGTGGTAATCCCTTAACTCTAGGTCCATATGCAAAAAATAAAATATGATTAGCACATTGCATCATGTATAATTGGAAGCACAGTAAAGTAACCAATAGCAGTAAACAGTGATACAACTGGAGAAAACAGTAACTATGTTGTAACTAAACAGTAAAGATGTAAACAAATATAATAGTAAACATGGCAGGTATCTTACCTGGTAGTGGGCCTGGTGTGGTGTGAGATCATGATGGCACAGAATTGACTTTGGTGTTACAACTACATCAGATGGCCTAATGATGGCACATACGTCCATTGAGTCCAGAACAGCCCAATTAGTTAGGGTTGACATAAGGAAGTCTAGTTTTGCAAAAGAATAAATATATAATTAGCCACCACTGCAAGATTCTTCCAACTTTTATAAACGTCGAAAAAAGGTCAAAAACGTTGGTGTAGTTAAGGCGACATTTTTTCAACGTTTTCGACAAACGTCGTCGTTGCTGTAGTTGGAATTTATAACGTTTCAAATAAACTCGTGTAGGCAAAGCAACATACGCAGCAACATATAGTAGACGTAAAAAATTATGCAAAAATGGATGACAATTTTTGACATTTTAATCAACATGCAAAACTTAACTGCTTACCCAACCTTTAGCAAAACATCGGAACTTGCTTTCCTGACAATTTTTCAACGTTTAAACAAAACGTCGGTACAGGCAAAGCAATTTAAAGAAAAATCTCAATATATTTGTCATGTGCATTCAACCAGCTTCCCAATCAGTAATTAAACTACACTTAAATTAACATTATAAATTCAATAATATATAATTTACAAAATAACTTTATTGATCAAATAAAACATTTTACTATAGTATAAGTTCAACACAAAATAAATTTTATTATACTACCGAGTTTGCAACAATAGGTTATGAACTTGATCTCTTATATCATAAACTTCTACACATGAGATATTTTGCCTCGAACGGTCTAAACATGTTCATGTAGATAAAGTTTCAGTAATATATACATATCTAAGAAAAGCAGAATATTGTACCTTTATTGTTTTGTCGAGCGAACTACTGTACAATTTCTCTCTAAACTGTAAAATAGACAAGCTGGTTACAATTTTCATATGGTCATGGCTTTTGGATCATATCAAAACTTTTAGTACCTCCCTTCCACACCTGTATGGCTTCATATCAGTGATATTAAGAATATACTGAATATTAAGGACTAGCTAGTGAGAAAATTTCTAGATGTTGACTGTAATTTCTATCCAGCGCTATAAGAAGCAAGTTTATTAACTATGACCAAATTGTTGGCTAACAAGTAAAAACTGAAGATTTCTTCACCTATATCGTTCCATCTGAATGCCCAGAAAAGATTCTATTCATAAAGTAAATTGATAGAACTTCCCCATTGTCCTACATTCCACTTGATTCAACTTCTTGTGATTCCATATATCCTGCCTTCTGAACCAGGATACATTGGTTAGTATCTTTCAGGACCATTCATCCCTGAACTCCAGAGACAATGAAATATCAAACTTACAGAATTGGACTCTTTCCCATAGAGAGAGTTTTTACCTTATCGTATGTTAAGACAGATGATTTTTTTTACCTCTCTCATAGTTTTCAATATATCCTTTATATAGAAGCTAAGATCCTTCATTCCATCAAATTCAGAACAATAACAAAAACTAGACAATGATTATAAATACTAAAAAATAATAAAACTTAGACATTAATTTTTCATTCATCTTCGGCAGATGAGATGATATTTGTAATTTCTTTTCTAAGGGTATTTAGGATGACTTATACCAGCATCATTCATAATTCCCCTTACAGCGAGCATAACTAGTGCTTTATTGTCCAAATTGTTTAATGACTTGTGGATATATCTATTACTTTAGCAATAATACCTTTAGCTCCTCTTATCCCTGTTCGGGAAGAAGAGAGAATGTGAATAAGCTATGTCGCATAAACTAGACATACTGAGAATAAGTTGGCATTTTGCTTAAAACCTTAAACATCAAACCAAACTCATGGCTAGCCAAGGCAAATGACCCTCTACTTTCCAATTCCTCTGCAACCTTCTCTTCCTCCTAGATTAGCAACCAATATTTGAAAGACTAATGTATGAACAGCATTAGTAGGAGAGTGTAACGCCCCAGTCCCAAAATACTTAGGACTAGGTACGTATCCATGTCAGCTGCATATACGAAGTATACTCCAATATATGGAAACTCGTATGTATAATAAGCTGTAAAATGCAGTAAACCAAGAGTAATCTAATCTCATAACAAATGAGGAATAAAAGATATCAATAATCAACTGTAATAAGTCTGTGTACAATACGTTGGGCGGAGACAAAGTCCACTACCAACAGTAAGGAAAAATATACATGAAACTGAAATGAATTGGCGGAAGTAGCAAAGGAAGACCCAAGACACGTCATCTCCGAATAAATAGAGAAGATCGGACCTCGGCTAGAACACCTACAATATCACATAAGCACACACCTGGAGAGATAACCAGGTCCTCAGAGGGACGTAAAAGATACAATAAATATGCCAAATAAAACTGAATATAAAATATGCCACAAATCAAAGTAAGTGACAAGACAACAATAAGGTACTCTAACCATACTAAAGTGAACATGCATTAAGAACAAACCTTTCGTCGCATGAGCCCTGCTGTAAATGGATCTGGTAGTCCCCACTTGGGCACCAGTGACCACAGTGCATGACGTTCAAAAACGACAGTGGCAAAGCTGAGAGGCTCAACATACCAGTATCTCCATCGGAGCTTCGGGTTACAAAGGAAGTGCAATCGAAGTCCATACGACAAGAAATGTTCTCCCCACCCAATGTACCTATCATGTCGCATCCACGACCATGTAATACTACTAACGTCAAGTCTTCTAATATACATCTATTGACAGTTAGACCTAAACATGCGCACTAGGGATCAGCCAACACGCAAGGACCTCTACATGCTACTCATCTCACACATCTTGGTACAACTGTGTCAAGATATATGCAATACACTACAAATGGTAGTCTCTTAACTCTAAGTCCATATGCAACCAAAGGATAATAACAAAGTACAACTAATATCACTGAGCAGACAGTAAATCAAGAACTGTAAAAACTGGAAATAAATGAACAGTGAAATGTAATAAAATGCAAATTGAATATAAACAGTATAATGGCAAGGTATCTTGCCTGAGGTTATGTGCAAAGAGAATAATCCAGTAGCTCGAACTGGCAAATAAACAAAGCAAGAAAGCCAAATTCTACAGATGACTCCGGATGCTGCAACAAACATACGAGCGAGTTTGGAATATAAGATATGCCTAGAAAATGTCTGTCCAAAAGTTAAATTCTGGAACAGGGGCAAAATCGTAATTTTGGGTCAAAACGATGTCCGCCGTTGGATGCTTTGCACCGAAATGTGTGCCAATATCTACGGTCTCTAAAATCGTCAAACTATATGTTTACATATTTGTTTTGATGAGACGAACCCAATGGTATGTCCAATTTTGGATTCCGGTGGGCCGTGTACAAATCCCGTTGAGTGGGATTGTGGCCCGCCAAAATAGCGTCCCGATCAACGGTCTCAGAATTGAACCAAACATGGCTCATAGGACCAAAAAATATTTCGAGTCCAATGCACAAGTTTCGTCTCGATTTGATGAGTGTACACGAAGTTGTGACTTAATTTGCAAAGGGTCGATACGGGGGTATCTCGACGGATACGCACTGATTTGTCGCACACATGCAACAAAATCGGGTTCGTCACTTCCACACGTCGACAACATCCATAGCATCTTTCGATGTGTATAGTGCATGACCACGTCGCCCGTTTTCAAGGCGAACGCGTATCGGGTGTTTTTCCACTTTTTGAAAATAAATTTATAATTTTTGTGAAACTTTAACAATGTGTAACTTTTTACACACTAGATGAAAAGTGAATCCAGAAGGTGCGTTACAATCGGTTAGGTTATTTTACTGTTTTAATTAGTTTCTACAATTCTTTACTGCACAGCAAGAAAATTGGCCGACAATTGTCGTTTTACAATATTTTTAGTATTACAGAAAACATGTTTTTCTCAACTTGTCTCGATTTTTCGAGCAAGTTGATGGGTTGTTTCGAAATCCACCTAGAGGATCTCGAAGAGGGTCAAGTCTACTTTCCAGAAAATACAGATCGAAAATCGGTGCTACGAGCAAAAAGTTATGTCGCGGAAGTAGGGTACCTTGAGTGGAAAACTGCTCCGTGGGTGACGCGGGCTGACTTCGGATGCTCCGTTCGTCGCGCACAAGACTCCGTCGCTGGTGAAACGAACTCGTAGGCAAAGAGGGTAGGATCAGTCGAAATTTTTGTTTTGGGAGTTTAGGGTTTTGAGGTTTGTGGAAAAAGTTATATATAAAGCAAGTTGGGGCAAAACCTAGTAATACTAGGATTAGTAATAATAAAACTGAGGACCCACGGGTTGGATTCAAGTTGTATTCGCTGCTTCGGCACTTGTTGCGTGGGAGCCCGCCCACTTAGGTGGGTGGGTGCTGTTGCCGCCCTTTTTTTTTCTTTTTACTTGTTACTATGTAACACTAAGCTGACAAACAGCTTGGCCGCCCCCTTTGTTGGGGTGTGGGCCAGGCCCCATTCCTTTTTTTTAACTAAAACATTTATATATATATATATATATATATATATATAATATATATATATATATATATATATAAGTGTATGGCCCCAAAAATTACAGAAAAATTCCTAAAAATCAAAAAACTTTTCCTAACAATATTTAACTAAATATCCTATCTTATTTATGTAATAAATAATGCTTGTCATCCATAATATGTAAACTACCCATACTTGGTTTAAGCCACTTAATTAATAACAAAATATTAAATAATAATAAAATTTTGTATACTAAAAAGGAAATTTATGAAGGGGATTTTACAGAGAGTGTATTCATGACGAAACTAACCAAATTTTCCCTAGAATCTTCAAGAACTTAGCAAAATTGTTTTGATGTCATTATTGCTTTGAAGCTTTTGTTCATTCTGGCATGTTTCAAGAGGAAAGCTCGAGCAAGTGGCTTCCTGGAGTATGAAAACCTGCCATAAAGGACAGTATCATCTCAAATTTAGACATCTACATCACAATACTATTTGGACAAAATTTACTGGACAAATAGTGAAAGATCTACATACCTAACTGTATGCGCAAAGATGATGCAATACAAACCAAAATGAGAGGAGGAACTGAAGTAAAAGGTGCTCTAAACTTTCCTGATCATTAACAAAATTTAAGCTATTATCACATATTAAAAGACTAAAAGGTGAAGATAAAAGAAACATGTGCCAAAAAAACAAGATTCATATAAATGCTCTACGGGATGTCACTACTACATCCATGTGTCATCCATAACATGTTCTGGCGATGACTCAGGGGAATGAAGTGGTGGTGGCATTGGATGAATCAATTTTGGAACAATAACTAAGCCCCTACCAGCCACAAGTATTGTACCGTCGTTGTTGTCATCCTTGATAAAAAAAAGTTGCACAATAATGGAGTTATACAAGCTATACCACTTTAGGGAAAAAAATTGAAGTTTAGGAAGCACATATACCATATAGTTGGTTATTGAAATAGAGTAATCAACTATCCCTGTGCAAACAACTCAAGATCATCCATCACACATTTGATAAACCAGTCAATAGATGATTTCAGTTACCAACCTGTGGGACAATACTTAACTATTCTTCTTTAGAAAACTAAGGGCCCTCTAGAATTTAGTCCTCCAGAAGCACACTTTGAAACCAAGGTTTCAACACCGTATTTAACATAGCCTGGGTTGTGAAAAATGGTACCTCAAAGTTAATTTGGACACTAGAGAAGAAAAGGAATCATTTGATGAGAAGCAAACTTGAAGAAAACACAAAATTGACACCTAAAAGTTAATTTAGACACTCGGAGATGAAAAGCCATAAAAAATGTAAGACATAATTCCACAAATGTCTGATTCAAATAGAGCATTACATGAAGCTAGTAATAAGCTCTAATAAAAGAACATCTAAAGTCCATCGATAACATCCACGAAATAGATTTAGCTTTCAGATGCAAGATAATCATGAGTTTGTTAGTAAAATCCTGAACGGATACAAACTAAAGATCATGGCCATAGGCATGTGATACTATAATCTTATAAAGTGAACCATATCCCTAATGTCTGTGTCTGGCATCTGAAGCTTTCCATTAAAGAAGAAAAAATTATAATACATCCAAAAAATTATAAACATATGCTGAAGGGAATCCAACATGCTTCGGTTATATAAAAGTAAGAGGTCCATTTTCTTGTTCTCTCATTTTCAACAAAGAAAGAAAAATAAATAGAAATAGTGGGGAAAAATCTCCTTGACAGTAAGATTGATTTCCATGGTTCAACCAAAGGTTCATATTGGTTAACCGACTTGATTATCACAACGTGTCCACCTAAACATCCTTATATTAACGGATATAACAACACCATTGTAGAAGCATGAAAATTTTTAGCAAACATAGCCCCATGCGCCCAAGTCAAAGCAGCTCCATGCGCCCAGTCAGCTCGACTCCATGCGCCCACTAAATAAAGCTCCATGCGCCCAGTCCATGTAACTCCATGCGCCCAAGACTAGCTCCCCCAAAAGGAGGGCGCATAGCCTGAGACATGGCTATGCGCCTAAGCCTGACTCAGTAAAAGCCATGATCAGAACGTGCACCGAAGCGCATGGCTACGTCAGTCTCCACGAGCAGTCGTGCACCAGAGCATGCGGCCACGTCAACACCACGACCAACCTAAGATCTCGCAGCCTGTATGCGCCTACACATATGCGCCCAAAGCAGGACCATGCGCCCACGTAAGAAGCAGCGTGTCACTTCATGTGGGCGCACAACATCGTTCCAGCCCAAGAACGACTATAAAAGGGGGGCTTCTTCCCTCTTCAACAGACACAACGGAGCACATTTTCAAGAGCCAAATTGCTGCACTTCTTGCCAGTGAGCCGAGAGTTAGCAATTTTCTTAGGTTTCTCCCACTTTTGTAATCGGAGTGTCAACGGAGTAAAGGAGCAACTGCCGCTCGATCTCCATCATCCCATTCCCCAGAATTCTTCTTTTTGTAGTCGGGGATCCTCAGCGCAGGATCTTTCAGGCGTACTCGATTTGTGGTGCCTTACGCCAATAAAAAAAAGACAGCATTTTCTTCTTTTTTTTGTGTGTGTCCATAAAAATGGCGACTCTGCTAGGGACTACATTTTCCTCTGATGAGAAGGTGGTGATGCAATCCGATACTGATAAAGTGGGGAGTACTCAAAAGATGCTGACCGTAAAATTCGATCAGCAGGCGTTCGAAGAGATGCTCTCGAGGGACGGCTCTACTCCCTCAAATCAGCGAAGCCAAACATGTCTCCTAAGACTTGGCTTTCGAAGGCTCGCTGCGGATATCCTGCTAGTGTTATAGCGGATATGCAACTGGAGGACTCTGTCACCTGGGCGCAGGACTCTGCCATAGAAGTCCTCCAAATGGAGAAGGCTTACACCGTTCCGGGCTCTACTAGCCCAGTGACTTCTTCCCTTCAACCAATAACAGAGTGTTCAACACTCGAGACTTGGCAGAGGAAAATACTACGATGCCAAGGATCGGAGTGTACGGGACTCTGGCCAGACCCGGCAAGGCTCATGAAAGGAGAGGCAGAACTAGAAGAAAATAGTACTGCTTCACCAAGCGTGCGTCCAAGGGAGTGTTTGGGCGCATAGCCCCAACCAGAACACTTTTGTCTTCAACAGGTTGGGCACTCAGAGTCATGCGCCCAAGGCTATGCGCCCGGGCTCTCTGGATCCATATTATACGCCCACATCAAGGCGACTCAAACATGCTGTCAGAAGCACGGCCCAAGCCCAGTCTCCAGGGCCTATGCGCCCACAGCAAAAAGACAGGTCCCAACGCGTATAACATGGGGCTGTCTTCAAGGACATCACAGAACATAGGTATGGGGGTTGCCCCTGCACATGAACTAAGTCTTGATGTGCCTACTCTCCTTACGAACCGCATGTAAAGCTTGGCGATGCATGCAACATGGGTTGTAAGAAAAACTCCCTTCCGCTGACTTGCGCGACATGATAAATCATAAGCGTAAAGCGAGGGAGAACATAACAATTCATGGTGCACTTCCGTGCGCTATTTTGTTATCAACTGTTGTTGCTCCAAAGTAACAAGAGTGCCTCAGAGAAAGTCCGTGTTTCGACGGCTGCACTTCTCTGACGACGAGAAGCCTCATCTAACATGGCTTCATGGGGTCACCCTTACGGAAGCCCCAATCAAAGACGGAGAACTACCAACCCAACCTTCTCTCAGTTCCACGAGAAGGAGAAGACGAAGTCTACCAACAGATGGCCAACGGGCTGTCACATCTGAAGGAGTCTATAGGGCACTCGATCAAAGGAAAAATTCCTTATAGACAACGAAGATTACAAAGCCGGGGGTAGCATTTCCTCAGAATCTGAAGCAGACCCCCACACTGGGGTAGCCTTCCAGAGGACGATGATCCCTCCAAATCCGATGGCGACTATCTACCTCCTCTTCTTGAAGATGAAGGACTTATCCACTCGAAGACAGACAGTATCAGCACTAGTTGCACTGCTTCCTCTATTCATCCTCGCATGCTATCTACGTACGTGACGGACGAAGAAAGACCTGAAGAAGCCAGTGATCAGACTAGTAAACGGCTAGAGGGCCTCGAAACAGCATTCGCCAAGATCACTGATATGCTTACCAGTATTATGGCAGTCCAAGCTGTTGGAGCTGTTCCTCCACCTCAGCAAAATGCCTCAGCCCACGCTAGTCCGGCTCACAGCAACAACCCTCCTGCCCTACAAAAGGAGTATCATTCTGTTGCACCTCCTCCAAATCTTGCAAATACTGGGGGTAGTTCTTCGCCGGCAACACCTAACAGCCACTCAGCGACTGTTTCCTAAACCTGCTCATTCAACAGGATGCAATTGATTCCCTGGTTGCTCGCCTCGACACCATCTCACACAAAGAAGAGCTGCAGAAGATGGGGATATCTCAACTGTTTCCCCCTGAGTGGAAGAATGCTACCTGCCCTCCTAACTACAAGTCGCTGACGCTGAACTCATTCGACGGCTTGACTTCTCCTCGTCAGCACATGACGTACTTCAACACGCAAACTCTGCACTTGCCCCGAGACAATCCATTCCTGTCAAAGCTGTTTATTAGCATCTTACAGGGGTAGCCTTCGAATGGTTCTGCAGTCTACCTGACGGGTGTATCAATTCATTCAAAGACTTGGAGAGGTTGTTCCTCAACAGGTTTTACGAGAGTGGCATGCATATTTATATGTCCACTCTCATCGAAACCAAGCAAAGGAAGACTGAATCTGTTATTGCCTTCATTGAACGCTTCAGACGACTAACACTGGAGATGCCCTTCGGCATACCAGACTCAGAACTTATGGATATTTGTCGACATAACTTCCTTCCTACAGTAAAGTTTTGTCTAGGTATACATAAGTATGATACATGGTCCGCTTTCATTGGGGCTGCTGATGCTGCTGAAAATGATGTTCCTACCTTGGAAAAAAAACTTGGAACTACTGGGGCTGAAGACACCCAAATCTGAGGACGAAGGAAAGCATCCTCAGACTATCCTTGTTCGTGGGGGTAAAGGAAAAGAAGTCCTGATGGTCGACACATCCAAAGGAGCTTCCAATTCTCAAGGCGCCTCCGACAAGCCTAAGGAGACCTTCTCCTTCGATGAAGACGATGTTATCATTATCTTCCACATATTGACGAAGGGTAATAAGCTGATATTGCCCCACGACAACGTCCTACAGAGGCGAGCTAACTCAATGATCCTAAGTACTGTCTTTACCATCAGTATGTGCATCACTCCACCAAGGACTGCATCATCCTGAAGAAGAAGATACAACAGCTTATCGACAGCCAAGTGATCAATCTCGAAGCTGAAGACAAGGTCGTATCTACTAACATGATCTCTCTTTAGTTTGGCGACTTTTCTCCTACAGAAGTCCCAGACGGCGTGGTCCCGATCCCCAAGGCAATGATAGAAGTCGTCAACCTACCACCAGCTCGCAACTCAACCTTGGTCCCACTCACAAGTGGACGTGGTGAGATCATGTGGGTCCATCCGGACCTTGTCCAAGAAGTGACGCAGGGGGTAGCACCTCCAAAGCAAGAACGGGCAAGAAGTTTAAGCTATGCCACATGGTATCCTCCCCCATCTACGAGGTTCTATCTGGCGAAATGCGATCGGAGAGACTTATCTTCTGACGTACGATCCCATACAAGAAGAAGCACTACCTTCTCAAGCTCCTGCTTTCCCTACAAGCTCAGAAGTCGGCCAGTCCAAGCCTTAAACCACATCCAAGCAGAAGGAGACGCGGTTTAACAAGTCTCTAAAGGCGCCAGCTCCAGAAGGCATGGATCGACCCTATAACTTTGACATACTGGCTCAGCTAGCCAATACACCCGCCAGGTTGTCTCTGTTCGATCTACTGCGACTCTTCAAAGAAACGCGGAAGGCCTTAAGTGAGGCATTGCTACATGCCGACTCTTACCTCGCTGAGGTCAAAGCTCCCGCTGAAGATCCTGTCTCCTGCCCCCACTGCCACAGTACTATAGAAGTGGTGCCCAACATCACCTTCTCACAGGAGGACATCCTACTCAAAAATAATCGTCATGATAGACCCATGTACTATACAGGGTATATCGGGGCGATCAAGGTGGACCGTATGCACATCGATCCAGGATCCTCCTCAGTATCATTCCTAGAAGCTTGCTTCAAATCCTGGGAATTCCTCTGCACAAGCTATCCGCAACCAACACAACTATCATGGCTTTCAATGCTGGTCGAAGCCATCCGCTGGGCAAGTTCCGTCTCAAATGCCAGATCGGTGATCTCCGAACAGAGGTCTGCTGCTATGTGATCGATGCCAAAATATCCTACAACGTCTTGCTGCGACGTCCATGGATACGTGAGAACATGATCGTCCCTTCCATACTTCACCAGTGCTTCAAGTACGTCAACAGTGACGGTAACGTGAAGACAGAATTTGCTGACGTCGATCCTTTCAAGGGCATCGAAGCTTACTATAGAGATTCGGTACTTTACCAATCTCAACCCCCTAAGGATGATGGCAATGAAGCTGACAATGAAGATGAAGCACCTCCATCCCCAAACGGTGGTCCCCTGATTGTCCGAGTCAAAGGACGTACTACTCCAAAAGTACCCCGAAGCCTCTCACAATCTAGGTAAAGAAGAAGAAACCCGACAAAGTCAAACAATTGACCATTACTCTCAACAAAACACCCAAGGGGGAACCTAGTGATGTCCATCCTCCCAATCCTGAAGAATTATCCTATGTGGTGAACTCGGCCAAGACTGTGGCTCCTCTTCCAGATGATGACCCTCTCATTGAGTATATCAATAATCAAAATAATATACCTTCAGCGGATGATGTTATCCCTGAAGAAAAACTTGCGTATTTCCTTAGTAAAGGTTTATCTTTGAATTACTTCGATGTCTATCAATCTGTAAACCATTACATAGATACGATATACACCCTAGAGAACGGCATAGGACCACACCTCTGCATGTCGGTCACGACGCCTCACCTACGAGAAAAAGTCTACCCAGAAGATATCCACTACTTCATAATTCCAGCCAGAAAGAAAGATGAAGAGCTAATCATCTTCGGTCGTATAATTGGCGAAAGAAAGTTCATTCCAGACTCTACTTCCGCCCAAGTGCAACACAGAAGCTGATTATGACTCTAGAAAGATGCAACTTTTCCGGTATAGTTGGCAGGCCAAAAATATCATCCAGAATATGGGATATGACATCAAAAGCGACGAAGGGCTAAATTACGGCCGAGGATGACGGTTGCCAATATGACACTTTGTGCCTCCCGGCAAACTCGAGAACTACTACCAACGAAATGGTGTTGGTTTGGGCTATGTCTCTCCTCCAACAACTCCCGAAAGATCAGATGATAAGACAGATCATTGTTCTCATTCTTCTGATTCCTCTCTCTGGGACTCAGACTCTAGCATCGATGATATGTTCAAAGCAACTTTGTCCGTCCATATGTTTTTGCCGACCAAGTTACAGACGATGTCCAATCAATCAAACTCGAACAATGGGCTCAAAAGATGGACACCAGGTGGGAGCTGCGCTTTGAATAACGTAAACCACCTACCGAAGACAAAGTCATCCAAGTCAATCTAGGAGATGAAGCATCCTTCAAACCAATCTTCATCAGCAAAAGCTTATCTGACGATGAACGCCAGTCTCTAATACAGCTTATAAGAGAATACATCGACGTCTTCGCATGGAGCTATGAAGACATGCCAGGCTTGGACCCTAAAGTCGCCGTGCACCTCCTGAACATTTCGTCTAAAGCTAAGCCAGTAAAACAACAACAACAACAATTTCGACCAGACGTCATGGAAGCCATCGAGAATGAAGTCAAAAAGCTCATTGCCAGTGGATTCATTCGCGAGGAACAACATCTCGACTGGGTTGCCAATATCGTTCTAGTCAGAAAAAAGAACGGTAAATTTCGAGTCTGTATCGACTACCATGATTTGAACTCTGCATGTCCGAAAGATGAGTTTCCTCTACCGATCACCGACGTAATGATCGACAACACTTGCGACTTCAAACGGATGTCCTTTATGGATGGGTTCTCAGGCTACAACCAGATCAAGATGTTCCCGGACGATGAGAAGAACATATCTTTTCGAACACCATTGGGGGAATACTGCTATATGGTGATGCCCTTTGGATTGAAGAATGCAGGGGCAATATACCAGCGAGCCATGAACACAATTTTTTGCGATCATTTGCGCAAAATCGTAGAGTGCTACGTAGACGATATTGCAGGCGAAAGTCGTCTCAAGGGCAACCACCTCCAAGACTTGAGAACGGTGTTTGAACTAATGCGTGCACACCAACTCAAGATGAATCCAACCAAGTCTTTTCTGGGAGTCTCCATCGACAAGTTCCTTGGTTTCGTCATCACTTCAAAGGGTATACATCTGGAACCAGAGAAAGTGAAGGCTATTCTCGACATGCATCCTCCAAGGAACCTCAAAGAGCTACGCGGACTACAAGGAAGGCTAGCTTACATCAGACGATTTATTTGAACCTCTTTGGAAGGTGTCAACCATTCACTCAGCTCATGAAGAAAGGCGTATCTTTCGTCTGGACTGAACAATGTCAACGGGCATTCGACGACATCAAAGCATATCTTACAAGTCCTCCAGTACTGGTAACCCCAATAATGGGGAAGCCCTTCTTACTATATGTCCGCGCCATGGATCATTCCCTTGGAACCCTCTTAGTTCAGAAGAACGAAGGCGGCCATGAACAGGCAATTTACTACCTCAACCGCACAATGGTTGGTGCCAAGCACAGATACACACCAGTGGAGAAGGAATGCCTCGTACTAGTATTTTCCATCCAAAAGATACGCCGCTATGTGTCTGGGCAGACTATCCATATCATATCCAAAGTCAACCCTCTCAGAATACTCATGACTAAGCCGGGTTCTCTCAATTCCCCTTTAGCAACATAGGCAATGTTGTTGACCCCATTTGATATGATCTTCGTCCCTCAGAAGGTAGTAAAAGGTCAAACATTAGCTAATTTCCTAGCAGCTCATCCGGTGCCGGAGTCGTCCAAACTCAACGACGAAATCCTCGACGAAGTGGTGGAGTCTAACACTGCAACTGAAGAGATCCCTATTTGGCGAATGTTTTTTGATGGCGCATCAAGAACAGGGCCCAAAGGAAACATCGTGGCTGGATTAGGCATTGTGCTTGTGTCATCTGATCATCTGGTCATATACCGTGCATATTCTTTCGTGGAACCATGCGCCAACAATGTAGCCAAATATAATACCCTAATAGTCGGCCTACAACTGGAAAAGCAACTGGGAGTTGCCTATCTAGAGGCTTACGGTGATTCCAAGCTAATAGTTAGTCAAGTCCGAGGGGATTACGAAGTTCGCCACGAAGATCTCATCCCCTACCACCGAGCAATAATCAATTTGGCATCTACTTTTGCTGGATTCTTCATCGAGCACGTGCCTCGACTACAGAATATAGAAGCAGATGCTCTAGCCGGTTTTGCTGCTTCCTTAACCGTTCCCACCAATACTCAACAGTCGATAACAGTGTCTGGTCGAGAATTATTCTGTGTAAAAGATGCCTTACATATTCATCATAGTGACGTAGAAGAAACAAACGTCGATGCTAAAGATTGGAGATTTCTCTTCATAGACTACGCTGTCTATGGAATCCTTCCCGAGGACCCGAAGGAAGCAGTATCCATCCAAAGGCGATCCCTCAGGTTTTACTACGACATAGCAACCAAGATGATGTACCGACGCTCTTATGACGGGCTACTATTACGATGCTTATCATATACCGAAGCCAAGCATGCACTCCGGGAGGCTCACGATAGAGTTTGCGGTACACATCAGCCAGGCCCTAAATTACAAGATCGCCTCAAACAAATGGGCTATTACTGGCCCACCATGATAGCGGATGCTGTTGAATATGCAAAGAAGTGTAGAGCTTGCCAGTTCCACGCTGATTTCATTTACCAACCTTTGGAGTTTCTACACCCGACGGCAGTATCTTGGCCATTTGAAGCCTAGGGCATGGACGTGATAGGACCAATCAGCCCGCCATCCTCCGAAGGACATCGGTTCATCCTAGCTATAACCGATTACTTCTCCAAATAGGCGGAAGCTGTACCGCTCACCGAAGTGAAGACATCAAACGTGATCAGTTTCATCAAACATAACGTCATCTACCACTTCAGCCTACCTCGCAGGATCATCCATGATAATGGTCCACAGTTCGCAAGCCATGCGTTCTATCGGTTCTGCGATAAGAATCGAATCCAGAACATAGCCTCTACTACCTACAATCCAGCGGCTAACATGCTAGCAGAAGCCTTCAATAAAACCATTATAAAACTTCTCAAGAAATTTGTGTCTTCAAACAAGCACGATTGGAACGAAAAGCTCGGTGAATGTCTATGGGCCTATCGCACAACGATCCGAACTCTAACAGGCAGTACGCCATTCTCTCTAGTTTATGGGAGCGAAGCATTTCTTTCCCTAGAAATCCAGATTCCTTAGCCAGCGAGCTGACTACAGAAGAGAGCTACCGTCTGCGACTCCAAGAGCTCGAAGCGCTAGACGAAAAATGCCTATTAGCTCAACAGCGTATTGAGCTATACCAAGCACGCCTTTCCAGAGCTTTCAACAAAAAGTTGAAGGAAAGGATCTTCCAAGTCGGCGATATGGTCCTAGCAGTAAGAAGACCGATGGTTATGACACACAAAACAAAAGGAAAATTCCAGCCTAAATGATAAGGTCCCTTCGTCATAGAATCAGTGTATTCCAACGGTGCGTACCGGCTGACCAAGCCTGACGGTGACTTGCTCATGATGCCTATCAACGATAAGTTCCTGAAGATATACTATGTGTAACCTCTTTTATATAATGTTCACATACGTTCAGTCATATAAATGTACAGTACGATGTTTCTATGATTCAAAAAAAATAAATAATAAAAAAACTATCTAACTATTATCCGTATTTTAAGAGTCTTGAATACGCCCTGGATAATAGCTCCACTAAATATTTCTCCAGTGGAATCATTTCCATTTTTTGACTCCGCCCAAACTCGGTTTGACGAAAACAAATCACGTCCCCATTACCTCTGAGTTTTTTTTCCGATAATTATTTCCCCAGCGGATCCACTACAAGAAATTCGGGTTTCTGTGACAAGTAATCTGTGACAAGTGTAAAACTTGTCACTGAAAGAAATATTTCTGTGACAAATAATTTTTGTTGTCACTCATAATTTGTTTCTGTGACAACTGTTATTGTCCGTCACACAATTAAAACATTTAGTGACCATGTTTTTATTGGTCGTCACTTAATGTGGTCACTGAAATAAAATTATGATTTTAGAGACAAGTTATGTGTGACAAGGGAAATAGTTGTCACTAAATTTTTTGTTGTAGTTACAAAAAAATATTATTGTCACATAAAAGTATTAGCCACAAGATTAAAATTTTATTCTTGTCACTTAAAAGTTTCTTTTAGTTACCAAATAATTGTACGTCACACAAAAGTATTAGTCACAAAGAAGAAATTTATTTCTTGTAACAAAAACTTTAAATAAATTTTAAAAAGTTTAATAAAAAATATATATCCTAATTTTGATACTATTTTGACATTACTATTTAATTGTAACAAGATTTGACTATACCAAAACTTTTTACATCAAATATCACAATCCTAATTATAATCCGGCTGTATATAAAAAAATCATCAAATATTTACAAGTCTCCAACCAGATTTAGAATCTTGTTAGTATCCTATATATATATATATATATATATATATATATATATATATATATATATATATATATATATATATATTAAAAAATATCCATAAACATTAATTTTTCATCCCCTGTCCCATAAACCCTAGCAATTCCCTCTAATTTTTCCCACGAAATCAAAAGCCCTAGCAATCCCGCGCCCTCGTCGCTGCCAAACAATTCAAAAGTTACAAACTTAGTGTCGCATGCCTTATATGTGACATGAAAAAAATGTGTTAACCATGAGAATACCCGATTCCCATAATTATTTTCCCGATTCCCTCTCTTTCCCTCTCTCTGGCACTTTTATTTTTACGATTCCCTCTCCTTTCCCTCCCTCTTGACCTTGATTTTGAGCACACCACGACCTGAAGGCCTCCACGACCTTGATTTTGAGCATCACCGACCGTAGGGAGACGACCCGCATCGGGTACGACCTTGATTTTAAGAGTCTTTATTCTCTCTCCTTCTCTTTCATATCTTAAGATTTTTTAGTGAATTTAGGGCTTCCACTAGCACCGTCGAAGTGGGAAGGACACCAACGACCCACCCAACATGTACTTCCTTCATCTTTTCTTTTTGATTTTAGGGCTTGGTTAAGTTTAAGGCTTTCCATCTTACTTTCTTTCTTTCTTTAGCTCTAAAATTAGGGCATATAAGACATTGAAGACTGTTGGTTGTTGGTAATGTTTCGTTGTTCATGGATTAAGAACCCCTTTAGTTTTTTATATATTAGATATATTTTTGATATCCCATTCGAGTTGTGTTGCAAGGATGTGAATACGACACGTCACAATTCAGGCACGCAACATCAGCTATGGTTAGTGTGTCCATATTGCATCTGACAGGGCACAACAACAATATGAAGATGATTGGTACATAAATTGATTTTTGAGTTATTTTGCAGTTGAAGGCCTGTGGTTTCGATTGGAGAAGAACTAGAGAATTTTTTGTTTCATTTGTTTGCTTTCAAGGTTTCCCAATTTTAGTGAAAAAATATGTATTTTAGTTGATGTAGTGATTTCTTAACTTAGAAAGTTTTAGTAAAGACTTCATGCTTGTGGTTCCTGGCATAATCAAAACTTGGCCCATGGGAATTCGAAATACAGGTCCAAGATTACTATAGACTTGACTCAGCTTAGTAAGTCCTTAGCTAATGCTGGTTATCGTTCTTATATAAGTAAACTTTTGGAGTGTGTATTGTGTCTGACACGACACAACATAAACAATATGAAGATGTTTGGTAAACAAATTGATCTTTGTTTTATTTTGAAGTTGGTGGCATGTGGCTTCTGTCGGGGAAGAATTAGAGCAAATTTTGACTATTTTTGTTCACTTATGTGCTTTCAAGGTTTCCCAGTTCTAGTAATTTTTTTTCTTTTTGTTGATCTAGTGATTTGTTAACTTGTAAAGCATTAGGAAAGACTTGATGCTTATGGTCTTTGGCCTAGTCAAACTTAGGCCATGGAACTCCAAATACATGTCCAAGTCTACTAGTATTTGAACTTAATAAGTCATCAGTTAATGTTGGTCATCGTGTATATTACAATTTTGATCTTTCTGCTTATCTCTAGTTTGTGGACTTGGATGATACTATAATAGAACCCTAATTTTATAATACAGCATAGTATAGCATTTGTGCTCAAGTTGAGAGGTACTTCTTATAGATAAATGTTTAAGTGTCCTTCTCTTATAAATATTAACAATGGTATTATCCACATTAAATTTAGGCTGACCCACTCCAATTCATCAGACATATTCGACTGAGAAAATGCCCAGAAAGAATGAAAGAAATGTTCGGAGATTATTCGTTTAAGCAAGACTATACTAAAGTACTATGTGGAAAATGTACTCAATTGTGATAAACAACTAGAGGTCATTTTTCTTCTTAATCCAAATTTAATGTCTTAGAAGTCCAAATTTCACAATGAGCTGTTTGGGATGAACTGGTATGAGAGGATTGACTAAATAATCCATGGCTGTGTGAATGTGCATACAGAAGTCAGATTTGAATTTAGTAGAAACCAAATATTGATGTATAATAGGATCTACTTTTGAATGTAATGAACTATAACCGCCATAGTCAACCTTTTACTAGTTGATTTATGTATTCGTTTGTTCTTTTATAGGAAATATTTGTTTATCTTCAATGTCTGCTTTTATGATTTTATCACTAACAGTCCTTCGCTTACCTATATTAGAATTACATAATAATTTGATTTCCCTTTACAAAAATTAAAGAGATTCAGTTCCTTATGGGTTGTGAAACATAGTTCTTGATATATCGACGGGGTCCTAATCCAAATGACCAATAGGTATATTGACCGATTTATAGCAAGCTAAAAAGGCAACAATATATCAAGTTTTTTATGTAAATGTAAGAGATATAATTGCAGATATGTTTGTGTGTTGGCTTGTAATTTATTGAACATTGGCTTAGCAACCCAATATATAGGCACATTGTGATCAAATTTTTACAGGCACATTGTGATCAAATTTTTTAATTAAATTTTTTCAGAGAAATCATCGCAAGGAGGTACTTGCTTTATACAGTTTTATAGCTGAAACCATGCTTTGAATGATGGCCCTTTTAGGTTCTGGATCTTATGGTTCGTATGTTGGGCTTTTCTGAAGAAGACGGATAGAGGATTGGGTCTGCTCAGGGTGCTATTGGAAAAGGTGTATCCAGCTCCTCATCCGTCAAATTTTTTAATCAAATTTTCACTTCTCATGTATCTAGCTCTAACATTGAATCATTTCACGACTCTTGATTTTAAATGTATCATGTCGGTGAGTTTACTTAGAAATTTACTATCCATTTCTTTGCATTCTGCATGTTTTCCTGATGAATAAATGCTTCTGTCAGTACTTTGATGTGACCTTAGAGAGACCTCTGGAGTTGAGAGACAACCCATGCTCCTGAAGTCCTGATGGGGTTTCCTACCAAAAGTCAAGCGAGTCTTATTAGCAGAAATTTTATATTGTTAGAGCATTGTAATTGAATGAATCATGTTATTAGTCTGATCACACCTGCTAACATAAATTCTATAGCATAAAGTTTATGCTAAAACTTGAGAGGATATCAGCCAACCCTAACCATGAGTATATAAAATAGAAAGAACTTCAGTAATACTCTCACATCTTTTTGTTGCTGGCTGTCTTTCAAGCTGAAGAATGTCTGATGGCTTTGTTGGTGGAATCCTGCAGGGTCGCTTTGAAATATTGTGCTTGTCTGGTTCATACTTCTTGACGGATGATGGTGGTTCCCTTGGCCGAAGTGGAGGCCTGAGTTTCTCCCTCTCTAATCCTGATGGGGAGGGTAGTTGGTGGTGGCGTTGGTGGACAGCTTGTAGCTGCAAGCACTGTCCAGGTAAACATTTGGGATGCAGTGACCGATACAATATAAAACATCTTTATTATATTACATTAGATAATAGTTGCTCTAGTAATTTCTATAAAATTTTGAGCCTGCGTCAATCTTATTGTTATGCATTGCTAATTAATTTGATGATTCTATTTAAGGCAGCAATAAGTAGATTGACATTAGTGCTTACGTTTTCGTGTTGTATTTCCATTTTCAAGTACCTGGCTAGCTATCGTGGAATTCATAGATTATGGAACATAACTTACACTACTTGCAGATAATTGTTGGAAGTTTCATCTATGGTTGATCGAAGGGCAAGAATTGAGCGTTGGTTCCGAGCACCAGACAGGTGACAGACATAGTTGAATGAAACCGACTTGTTCTTTCTGCTGTATTGGTTAGGAAGATACAGGAAGCGGTTTGGAGGATGATGAGGATGCCCATTCTGCACCGGACGTGCTACAGAATGCGCAAAAAAAAGTAATTACAACTGCCATGGTTGATTCCTGGTGTAAGGATATAAAGAGTATGGGAAACTTGGTGCAGTTAGATCTATCCTACGTGCTTTTCGTACTGCATGCCATTATGGTGATGATAGAGGGAATGATTCGAAATCAAAATTTAGTATCATTTCTAGTAGTGTATTTAACAGAATAATGGTGTTTGTTCTGAATGAAATGGATGGAATTCTTCGTGGAGTGCTGAAAGCCCGAAGGAGACAATTATGGATCACCACTAAAGTGTGGACGAAAAATTCTTGTCTGATGAAACTATATCTAGGAAATGCTCTTCACATATTGACACAAATGACTGACGAGCAGATGATCTCATTCACCTTGAAGCATGTGAAGGCATCATCTATATTTCTAGCTGCATTTCCCACTCTTTTGAGGAAATATATTAAGGCTTTTCATTGTTGCTCTTTGCTACTTATATAGCATGCCAGCTAATTTTCATGGCTTTTGATGTTGATTTTATATGCATATACTATTTCAGGTTGCACTTCACTCATGGGGTAGCGAAAGAGGTGCACTTCCTGTTGTTTCGTTCTTATTCCTAAGGGACTTGTGCGTTCGACTTGGTTCGGATTGTTTGGACACTTGCCTTAAGGGTGTGTACAAGGCATACCTTATGAATTGCAAACTAGCTAAGTCTGTAAGTAGATCAAAGCTGCAACACATCAATTTCCTTGGTAATTGTGTAAGTGAACTGTATGGTGTGGACAAATGAGCTATAATTTGAAGAACTTGTCTTCTACTAATACTGCTAGTCTTCATTTGGATGATATGTTCTTTTACGTGGATAGAAGGTTATTAGACATTCTAACTGCTAGTCATATTCAAACTATTGAACTATGTGAATGGTGCATCAAGTTTCAATCCTTCAAAAAGTTATGCTTTCATGTATTGCTATATCATTATTGCATATTCTTGCTTTAGTCTGGCAATTGGTATTTTTGTTTCTCACATGCTTACTCATTTTTATATTTTATTCGAATAAAAAACAGATGGAATAGAGTAATACACGGCTGTGGGGTTTAGCTGATGATGAACTTCATAGGTTATGCAGAAGATCTTGCCCAGTTTTTACATCGACAAGACTGGACTTCTTTGAGCTCTTGAAGCCGCCATTCTTAGAACTGTAAAGATCAATTATATTTGAAGCAGCAACAACTTTCCTTATGCTTATTATCCATCTGTAAAGTAAACAATTTTTTAGAGGATACTGAGAATATGGAAGCATGCAAAGTTTTTTTAGTCCAAGTTCTTTAATGTGGCTGGATAAAGTGATGTACTAACCGTACAGTTGCTGCCAGTCTTTTTTAGCAAGAGTGGTATAGATGTTCACTTGAAGTAGCCTTCAACTAGATATTTAGTTGATCTTTCTACTCGTACAAGATGCTTGCCGTGTCATCTCAGATTACATGTCCAACCAGTTTGACTATAATGAGAAGTTGCGAGCTATTCTCATTGACTAGCTGATAGAGGTATCACAGATTTATTAATTTATTTTTACTTCATCCATTCTATTGAAACTGACAATTAGAATTTCTAATTAAAATTAACTCTTCTTCTCTGGTCCGTTATAAATTTAAGCTGATGGATGATACTCTATTTCTTACTGTCAATATTATAAACTGATTTCTGTCAAGAAAGGTCGTTGTCAGGAAGAAGCTTCAACTGGTTGGAGTAACTGCAATGCTCCTTGTTTGTAAGTACGAGAAAGTATCAGTCCCTATCGTCGAGGACCTAATTACGATCTCTGGCAGAGCCTACAACAGATAAGAAGTTCTTGAATTGGTAAAGATATTGTTTTTGCTTTTCCGTAGATTTTGTTCAATTGATTTTAGCATCTCTCATATTGATTTATATGCAAGCAAGAGAGAGTGATGGTGAATGCCCTTAAATTTGACATGTCTGTTCTGACACCATATGTTTTCTTGAGGAGGTCCTCTTCATACTTCTTGCTTCTTCATCTATAACTCTAGTTTAAGATAACTATGGAAAACACATTTGTGATGTGGTTTTACTCTTGTCCACGTTGCATAGTTTGGAGATTTAAAAATATGATACAAGAGCAAGGCATCTTGAAACTGACTTTGGAATCTCTTTAAGGAATAGCTTACGAAGCATATTAGGGGTTTGGAACCACATTATGTAATAAAATATTTTTTAAATAAGTTAATCAATGAAATTCTTCCTGAGTTTCTTTTTTACTAAAATTAGCAGCAGCTCTTGATTTTATCTGTGCTTGCTTGTTCAGGTTTGTGCCCAAAAATATCCCTTGAAACTCACATTTTTATATTATATCCAGACAACGGTTTAGTTTTTTTTTATGCTCAAGTCCAGTCCCCCCACCCCCCCCAAACCAACACACACATCTTCATGTACATCCTCTGCTTCAGGGACTTCTGCAGTACTAATGATGCCCTTGATACAGGTAATTTTGCATCTTTTATATCATATCCAGACAAAGGTTTTGTTTTTTTCGATGCTCAAGTTCAGTTTAACACATTAATCATGCCTTAATGTCGTTTTGAGGTTCTATTCTAACCTTGTTTTTTGTCATCTTTTGTATTGTTGATTTACAGGACTTCTGCAGTACTAATGATGACCTTGATACAGGTAATTTTACTTTCGTAGATTTAGAACTTAATTTCTGTCTCTCTCTAGAAGTAACTTTAAAATTTGTCTTCTATTTATATGTACTTTGTACAAAGTTCACTGAAGTTAATGTGAATATGGTCACATGTCTTATATCTACTACATTTTATGATCTCCTTGCAAGTATTCCTGCAGAAAACACAATTATAGTTTTCCTAAAAGTTACAGTAAAAGGGAAATACTACTGACATATCAACAAAAGCATAATACACAAAACACATGCTTGTATCTTTGCACTCTAATATGTATTGTATATAATCCAAAACCTCATAGTACTTCCTTGTGCATTATCCCTTGTGGAAATTAAGTTCTCAAATATGATCTCTACTGTCATTTACTGTAACATCGAGTTAAACAGAATATGGGAGAATTAGAAAAGACAAACATATGTTGTAACATTCCTTGTGCATTATCCCATGGACGTGAGTATTGTTCTTTATACACTTTATTGGATATCGCTTCTTTTTTAGTTTCAATGTCGAATCATATGTTGTTGACAACCTAAATATTCTTTGAAGGATGGATATTCTTTTGAAAACACTTATTTTGGATGGTTATTTAACCTTAAATTTGCTAACTTGATTTTTCAAGATTGGCAACTTTTGTTCTTTTGATTTGATTAGCAGGTTCTGGTTTCATTTCTTTTAGGTTCTTTTATGCAGATCAACGATCACTTTCTATTTTGTCTGCCTAAATCCTTATTCTTTAACCCTAATTTTTTTGTTGTTCTCTCTTCTTCTTAGCTTCTATTCCCTTCTTTTTTTTTGTTTAGGGTTTCTACCTCATTGTTGCTGTTATTGAATTTACATTTTCTTCTTCTACTAGTTATGATCAAGTTTTATCTACAAGGTGCATGACATGAATGATCAAGTTTTATTGACAATTTTTTTTTGTATATATATACCTTCACAAATTCTAAACAATCTCTTTATTGATTTATGCAGGTCATTAAAGATTGATCAACACCAAGACAGGAGCTACATATGCATTTGATCATCAATTTATATTTATAGATTACTCTTGATTTTATGTACCAGCTAGTTTGGATACTCTTTATTTTATAAGTACTACAAATTACTTCTCTTCAAATTATATGTACTAAATTTTGAGGTGCAATATAATTACTTTTTGTGGATTGATATAATTACTTTTCGTCTTCTTGTTGTCCATAATTACTTAGAGTTGGTCGCCTATATAAAGCCATTTAGAATTTGTGAAGGTTAGTTATGGTTTACATTGAAAAGTCGATGGGGGTGTTTTTGGAAGATGAGCACAATTATGCATGTACCCTTTTCTACAAGAATTGTATGATATTTTATTGTGTGTTCTTGTGTTTCAATTTATAATGACAATGACAATGACAAACAAAGATACGCGTGACAATTGATTTGCCACCAAACATATAAAGTGTACACTACGGTGACAACATTTACCTTCACTAAACATACAAGTATACAGTGACAACAATAAAAGTGTTACTGCAAGTATTTACAATGATGACATGTACCTGTCACTAAATATATACGTTTATTGTGACAACAATAAAAGTGTTACTAAAGTTGTTTTGTGATAGCAAATGTCGTCATGAAAATAATTTTTATTTTTGTCAAAAAATATATATATTTATTTTTAGTTACAATAAAAAGCTATTTTGTGACAATATAGTGCGCCACTTATAATATTTTTAGTGACGAATTTTGTTGTCACGGAAAGTTTACTATCACTGACAACATATTCTTGTTACAGTAGAGAACTTTCTGTGACAACGACTTTTGGTCGTCACTTATACTTTTAGCTACGGAGGTATAGGCTACGAAAGTAAGTCGTCACTGTACTCGTCACAGAAGATGTGTTGTGACGAGTTTTATAACTTCTGTGACAACATTACATGTCACAGAAACCATGTTTTCTTGTAGTGGGAATGATCAAATATTTTGCCACGTCCACATAACCTCTAAGCAAAGCATTCATCAAAGATAGTCATGTCCACAGTACCTCTGAAGTATCCACTCCTCCCTAATGCTATATATCTTTCCACGTCCATATTACCTCTGGTCAGATATAAAATATCCCCTGCTATTACGTCCATATTACCGATACTAGCAGCTTCATTCAACTTATTATCTATGTTCGAATCATTCGAATATAAAACGGATAATAGGTCCACATAAAATTTCCCAGCAAAATATCCATCAGAAATGTCCTTGCTACGTCCACATTACCTCTAGCATCGATATTTCACAAAACCACACTCACTTCTAAAAAGATTCTTTATTCAGTACTTAAAACGTCTTACGAAAAAAAGGTACAAGAGCCGTGATGGCCAAAAAAAGGAGTTATAAAATCTTCGGTATACACAGGCGGTTTATGCTATCCCTCAGAGAAGCAATCACGGCTTCAGATTTCACAGTTGCTCGGCGCCGTGCCTCTTCTTGACGAGCGGCTTCATCTTCAAAGAGGATCAGACTCTGATGCTCCCCCTCCAACATCGCCAGCTGCTCTTCTAAATGGACAGAAGCGGTGGCAGTCATGGCAGCCTGGGACAAATAATCCTCTTGTTCTGATGACGCCGTTCTCAATTCAGCTTCCAATTGGGCGATCTTGTTCCTGATCTGTGCAATGTGATTGTGCTTCTCAGTGATCTGCATAGCCAGCCTATTCTTCGAGGCAGCACGGGCCTCACTCGCAGTATTGAACTGGCTATACTGATCAACCAGCTCGCCAATCTCCTGAACGAGGGCATCCTTCCTTGCCTGGAAGGTAGTCTTCTCCTCTGCGAGAGCTGTCATCAAAGCCTCATCCTTTGCGCGGAACAGTGACGTCGGACTCTGTTGTTTGACTTCTCGGAACCTGGCCACCTGACCCGCTAGGTCATTTAATACCTTCCTCAGAGTGTTGGCCCGCTCCTCATACCCGGCTATGCTCTCGAGGGCCGCTACCTGATACTCCGTAACAGCCTTCACAGGGCCGAAGGCGGCGTTCCGATTCAAGACTCCAGGAAGCTTCATCTTCAGCACAGAATAGAAAGCTCTGACGACTTCCTGAGCCATTTCCGCATCTTCGGTAGAGGTCGTCGGAGAAGAAGCTTGGAGAGTTTCCTCCACTTTCGGAGGAAACGCTTGACAAGAAGCCAAACCTGACAGAGAAAACAATATATACATCAGTAACCGAGAAGGAGGCCGAAAGGCGAAAGAGTCGTAATTTCATACCTTCAACTTGCTCAATCATAGCCCGGACTGCACCTTCAACGGCAGTTTCGAGAAAATCAGGAGCAGGCTCAGGCTGTTCAAGGAGAATAATATCAAGACCCTGAGTGCCATCGAGCCTGATGTCTTTCTCAAGCTCAGCCGGAACAGGGGCCAATTCAGCAACAGCTCCCTCAGCAGGCTGCTCAACTCTTCCTAACATAGCCAGTACCGGCTCACCAACAACTTCCTCTACAGCAGCAGATTTAGAGGAGCCTGGGACAACTTCTGTCCCTCTCCCGATGACAGAGCTTATCTTCGCGGGGGGTTCTTTCCCCTTGTCTACAAGAGAATATACAGTCTTGGTCAGCTTCACAAGGAGCACGCAAAATCGAAGTCGAAAAATCTCGTCCGAAGAAAGGCGTAAAGGCAACATACCCGCAAGAGGATGAGCCGATTGGACCTGGTTCTCGTCCAGCTCCTTCATCGCAGTCCCTATTGCAGACATATCCCCCACAGATATGTCACAGGAAAAGCTGATCTTCTTATCGCCGTTATGGTCTGGGCCTATGTCCTGATCTTCCCGTTCAACCCTTACGATCAAAGAAGATTCACCCTCGTCCATCGGCTGAGGACGGACGGGAGACACTATTGTTACGTCCACCTCCTCAGATAAAAAGGTACCAGCTTCAGCTTCAAATTCAGAGTTCTGGGCAAAGGACAAACGCAAGGGTAAGAAAGCTTCTAAAGGCTTGACCAGAATGGCCTGGAGTCGAGGAAGGAATCTACCTCTCGAATATCAACTGCCCGCGATGCCTTTTCTCCTCTTCTAGTTTGCCGGAAGGATCTCCTCAAGGGAGGCGAGCCAGCACCCATTTTCTTAGCTCTCCTCGGGGCAACAGTTTTCTTCTTCCACTTTAAGGTTGGCTCCTGGACCAATTCAGTCGTAGCCTTTCTCTTCTGAGGAGGATTAGGAGAAGAAGAATCCTCATCTTTCGCATCCTCCTTCGGAGACACTGTTGGCTCCCTAAAGATAGCTTCTGCCTGTGGCACTACGACTGGTTGCAAGGTAGGAACAGTACTTTTCTTCTTACGACTCTTCGGCACCTTTTTCGTGGGGAAGAGGGCCAAACCGAGTCCCTAATATCAAGCTACATTCACGATCAAACTGAAGATTGAAAGTATTGATCTGAACGTAAAATTTGGCAGCGGCATAGCACAAATGGGTCTCAGGCTTGTCCAAGGGCAGAGTGAAAGTCACCCCCGTGCACCCGGCATTGTAGTACATCCAAGCACGTGCCCCATCAATTAAGCTACCTATCGACTCCAGATGCGGGCTAGCGTTTCCCAGAAGGAGCTGACTATAGCCGAACTGCCGTACAAAATGACTCGGCAAATACGACTCTAGATAGGCATGATTCCTATCTCGGAGCGCCAGATACGATGGTCTAATAGACTGAAGCCAGTGAAACGCACCAGCAGTCAAATTAGTGGCATGAACCCCCTCATCCACTAAGACATCTCCTGCATTTCCGCTGCCAAACGGAGGAGATACTCTGAAGAGCTCATAGTTCTGTAAGAAGCCTAAAGCCCTTCTACAAACTGGCACGCCGGTGACAGTCTAATTTTTATTGCAAAATCTACGAATAAAAGCGTCTCCCGCCAAAGAATCCGCCACCAGTCTAGCATTTATTAGGGAAGGATAATATAGTAGTATCCACCCCATCAGAAAATGATACGGAAGCTCGGTTCGGGCAAAGTGAGGCCTACCGTCGGAAGTTACCGTATCCCTGACAAAGCCCCACAGACCTCATCCAATGGCACAAACCATCACAGGAAGTAGTGCAAGATGGTATCCGAACGCCAGCTTCACAGCCAGAAGTATCATGAATCGGCCTATTCTCTCAATGGACCCTGAACCTCTAGGGACTACGCAGTCGTGAAGCCAGATCATTAAGAAAGCTGCCAGCACAGCTTTCTCCGACAACGGATGCTCGGCCTAACGAAAGTAGTGGCCAATCGGAGACTCAAGATTATCACTGTCCTCAGTATCCGATGTCTCATAATCCGCCATCCGGGCTTCTATATCGGACTTGGTCATGGGTTTTAAGATAGAAAAGGAGGCCGGATCTTCTCCTTCTCCTTGGACAAAGATATAGCCCGTCCAGGCTCTCGTGTGGGGATTGGCCCCCTCGGTTCTCCCTTTCTTATTAATCCTATGACAGATAAGAAGGTGGCAGAGCAATTCCTTGTATACATCAACCATCCCGGAGTTCTTTCTCTCCAGATCTTGGAGCTCTTCATCACAAGGCACGTACTCTTTATAGGGCTCCGTACCCCATGGTAGCTTCGACACCTCCTGTATTTCATGGAGAGCCAATCCCATCTCCCCAGCTGGAGTAAAGAAGGTACAAGTGTGAAGGTTATATAACTCAGCCAAAGAGACAAATATTGACCAGTTGGCCCTTACACCATATTGAGTGGCCCTAATAGTATAGTAAAGTCCAGCAGTCTTCAGGGTGGATTCATATGTAGAAAGTATCCAGCCGGTGAGAATGCTCCAAAACAAAGATGGATCCCTCCAGCCTTCTATCCGTATTTTCCCTGCAGGGTACGACACATCCTCCGTCATCATCAAATTGCAAAGCGTGTCAGCAGCATAAGGATGAAGGTTAGCGGGAATGTCGTTCACTATGACAACAGGTTGCAGTCCCCTCGTAGAATAAGACGCAGAACCTCGGATACATTTGAAAGTGTCTTTCTTCCGATCGCCTGAATCGAACTGTATTCTCCCAGAAATGACTCTGAGAAGCTCAGAAGTTAGGTCCAACTTCATCCGTCGCCGCACGGCTAAGGTAGTGAAAGCAGACAAAGGATAATGGAGCTCCATCGATAGTACCCATATCCTCTGATTGTTCAGATTGACCACTATGCGAATTCTTAAGCGTATGGTCTCGCCATACTCAAAACCCACACTATCACCAAACAGGAAATATGGCTTCTTGAAGCAACATGCCCCTCTACCCACGAACTCTTCGTCATTAATCATCTACCTCAAGAAGGACTTATCCTGCTCAAGTATGGCGAGGGTTCACTCCGTAGGCTGATTTTGATCAATCTTGGCTTTGACCGCACTGATCATATTTTTTATGGAACTGGTGTCAAAAGCCTGGTAAGCAGAGCCAAAAGGAATCCCATCAAACTCTGGGACATACATGTTCACTGCAAGAGCCATGGGAAGAAAGACAGTCAGACTTAGAAAAATTACAGGAAAAGCTAAGTTCTAAAGAATTTTTATGCGCCCAATACAAAGACTTGTGGGCGTATAACACATGGGCAGTTAAACGGGCGCATAACGTGCCTCAGCTTAAAGGGCGCATAACATGGCAACACGTGGGCGCATAACACACCTCAGTGTTTTGGCACATGACTTCTGTGGGCGCATAGTAATGCTCATAGAAGTACGTTGCCCTAGGCGCAAGCGCCCCGGCAGAAGAGAAGTCCGAGCGTCGCAAATTAACGCTCGAGACTTCGTTTTTTGAAGCACGCCCTCACCGAAAATCGGGTCCTGGACTACTGAGGACTCCGCCGCAGGAGAAGAGCTACTCGACGCAGCCCCATTGCCCTTCGCGGATCTCTTGGCGGCCTTGGGAGACATGATTCTCAAAGGAAGAAGACGAAGAGTTTTCTGAAAATTTCAAAGAGGAAAGGAATAATGAACTTTCTCTCTCCTCCAGGGTCTATTATAGGCACGGGCCACTTCCTATGCGCCCACATACTCTATGCGCCCATTGCAGCCTATACGCCCACATAAAGGACCAGTTCTCTGCATACTATGCGACTGTCCCTTGCCGACGTGGACGGCGTATAAAGGATGGACCGCTTCAAATTCTGTTCCGATGAATATGTCAGTTCGGATTTCGAGGCAAATCTCAACAGTCGTATCTTCCTGACAGGCTGGCCAAAACATTATGCACCCAGGGGAAGAGCCGTAATATGCGCCCATTGCCTTGCGAGAAGGCGATCCATGCTTCTTTCAAAGTATTTCGAACTTGCTCAAGTGTCGAAAACTTTGAAAGGGGTCCTGTAAAAGCATAAAAAATTCAGCAGGCATAGCCCCATGCGCCCAAGTCAAAGCATCTCCATGCGCCCAGTCAGCTCCACTCCATGCGCCCACTAAATGAAGCTCCATGCGCCCAGTCCAAGTATAACTCCATGCGCCCAAGACTAGCTCTCCCAAAACGAGGGCACATAGCCAGAGACATGGCTTTGTGCCCAAGCCTGACTCAGTCAAAGCCACGATCAGAACGTGCACCGAAGCGCATGGCTACGTCAGTCTCTACGAGTAGTCGTGCACCAAAGCATGGGGCCACGTCAACACCACGACCAACCTACGATCTCGCAGCCTGTATGCGCCTACACTTATGCTTCCAAAGCAGGACCATGCGCCCACGTAAGAACCAGCGTCTCTCTTCATGTGGGCGCATAACATCGTTCCAGCCCAAGAACGACTATAAAAGGGGGGCTTCTTCCCTCTTCAACAGACAGGACGGAGAGCATTTTCAAGAGCCAAATTGCTTGCACTTCTTATACTGAGCCGAGAGTTAGCAATTTTCTTAGATTTTCTCCCACTTTTGTAATCGGAGTGTCAACGGAGTAAAGAAGCAAATGCCGCTCGATCTCCATCATCCCATTCTCCAGAATTCTTCTTTTTGTACTCGGGGATCCTCAGCGCAGGATCTCTCAGGCGTACTCGATTTGTGGTGCCTTGCGCCAATAAAAAGAAAAGACAACATTTACTTCTTTTGTGTGTGTCCACAACCATATGTATTAAAGCTCCAGAGTTTAAGCAATTTTACATATGTGATACCTCTTGTAAAGAGATTCATCTCATCGCCTATTTATATGATGAACAATAACTCTTTGGAAGGGTTGGTATGAATGGCAGAAATCTTGTAACTGTCTTTGTGGCATACATATAAGGATCAAATTTGTAGTAATGTTCTAAATATTGGATTGTTATGTAAAAGGTTATCACTCTCTTAGTTTTATTTGCATGTCAGACTCGACGCAAATATCCTTGTCCAAGACAACTTGCATGTTTATAGTATAGTTTGTAGTATAAATGGATACAGATGGATATTGGTCATCTCGTTTTAGTTCTGGCCTGTCCAAATTCAATACCCATATTAGTGTACCTACATTCGGTATTTCTTTCCTAGTCCATTCAGTAAAGAAAAAAGAATTAATAAACAAGCATCATTGTTATTACGATTATTTGCTAATGCATACCACGAGTATGATGCATTAGTAATACTATTCATTTGCTAATTCATGCTACAAGCATGTTGCATTAAAGAAAAAATATTTAATAAACAAGTATTTTTATCACAATTATTAATATTCAATTACTATTTATTAAATTTATTAATAAATAAGTCTCGGTCTGGCATGTCCCCATCTGATACTGACCCCTATTAGATGTACAGACATTGGGCCTTCTTTCTTACTATTTTTTAACGAATTGATATAGGGCTAATATTAGACCTCAAAAGGTAAAGCTAATACTAACATGGAGGCTACAAACCTTGATTACCATGATGAAATCCAACTTTTCCAAAAGAACTTGCAATGTCAATAGGGTTATAAAGATTGTTGTGATGTTTCGTTGGAATAAAGATAACATATGTATGCCAAGAGCATGATACAACTGCTAAATCTTGAAAGTGATACC
>JANAVB010028832.1:0-43508 GCA_029216955.1 Iris pallida | reverse complement strand
AACCATGAACGGTATCGAGCTAGAAGCTATAGCTCTCCCCCGTACAAAATGCATAGAACCTGTGACCTGATAGATAATATTTCCCAGAGCAAGAACAAGCACAGATATACACATATACGAATGCATAGAACCGGTAGCCTGATAGATAATATCTCCCAAAAGCAAAACAAGCACAAAACTATAAAAATAAAAATAAAATATACATTATTTCTCCCCCTTTTGGCAGTTAGCAATATAAAGCAATGAATAGGAATGCAACCACACCAAGCAGAGAAAAAACAGTGAAATACTAAGCAAAATAAGTCACTGACATAAAGTAAAACTATGATAAAGGACAGAAAATGTCATCCACCAAACCAAGTGGCCAACTCATAAACAGAGTACATAAAACCAGCTACATAAATCCATATTAAACTAAATAACTGAAAGCAAAAAGTAACTAAGATCATCAGCAGTAGCAGCAGCAGATCGACCCTATCTCCATCACGGAGCACGAGAAGGTCCTGGAACATCGGAAGGACCAGCGAAGGAGCGACGAGGGTCCACAAAAGCATCATCCGATCCATGTAACGCATAACCCACGGATCATCAATGCGATGACCCGCGCGCGCTGGATCCCTCTCCATGGGAATGTGCAGATGCTGAGACAGAGAGTACCGGATATCATACAGAGAGTTGCCGAGAGCACTCATCTGCAGAGTGGTACGATAGTCTAGCTGTGTCCAGCGATCGTCCTCAAGAGTAAAACGATCCCGGAGCATGGTCTGAATGGACTCAAGAGTGGCAGGTGGAGGAGGTGCATCCTGACCAAAAGGAGGGGCGTCAGGCTCCTCATCATCAGAATGCTCAGAGGCCTCAGGAGAGGCGACAACTGCCTGAGTACGGCGTGTCTTGGACAGAAAAGCAGGAGCAGGCAAGAACTGACAGTCATGAATAGGAATGATGAATGCACGAGAAACCATAGGAAGGTATAAAGGATAAACCAACGCTCTTGGTTTCTTCCTACAATTTATCATCCAATCCATCATTGTCCTAGGAAGATTGAATGGGATACGAGTTAGGTAATTCCTACAAATTAATTAGAATAAAATAACTAAGTCGGAGGTGATATAAGGCAGAAATCTCAAAGTAAGTAACTTCATCTGTTGAGCCAGCCTTGGGCAAGATAGTATTGAACACGATACGATGAAGTTCATAAAAGTAGGGGGTGAGATGCTTGCAAGGACTTACGTTAGGAGCACATAAATCCTCCTTGAATCCTTCAAGGGAAGTATCGCCAACAAATTGAAGTTGACGTGCTTCCACAAGCTTGTCCCACACATCAAGATCCGGGAGAGCAAGAAAGTCTCCCAACTCAGAATCATTGAAGGCAATGTTAATGCCAGCAACCCGGGAATAGATGTGGGTTGCATCGTGAGTCAGATTACAGTAGAACATTTGGATTGCACTATGGTAAATGACAGAATTGGAAGCAACTAGTTCATCCAAACAAAGATCACGAAATAAAGATGCATATTGAGAAAATTATGAAATTGATGGGATGGCCCCCAAACACCGGACGAGTCCTAAAATCGCTAAACCATTCATTAGAGGCGTCTAGCGACACAAATAGACGGTCGTCGTATGTGTTAGGGTCATCGGGATACGGCGGATTGAACAACGGATGAATAGGGTGTTGTTCAACAACTTGTTCAATCGGAGGAGGAGGAACCGAAGAGGAAGCTCCCTCATGTCGAGTCCTTCTCCCTCGTTTGGACAAGCGAGATGCCATTTGCAAAGAAAATAGGAGAACTTGAAAATGATAGAAGGAGAGAGTTATACCTAAAATAATACCAAACAGTGGAAGAGAATGATGAGAAACCCTTTTTCCTTGATTTTGAGATAATGGAGCCTTCTAGATCAAAAACTAGGATTAGGGTTTTGAGAAAAGAGTTTGGAGAGGTGAGGAAGGAGGCAAAGGTGAAGGAGAGAGAGGGAATCCCGAAATAAAATAGGGGTTTGTCTTAGGTCGGATGAAATATTGACCATAGGATCTAAATTGATCCAACGGCATAGCCAGATCCCGACGCTGGAACTAAGGGACCGAACTCGGCCCGAACTCTGTTTGGGGCAGAGTTCGACCCGAGTTCTGGATCAGTGGTCCAGAACTAAAAGCAGGCTGAAAAGATAGAAACATTGATTAAGTGTTGAACAAAAGTGATTTTGAGGATAAAAGATTGATAAAACAATGAAGTACATAGAGAGGTACACAAAGGTCATAATGAACTTTAGGAAAAATCAATTAGGCAATAATAAATCGGAACAAACCATATAATAAACAAGGGAATATATTGTAATTCAGTATTTCAAATTTGCCATGGGTTAGCTGCAGGGGCCGGATCCCAGCTAGCGGTAGTCCGAGGACTAGTGCACCGTATCGATTAGGCTTTTACGCCTTTTTGTCAGAAGGACCCTTTCGGCTTGTACCCATAATAAATTCGTCATAAAAGATCAAAAATACTCTATATTTACGCAAGTAAGTCTCAACTTATAACTGCTTCATCCAAAATTCCGAGTTCACGACAAAGAAAATTGAAGCGCTCTTCGGATAATGGCTTAGTAAAGAAATCTGCTAGCTGATGATCAGTGTCAATAAATTCTAAGTTAATCGTGCCATTTTGCTGATGATCACGCAAAAAGTGGTGTCTGATCTCAATGAGTTTAGTGCGTGAGTGGCAGACAGGGTTCTTAGTCAAATTGATGGCACTAGTATTGTCACAGAATATAGGAATATGCATGAAAGATAACTTATAGTCTTCAAGGGTTTGCTTCATCCACAGAATTTGTGCACAACAACGCCCAGCTGCTATGTATTCAGCTTCTGTTGTGGATAGTGCGACAGAGTTCTGCTTCTTGCTAAACCATGAGACTAAAGCCTTTCCTAATAAATGACACGTGCCGCTCGTACTTTTACGGTCGACCTTGCATCCAGCAAAGTCAGCATCAGAGTAACCGATGAGGTCAAATGATGTTGACTTGGGATACCATAGGCCCACTGTAACCGTACCCTTAAGGTATCGAAAGATACGCTTAACCGCGGTCATGTGAGATTCCTTAGGATTTGCTTGATATCTAGCACATAGGCAAACACTAAACATATCGGGGCTTAGCAGTTAAATAAAGTAAGCTACCTATCATACCTCGATACTTACGTTGATCAACGGGTTTGCCGCTCTCATCTGGTTCGAGTTTGGTTGAAGTAGCCATTGGAGTGCTGATTGGTTTGATGTTGTCAAGATCGAACTTCTTCAGCATGTCCTTGGTATACTTCGATTGACAGATGAAAGTTCCATTTGCCAGTTGTTTTACTTGCAGACCAAAAAGTAGTTGAGCTCTCCCATCATGCTCATCTCAAATTCCGTCTGCATACACTTGGCAAATTCTTGACAAAGAGTTTCATCAGTAGACCCAAAAATAATATCATCAACATAAATCTGAATTAATAAAATGGTGTCTTTAAAAGATTTTATAAACAGTGTAGTGTCAATTTTCCCTTTTGAAAAACCTTTCTCAAGTAAGAAGCTACTTAGCCTTTCATACCAAGCTCTGGGGGCTTGTTTGAGGCCATAAAGTGCTTTCTTTAGCTTGAACACGTGGTCGGGAAATTTGTGATTTTCAAAGCCAGGAGGTTGTTTCACATAAACTTCCTCCTTAATAAAACCATTCAGGAAAGCACTTTTCACATCCATTTGAAATAATTTAAAGTTTTGAAAATTAGCAAAAGCACAAAGCATCCGAATGGATTCTAGTCTAGCAACAGGAGCATACGTCTCATCGTAGTCGATACCTTCCTCTTGGTTGTATCCTTGAGCTACTAGACGAGCTTTGTTACGTGTGACTGAACCATCTTCATTTACTTTGTTTCTAAAAACCCATTTAGTACCAATTATCGAGTGATTAACCGGTCTAGGAACGAGTTCCCATACTTGGCTTCTCTCGAATTGGTTGAGTTCTTCTTGCATAGCAGAAATCCAAAATTCATCATTAAAAGCTTCAGAAATGTTTTTAGGCTCTACTTGTGAAATGAAGGCAGTGCTAGCAACGGAGTCTCTTAGTGATGATCTAGTAGTTACTCCACGTGAAACTTCTCCTATAACTAAATTTTCTGGATGAGAAGGTTTGAAAGAGAATTTCTTAGGCAAACCCTCCAGAGAATTAGTTTCGGTTGAAGTATTCATTGGAGTAGAAGTTGATGGCTCAACGTCATCATCAAGTACTTGCTGTACTGTTGTCTTCATCAAAAGTCACATTTGTTGACTCTTCCACAATAAGTGAGCGTTTATTAAAACTCTATATCCCTTACTCTTGGCGGCATAACCAAGAAAGATACCATCGTCAGCTTTGGCATCAAATTTGCCTAAGTTGTCTTTGGTGTTAAGGATAAAACATCTACAACCAAAAACTTTAAAATAAGAAACATTGGGGGTTCTCCCAAACCAAAGCTCATAGGGTGTTTTCTTCGTAATGGGACGAATCAGCACCCTATTCAAAATGTGGCATGCTGTACTAACAGCTTCTGCCCAAAAATATTTCGGAAGTGAAAATTTATTCAACATGACTCTGGCCATATCGCCGAGAGTTCTATTCTTCCGCTCCACAACACCATTTTGTTGAGGAGTTCTAGGACAAGAAAATTCATGATCAAAACCATTTGCATTACAAAAACTTTCAAAATCATACTTTACGAATTCGCCTCCATGATCTTCGATTCGAGTAATCATGTAGCCTTTTCGTTTTGAACTTTCTTTACAAAATTTTGAAGCAGAAATAGCATCGCTCTTATTAGCGAGAAGAACAACCCATGTAAACTCGAAAAATATCAACAATAAAAAATGCAAAGTTTGCCCCAAGGCTAGCTATTCTACTAGGACCAAATAAATCTATATGAGTAGTTGCAAGGGTCTAGTAGTACTTACAAGTTGATAGAATGAATAAGGATTTAGTTGCCTTGTTTAGTTCACATTCGGCACATACCGTGTCCTTTTGAACTATGTCAGGCAATCCTCTCACTAGCTTCTGGTAGAAGCCTGGATAAGCATGTGGCATGACCAGACGCTGGTGCCAAAGTAGTCATCATCTTTGGGGCATATAGACATCTACCTGCATTGTTAGTATTTATATAAAGATAGAAAATGTATTTGTCCTCGTCTTTCCCTTCAAAAGCAATGTCTCCTGTTGACCTAATAGAGTGCAACTGTTTTGTCCAAAGTTAATATCATATCCATGATCAGCAAGAGACTGCTGAGCAGTTTATGCTTTAACTCGTCACTAGCAACATCCTTTATTACAGGAGAAGGAGGACCAATGATACCATTACCTATAATGTGCCCTTTGAGATTGTTACCGAAGGATACGTATCCTCTCTCTTCATCGATAGTGATGCAAAAAGATTTGCGTCTCCCATCATATGTCGCGAGCATCCACTATCGAGAATCCCTTACTTTCAGTTGAGGAGGGAAGGTCCACCTCATCAAGTAGATGTGACCTTTGTACCCAGTTCTTGAGGGTCCTAAAAAGTTAGTCTTTGGGAACCAAGCATATATCCTTTTATCTACAAGTCTTCTAACTCTGCACTGTGGTGAGATGTGTCCATGTAATCCACAATAAGTACAGATAGCATTCTTATTTACTACTAGGAGCGATAATATCTATAAGCAACAGGATATTATGGACATGATGTGAAGAGTTAGCATGGTGAAGATGATTATGCATGGAATAAGTGGCATGGTGATGGTGCCTATGAGGCATAGAATGATGGTATTGTCTATGATGTGTGACTTGCTGATATTGTCTAGATGGCATGGCATGATGATTTTGTCTATATGGTTATGAGGACCTTGTCTATATGGCATTGCATGATGATTTTGTCTATATGGTATGGCATGATGATTTTTGTGTGTGGAGTGATGTTGATTGTGTCTTTGTGCATGATGAGTGTGTACTGAGTGAGAATTGTTCTTACGTACACGTGGTTTGTGAAAGTTTGTGTATATAAATGCATGGTTATGTACTGCATGAGAATGACGTGATTGACTAGCATGAGTGGTATTGTGCCCATGTGATTGGGTTTGAGGTTGAACAACCTGTTTACCCAATTTGGTTTCTAATCTTTTAGAAACAGCTTGTAGTTCATCAACCTTAATATTTAAGCCATAAATCTTAGTCATGGAAATCTTGTGTCTACTCTTTTCTTCAGCAAGCAACGTGTTGAGAGTAGTGATTTCTTGAGTTTGTTGCTCAATACGTGCTTCAGCATCATGTAAGCTTAATTTAAGCTTGGATACTTCATCAGTGTCATTAGTGGGTGACGTGTTTCTAACATTATCAAGAAGTAAAGAAATTCTTTGTATCTCATCTTCTAGACTTTTGATTTTCCTTGGCATGTTTATATTTACCGATGACCTTTTTATGATCATCGAGTAAATCAGTGAAAGCATCGCCAAGTTCATCAAAGAGAAGTCATCCAGAGTTTCGTTAGATACCTTGTTGGAAGTTGCCATCAGGCACACATTTGCTGTATCTTGAGGAGAGTCCTTTTCTTCCTTAGAGTCACTTGCTTCACTTTCATGCCAGATGCCTGTGTTGGCATATTTCTTTGATGAGTTCTTTTTGTATGGCTTCTCATAGCGGTTGCTCTTCTTCAGGAATGGGCAGTCTTTTCGGACATGTCCAGTTTTCTTGCAACCGTAACAAGTTGGTTCTTCTTCATCGTCTTCTTGAGATTCCTTCTTCCTTCGATTGAAGCGAAGGAATTTCCTGAAGTTGCGAACCATGAGAGCTTGGTCTTCATCATCCGAATTATCTTCTTCGGTCTCATCATGATTAGCTCTTCGTTGATGAGCTTTGAGTGCGATCTCCCTGGTCTTCGGAGCAGGCTCTTCGAAGTCCTTGAGGTCAAGCTCGTGAGTCATAAGCTTACCCATCAAGGTCTCCATTGACATTGTTGTGAGATCGTTTCCTCTATGATGGCTGTCACCTTAGGGCTCCAAATCTTTGGTAGCCCTCTGAGCAGCTTACGAATCTTCTCGTGGTTTGAGTACTGCTTTCCAAGCGAGGATAGAGGATTGATGATGTCGAGGAATCTTGTGAACATTTGAGTGATCGTCTCACTTGGCTTCATCTTGAAAGCTTCGTATTCTTGAGTGAGACGGCTTATTTTGGATTCCTTGACCTGTGTGGTTCCTTCATGCGTCACTTCTAGAAGTCTCCATACTTCATGAGCAGTGGTGCATGTAGAGACCCTGTTGAACTCATTCCTGTCTATGGCATAGAATAAAGCATTAATAGCCCTAGCATCTAGACTTGCCTGTTTCTTCTCCTCGACAGAATATTTGTCGTGTGGTTTCTCAATGAGGTCACCATCGACAACTATTCTGGCGGGCTTTTTGTAACTGTCAGTGACGACAGTCCACAGGTCAAAGTCTAGAGACTTAAGATAGAAGCTCATCCTTGTTTTCCAATATGTGTAGTTAGTTCCATCAAATAGGGAAGGCCTATGAGTGGACTGACCTTCACCATGATTGGAAATCAAGGATTGTGTGGTTGCCATGGATCAGCTCTTAGGATGTTAGTCCTTATAAAGAGAACAGAGCTCTGATACCAATTGAAGAACAGTTTGGCAACTCTAGAGGGGGTGAATAGAGTTTATATAAAAAAATAGCCAATTAAAAATAACTCTTTCACCGATAATAATAATCAGAGTAAAGTGCGAAAAATAAATGAAGAGCAGAAGAGCATACGCAAACACAGCGATTTTAACCTGGTTTCCCTCGTGGAGGACTAGTCCAGGCCTGAGAACTCTAGCTCAGGATTAAATCCACTATTTGTGAAATAGTAGTTTACAACCCGTACCTTTTCTTCAGAAGAGCACGTCAACTTCTAACAGAGGATCGCAGTGGCGATTTGCTTGGAATTGTCCAAGCGACTTCTTCGACTCTTGCACAAGAATCCTAACTGAGAGATGCTGAGCACTCGAGACTTAGGAGGCTTGTGGCTAGTAGATGGGAAGGGTATGGCTTATTGAGCTTTTAAGAGAGAGAGAAGAGAAGATTGGATGATTTGAAATGAGAGAATTCATGCCCTATTTATAGTGTTTTTATAGGCAGAATTCGGCCAGAATTCGGGTAGGAAAATTCAAAAATTTGGCCGTTGGACAACTAGCAACCAGCTAACCCTAAAATTAGGGTTCCTGATTTCTAGGGGACAGAGTTCGGCCCAAACTCTGTGTGGAGGCAGAGTTCGGCCCGAACTCTGTCTCCAGAGCACAGAGTGGTTCTAAGGGGACCAGTGGGCAGTTTTTGGTTCAGTGGAGCTTGGGATTTTGGGTAGGTTATAGACTAAGTTCCAAGAGCTCAGCATGACTCAGAGTACACAAGTCTAGACTCAATGAAATTATAAAATACAGACTCCAGAACACACTGAGAGCCGGAGACTGAGCTGTCATCTGTCTTAAACTGAATGCAGTCGTCGTGTGTCGTATTGAATTAATACAAATATTATTTAGTCAATGTAGTCAATATTTGGTTGACTGTGACTTTGTGTCAACACCAAGACCCTCCAAAATCTAGAGTGCAAGCTCGCAACATGTCTTCTAAAGTCTGAATCGTCCTTTGATTGCCCATCCGTCTGCGGATGGTAAGCCGTGCTGAATCTTAACTTGGTACCCAGACTATGATGTAAGCTCTTCCAGAAATGTGATGTAAAGCGGGTATCTCGATCCGACACAATACTGACAGGGACTCCATGCTGCCTGACTATCTGTTGCATATATAACTCTGCTAACTTTTCTGTAGATTGCCCTACTCTGAAAGGAAGAAAGTGTGCTACCTTCGTAAGCCGATCTACTATCACCCAAATAGCATCCTTACCACTTGGTGATCTCGGTAAACCAGTCACAAAGTCTATTGTAATATGCTCCCATTTCCATTCCGGGATAGGAAGCGGTTGCAATAACCCAGCTGGCCTCTGCTGTTCTGCCTTCACCTGCTGACATACCAAGCAACGGGAAACAAATCTAGCGATCTCCCACTTCATCCCGTTCCACCAGAAATGCTGCTTGATATCTTGGTACATCTTCGTCCGTCCAGGGTGAATAGAATACTGAGAACTGTGAGCTTCTGCCATAACCTCCTGTCTGATATCTCCACTAGGCACACATAGACGAGATCCAAACCTAAGTGTACCATCTTCATGAATCCTCATCTCCTTCCTGAGTCCTGACTCCATTCTGCCCTAAGCTTCTGAATCCTTGGGTCCTGCGCCTGAGCTGCCTTGATCCTGTCTACCAAGTCAGATTGGACTTGTAGACTAGTTAGAACTCCTATATCACTAAGAAATATAACTTCGATGCCCATCTCCTGAAGGTCTTCTAAGATATGCTTCTGCGTTGTTAACATAAATGCGCCGCCTCTCCTGCTAAGAGCATCTGCTACCACATTAGCCTTGCCTGGGTGATACTGAAGCTCCACGACATAATCCTTGATCAACTCCAACCATCTTCTCTGCCTCATATTTAGTTCCTTCTGGGTAAAGATGTACTTCAGACTTTTATGATCTGTGTACACCTCCACTCGGTCACCATATAAGTAATGCCTCCATAGATTCAGAGCAAACACTACTGCCGCCAACTCTAAATCATGAGTTGGATAATTCTTCTCGTGGTCCCGAAGCTGCCTAGACGCATACGCTATCACCTTCCCATGTTGCATAAGGACACATCCAAGTCCTTTTCCTGACGCATCACAATACACTGTAAAACCTCCGGGTCCAACTGGTAATGTAAGAATAGGTGCTGATATCAACTTCTGCTTCAAAGTCTCAAATGATGCTTGACATTCTGCCGACCAAACAAATGGCACATCCTTCCGGGTCAAGCGGGTCATGGGCGCTGAAAGCCTTGTAAAATTTGACACAAACCTTCTGTAATATCCTGTCAATCCCAAGAACTCCGCACATCTGCTACGGTCTTGGGTACTGGCCAACTCTCTACTGCTTCTACTTTTTTGGGATCTACTGCTACTCCAGCTCCTGATATGATGACCCAAAAATGAAATATGATCCGACCAAAACTTACACTTGCTGAGCTTGCATACAACTGTTCTCTCTCAGAACCTGCAACACTATCCTGAGGTGGTCTTCATGCTCCTCTTTGTAGAACCCTAGAGGGGGGGTGAATAGGGAAATAAAATATAAACTACAACAATTGATGCAATAAAGACAATTTAAAGTAAAGAGTAGAAAGATCAAACGCAAACGCAAGGATGTATCCTGGTATCCTCTTTTGAGGCAATCCAGTTCCGGAACTCTCTCCGGCTTTAATCCACTATTATCCAAATAGTACACACGAGTTTGGATCCGAAGAACTCGCCAACTTCAACACGAATTTGGATCCGAAGACTCGCCAACTTCTATACACGAGTTTTCTTACGAAGGCTCGCCAACTTCAAACAAAAGAGATGAGAACTTGTTGATCTTCTAACACGTGAAGATCGAAATGTACAACTCTTTAATACTCTAGCACTTTGGGAGAGGATGACAATGAAAAGCTTTGAAGAGTATTAATGGTGGAGCTCTTGGTTGTGGAAAATTTATGAAAGAGTTGGTGAAGAAGCTCAAGAGAGAGAGCTTCCCTTTTTATAAGAAAACCAAGAGTAGGTGGCATTTAATGCTCTGAAATACAGGCAGACCGGCATGCCGTCGGTATGTCGCGGCATACCGCCGGTATGCCGGCCAAATAGTAACGGTCATAATTATGACCGTTCAAGAGCATTAAATGCGGTCATTAATGCGTGTCAGACCAAATCGAAAACTAAGTATTCGAAATTTGGTATACCGCCGGTATGCCGGAGCATACCGCCGGTATGCCGATAGAATGTCACAGAAAGTTTCGAGCTGCTAGAAACGGCATGCCGTCGGTATGTCGTAGCATACCGTCGGTATGTCGACAGTTGATCACAGCAACTTTTGTGTTGCTAAAAACGGCATGCCGCCGGTATGCCGCAGCATGCCGTCGGTATGCCGACATTTCGAGACAGCAACTTTCTAAGTCCAAAAACGGTATACCGCCGGTATGCCGAAGCATACCGTCGGTATGCCGCTTTTTGTCACAGAAACTTTTCTGTACACGTAAACGGTATACCGCCGGTATGCCGAAGCATACCGCCGGTATGCCGCTCTGAATGACATGTTTTTTGATTTGTGCTTTTCGTTATCATCCATCCTTTAGTGTTTACAGATATACCTAGACCAGTACAGACACGAGGACTCAAAGCAGGAAACGCCGGTAACTGCTACAGTCTTCAAGGAAGAAGGAGGAAGCTCTGGAAGTGAAGAACTCCATGTAGTACATCTTCTGGGAATATTTGAATCTGAAGAACAGAAGACTAAACTACGAAGATGCTGTTAATTACTCAAAATAAAATGTGCCAACAAACTCCCCCATTTTGATAATTGACAAAATAGAGAGAGATAGCATCTTCAGAGAGTAGCTCCCCCGTAGGTAGACAGCTCCCCCTCAATACGATTTCTCCCCCTTTGTCACTTAGTCAAAGATGGGGATAATCAATAGAAACATTGTATAAGAGAAAAGACATGATTATATAAAGAAAAGAGCATGCATGAATATATATGAGAGAAAGTGAATACATGCTGGACCCATACATTTCATAGTAAGATAAAAGACTCTCTACAACGAGAGCCAGACACAACAGACAACCATAAATAATGTCCCCGAAGGACAGCAAAGAGCTAAAACAACCATAAACTGGTCCCCGAAGGACCACTAAAGACAACAAACTGAAAAACACACATAAAAAAAACTAGGAGCACTCAAGAACCGAAACCACCATCAAAAGGAAGACCATCCCTAATCCTCAGCCGGATCATCATCATCATCACCCTGAGCCTGCTGGAAGGCGCCAAAAGGATCAATGCCGTCAGGGTACATAAACCCATAGGCATTGGGGTCAGAGAAGCGCGGGCCCGTGTACATGGGATCCTGAAGATTAAGATCCAGAAAAGCATCACGGTCTTGAAGAGTGCGCTGAATGAAGTATCCCTGATCGTGGAACCGAGTCTGGATCAGGGCGCCAAGTCCACGAGTGTGGGCCCGCATCTGCTCCTCCGCCTGGGCCATCCGTATATCAAAATGCTGCTGAGTGAGCGGCATATAACGGCCCGAAGGAGGAGGGGTAGATGTGGGAGCAGCAGGCGTGGATGCCGGTTGCTCTTGGGAAGATGAGGCACGGGAAGTAGAGGCGCCAGCAAGGGTACGGAAGATAGCAAGATATGAGGGGACGCCATCCGAGGTACAGAGAGACAGGTCAACTTGCTTGGCCTCTATGAGCAGAGTGATGAAAGAGCCATAGTAGAGATTCTACTTCCCCGAAGGCATGGTACGCCGGAATTGCAGAAGAAGAGTCTTTGGGAAGGAGAATCGCTTCCGGGCATAGAGATGGTACATACAGACGAGGGCATGACCAGTGATTGCGTCATAGTTCCCTTCCTTCGGAAAGAGAGTGTGGCACACGATCCGATGGAGCTCGTAATAAAATGGCTCCAGCTGGACAGAGAGGGCCGGGATGGCCGGAGGGTTGGGACCCTTGCAGATGATTCGGCAGAATTCGTCGAAAGGGGACGCCGCCGAGGAGTTGAGAGCACCCAACATAGGTAACGCATCCCCTTTGTCTGGGATGCCTAAGATGGCCCCCACTTCCCGAGATGTGAGACGGAAGTAGCGGTCATTGACCATAGATTAGATGGCGGAAGGGTCGTCGTCATCCCCTCTCATGTTGCAATAGAAAAGGCGGACAGCAGCAGGGTAGACAGGGATTTGGCGCCTTAGAAGAGAGGAGAGACCAGCATCGTCAAACAAAGGGACGTGACCGGGGAAGAGGTTCCAGTTGATCGCCCGTCCTTTGAATACGTTGTGATTGGCGAAGTGCTGGAACCAAAGCTCGGCGGCCAGAGAGTTGAAGAAGACGCACTGGTCATAGCCGGTAGGAAGCACCACCGGGACGAAAGGGTTGAACCCGGAGGAATAGGAGGATCGGGGGCGCTTAGGGTTGGCCATGAAGAGGGATTGGTGCTATGGTGTGGAGGAAGGAGTAGAGAGAAGAAGGAGGAAGGAGGGTTTTTAAAGAGAGGAGGGAAGATGAAGAGATGATTTTGAAAATGGGTAGGAACGGTTGTAGAGGAAGTTTGAAAGAGAAGGAGTTGAAAAGGTAGAGGGAAGTTATGATGGTGGAGTAAAAAGAGGAGAGAAAAAGGGGGGAAGTGATGGGTAGTTAATGTGAAGAGATAAAGGATAGTAAATGAGAAGGGAGGTGATGGGATGGGAGTTGAAGATTGATGGGATGGATAAGAGAGAATAGAAGAGGGTAGAAAGAAATAAATGAAGGAGTAAAATAATGTGGGCCCGAATCCAGAGTTTAAATCCTGTCCGCCGCTGCCCGGCATACCGGCGGTATGCCGACGTGTACCGACGGTATGCCGTTGTTCGAAACAGAAACAATTCTGCCTTGAAAAACGGCATGCCGCCGGTATTCCGTAGTATACCGTCGGTGTGCCGGTCGACTGGGACTAAGGATCAAAGATAAAATGCCTAGTTCTCGGCAAAGGAAAGAGAGCGATCTTCCGGGAGAGGCTTAGTGAAAATATCGGCTAATTGATAGGTAGTATCAATAAATTCAAGATGGATATCTCCTTTTTGCTGATGGTCACGAAGAAAATGGTATCTAATTTCAATGTGCTTCGTGCGTGAGTGACAAATCGGGTTTTTCGTGAGATTGATAGAGCTAGTGTTATCATATTTAATAGGGGTGCAAGAATGAGAAATGCCATAATCTAAAAGTGTTTGTGACATCCAAAGAATTTGTGCACAACAACAACCAGCCGCAATATATTCTGCCTCAGCGGTGGAAAGAGCAACAGAGTTTTGCTTCTTGCTAAACTACGATACCAAGGACTTCCCGAGGAATTGACATGTGCCACTAGTGCTTTTTCGGTCAATCTTGCATCCGGCAAAATCCGTATCCGAAAAGCCGTGAAGCTCAAAGGATGAGGATTTCGGATACCAAAGACCCATGTTAATGGTGCCTTTGAGATAACGAAAAATGCGCTTAACGGCACTCAAATGTGATTCCTTTGGATTGGCTTGATATCGTGCACACAAGCAAACACTAAACATGATATCCGGACGGCTAGCCGTTAAATAAAGTGAGCTACCGATCATACCTCTATACTTACGAATGTCGACCGATGTGCCATCTTCATCATTGTTAAGCTTGGTCGTTGTAGCCATAGAGGTCCTCATTGATTTGGATGAGTCAAGGTCGAAACGCTTGAGGAGGTCCTTTGTGTATTTTGCTTGATTGATGAAGGTTCCTTTAGGCCCTTGTTTGATTTGTAACCCCAAGAAGAAAGAGAGTTCACCTATCATACTCATTTCAAACTCTTCCTGCATAACTTTGGCAAATTCTACACAAAGTGTGTTGTTAGTAGAACCAAAAATAATATCATCAACATAAATTTGAACCAATAAGAGAGTCCCATCATGTGATTTAATAAAAAGTGTAGTGTCAACTTTTCCCTTTGAAAAATTGTGAGAGACAAGAAAAGAGCTAAGACGCTCATACCAAGCACGTGGAGCTTGTTTGAGGCCATAAAGGGCTTTATGGAGTTTGAAAACATGGTTAGGAAATTGAAAATCTTCAAAACCGGGAGGTTGTTTAACATAAACTTCCTCCTTAATAATACCATTAAGAAAAGCACTCTTAACATCCATTTGAAATAGCTTAAAGTCATTAAAACAAGCAAAGGCACAAAGCATACGAATGGATTCAAGACGTACAACCGGAGCATAGGTTTCGTCGTAGTCAATGCCTTCCTCTTGGTTATAGCCTTGAGCAACCAATCGGGCTTTGTTACGAGTCACTAACCCATCTTCATTTAGCTTGTTGCGAAACACCCATTTAGTTCCAATAATGGGATGATTGCTAGGTTTTGGGACAAGTTCCCAAACCTTGCTTCGTTCAAATTGATTGAGCTCCTCTTGCATAGCTATCATCCAAAATTCATCAAGAAAAGCATCATGAACATTTTTAGGCTCTATTTGAGAGATAAAAGCCACATTGGCACAAAGATCACGAGTGGCGGATCTTGTACTAACACTTGAGGAAGGATCCCCAATGGTAAGCTCCTTAGGATGATTGGTGACAAATCTCCATTCTCTTGGGAGATCCTTTAGAGGAGGCTCGAGAGGAGGAGACTCTTTTGATGGGGTTGTAGAAGCATGGAATTTCATAACCAGAAAGCCCATGCGCCAGACACTACATGCGCCAGAACTCAGACGAAGAACTTCACAGCAAAGTCAATAACTATAGACATTTGAAGAAGGACTTTTTATTTATATATAAAAGTCTATTACATGTCTAGAAAAGGTTGTACAAAGGAGAATTTCTACAAAGAAAAGAGCCTAAGTCTACAGCCAGCGGCCATCATGCGCCTTTAGATAAGGGCAGCGGCCACCATGCGTCTCCAGATAGGCGCAGCATCACTATGCGCCACCAGTAAGATGCAGCAGATATCATGCGCCTCCATCCAGGCGCATCCCATCATCTCTTCAGCAGCTCGGTTATGTGCATCCCTTCAGCCAAATTCTTCCAGCCAGGCTCACCTGGCCGAGCAGAGCCCAGTTATGTGCCGCTCTTCCAACCAGGCTCGCCCGATAAATGCTTCGACACAAAGCATTAACCCTCTGGCTGGAACCAAGGAAGAGAAGAGCACCGCAAATGCTGTGGCCAGGGGAGGCTTCGAAAGAGCCTCCAAAGCCGAAGGAAGACCGTGATCGAAACCACGGCTAAAGGAGCAGCTTTCGACACGATCAAAGTGGGGAAACCCCACTTTGCAGGAAGAGAGAGCCTTGCACCGCCATTCCGATCTACGGCTCTTCCGGAATAACGGAGACGAGGCTCGAGCATCCCTATCTTTGGATGCAACAGGCACCTTCCGCCTGCCTCAGAAGCCCTCGACTCTGTCTTTTGGATGTAACAGTCACCTTCAAGTGCATTAAAGACAACACAGCGTCTCATCTTCACCCTCGGGAGCACTTCGTCAGCAGAATGCACCCGTATGTTCAAGTTCATATGAGAAGTACGTGAGGGAATGAGAAGCAAATCTTCTCTCCATGCCACTATTTATAGGCCGGGCAGATCAAACCCACGCGCCAAGTGGATGGCCCTCCGAGTTCCGTGCAATAAATTTATATTAAATGGATGAACCGGACGCCTCGAATTCAGCCAAACAGCTATTTATAGCACTCGAAGAGCGAGACAGCCGCATCATTAAAAGACATGTCCGATGTGCCAGCCAGACAGCGCATCACACGGACGCGCCCTTCGACGTCAGGCGCATCATACAGACGCGTCCTACAGTACTTGGCGCATTATAGAGGATGCGCCCCCACACATCTCCATACCGAGTGGAACGCCAACCGACGCGCCCACTCAGCTGTCCATCGAACGTCACCAACATTAAATGCTGAACTGACAGAGTTGGCAGCACGCCTCCCAAAGTCTGAACAGTTGACAGCTTTATTCAGAAAACGAAGCGTCGGCAACGTCAGCATCATCATGACTCTATTCCGATGGCTACTGCCACGTGGCCACCCGCATGTGCCTCTACGACCATGCGTCCACACCCGCATGCACCTCTACGGCCATGCGTCCAAACCAGCATGCGCCTCAAAAGCCATGCACCTCAGACCCTTCACTGATATACAGAGAAGAGTCTCCAGTTGAAGTTTTGCATGCGCCTCAAAAGCCATGCGCCTCAGACTGCTCTCTGATCCCGAAAGACAGAAGGAAAGTCGCCTGCATGCGCCTCAAAAGCCATGCGCCCCAAATGTTTTGTAACTCCTAAAGGTTATGAGCCGCAGCCTCCTCCTGCGCCCAATCCAAGGCGCAGCTCGCCAGATCACGTCTCTCCACCAAATCCGAGATCTTCGAACCATGAGTCGACGACACGTGTCTTTGACTCAACTCATCCAAGATTTCAGCAACGGAAAGATCTTCTCCCTGCTACGTGCCGGCTCACAACAGCAGTATGAAGAGTTCTCCCCCTCGATCAGGGCGCAGCATCCATGCGCCTCCATCAGCAACCTCCACGTGGCGTTCCCACACCGGCGCATCCTACATGCGCGCATGAGCAGCCAGCCTGCAAAACTATAAATAGAAGGATCATCTCCTTCACACACACACAGAGACTCAGAACATAAGACTCACAGAGAATCCACAACAGAGAATCACCGGAGAGGCAGTTCTAGACACTCAACGTCTTCCTCCTCTCGGCAAGCTCCAACACCCAGAGTAATCAACACCTTCAGAGAACCGATAACCGCCGTCAGCCGGTCAACGGAGTCAACGCATTACCACTCGCTCCATTGGCACTAAGGACCCAGCTTAAACAAAAGTGTACTCCTAGGACTACATCTAAGTCCTATATTGTATCACTGTTCTGTTTGTATTAAGATTTCAATCAAAACAATTTTAATGGCAAACAGGGGTCACAACTTCATTGTTAGATGAAGAAGGACGATCCTCAATTTTAATGGCAAACAGGGGTCACAACGCATAGACTCGTTAGAGGGAGGACTCAAAACCCTCTCTGCCTCAATGCAAGCACTGACTCAAGCAGTGTTTGAGATGCGGTCGGCCTTGATCAGGACACCTTCAAATGGTCCCGACCCAGGAGCTAATGGAGAGTCGAGTGTGCCCCTCCAGTGGACACCCTCAGATACAGAAGCACCCCGGACATCGGAGCCCTCAAACGCTCCACTCCAGGTAGTACCTCCTTCCCCGGCTCCTAGCTCCACGGAGGACGTGGTCGAAATGATCAAAGATCTGCGGGAGCGCTTCGAGTCCAAGAACAGGCAGGAGGAACGCTAGAAGATGGGCATTCCCCAGCCTTATCCCCTTGAGTGGAACAAGCTGGTTTATCCCCCAAAGTATAAACCACAAACACTCACGCCGTATGACGGGAAGGACTCTCCACGACGGTACCTGACGTACTTCCAGTCGCAGACAGGGCATCTTCCGAAGGAGGACGCACTCCTCACCAGCATCTTTGTTGGGGCCCTGAAAGGGGTGGCGTATGACTGGTACTGCAGCCTCCCCGATAATTCCATATCGTCCTTCGACGACCTGACACGCCTCTTCCTCGACCTCTTCTACGACGGTGGAAAGGACATGACGATGGCGTCTCTCATTGAGATACGCCAGAAGGACAAGGAAACGGTTCGGGCATTCATCGAACGCTTCCGTCAGGCCTGCTTCAGGTTACCTCCAGGCATGCCAGAACATGTGCTTCTCTCTGCTTGCAGTATGAACATGCTGCCTGCAGTAAAGCTCTGGCTTAACTCTACTCCCCCTCCCGATTGGAGCTCCCTAATCATTGAAGCTGAAGCTGCAGAGAAGAAGGCGGCCAATGCACGTCTTCTGGGTGTTAGCTTCCCCGCCTTTGATGATAAGGGGAAAAAGTCCGCAACCAACAACTCCGGACGAGAAACAAAGGGAAAACAGGCATTGACTGTTAATGCCTCGAAGGGCGCATCTGCGCCTACTCAAAAGCCTCCACTGGCACCAAGACCCAAGGAAGTTTATTCATTCAATGATGACGACACCCTACAACTCTTTGAGATACTGAAGCAGGGTGACAAGATCAAGCTTCCGGACCCGAAGCGGCCCGATGAAGTCGGGAAGGTGGACAACCCAAGGTACTGTCACTACCATCGGTTTGTCAGACACCCGACTAAGGACTGCTACGTCCTCAAAAATTACATCCAGCGCATGATCAATGCGGATGTAATCTCCGTCGATTACGAAGAGAAGACGGTGTCAGCTAATGTGGTGTCACTTCAGTTCGGCACCTTGCCGCCGACTACCACACAAGATGGCGTCGTCCCCATCCCTAAGGCGACAATGGAGGTGGTGAATTTGCCACCCACCGGTGACAATGTGAGTGGACTTGTCCCACTCACCACATCTCGAGGAGAGGTCCTCTGGGTTCACCCCGACCTCGTCTCCGAGGTAACTCAACCGGAGGTATGCCCTACCTCCAAAGCAAAAGGCAGGAAGATCAAGTCTTGCCGTACGGTCTCTTCTTCAACGGAAGAGGCGCTTCCTGTGCAGACGCGTGCACAACAGAACTCCCAGCCCGGTGAAGCTGCCGCCGAAGTGGTACCTCCCGGCACCATCCCTGAGGAGGGTCCATCCAAGCCCTCAGCAGCCAATAAACAAAAGCAAGTGGAGGCCCGTTTCGACAGACCTCTGCGGAAAGAAAATGCTTCGGGGCTGACCAAGCCCCACAATTTTGACATTCTGGCACAACTGGCCAGTACTCCTGCACGCTTGTCTCTGTTCGAGCTCCTGCGTCTCTCCAAGGACTCCCGAGAAGCTCTTTGCGAAGCTCTGAAGGATGCCGAATCCTTTCTCAGTCAGGTCAAGCAGCCTGAAGACCTCCCAACTACTTGTGCACACTGTCATTGTGCGGATGAAGTTATCCCAAACATAACCTTCACCCAACAAGACATGCTGCTCAAGCATCACCGACATAACCGACCGTTGTATTACACAGGGTACATCGGTTCGGTAAAGGTGAGCAGGATTCAGATCGATCCGGGGTCTTCCCTAAGCATCATTCCAAAGGCGCTGCTATCAAAGCTGGGAATCCCAATGTACCGGCTAGCGCCCTCCAATACGACCATCAGCGGCTTCAATGCCAGCAAGAGCGAGCCACTGGGCAAGATCCGGCTGAAGTGTCACATCGGCAGCCTCAAAACTGAGGTGACTTGTTATGTGGTGGATGCCGAGGTCAACTACAACATCTTACTCGGACGACCATGGTTACATGAGTACATGGTGGTGCCCTCCACGCTCCACCAATGCATGAAATATGTATCCACCAACGGCGTCATCCAGACGGAGTTTGCGGATATCGATCCCTTCAAAGGGATTGAGGCCTACTTCACCGATTCTGACTTGTACAAGCCACTTGACGAGGAGGAAGCCAACGACGCCGATGATGAAGCAGAGACGGCAACAGAGCCGGACTTGGAACCCGAAGCGGCTCCTGACGCCCCCTTGAAAATCCGTCTGAAAGGGAGACCACCCCAGAAGGCGCCTCCAATGAGCATCAAGCTATCAGGAAAAGCGCCAGCTCGCGAAGCCCCCCTGAAGATACGCCTCAAGGGGAAGCCACCACAAACAGCGGCTCCCCTAGTGGTAAAATTACAAGGGAAGGCGCCACTCATCGAAGGCGCAACCGAGGCACCCCTCAAGGTGCGTCTTAAAGGCAAGCCGCCGCAGTCATCCAAGATGCCGGAGAGGGCTCACATAACCCTCTCAGACCCCAAAGTCAGAGCGGTGGAGGACTCTCATGATCCGGCCCCAGTGCTTACAGACGAGGAGCTTGGCGAATATATCTCTGCTGATGTAGACGCACCCTCCTTCGACAATGTAATCCCACGGGATAAAATCTCGTACTTTATCAATAATAGAGTGTCTTTCAATTATTCTTGTCTTCCACATTGGAATGCCATATATATATTAGACAACGCTCTACGGTCGTTGCAAACACAAGTAACGACCGTCTACCATAATCAAATAGTCCCGTCTCAAGGAGTCTTCATAGTCCCTCCACGAAGTCGAGACGAAGGCACCATCATCTCGGGCAAAATCGAGCGTCGTCGGAACCTCCCGTCGATCGAGCCCGAACCTGATACCGGCAGAGTACAAGTCTATCGATACACGGATGCGGCTAAGCACATCATCCAAAAGATGGGCTACGACCTGAAAAGCAATAAAGGCCTAAACTACGGCAAGGGTCGGCATCTCCCTGTCCGGCTTTCGATGCCCAATGGAAAGCCACAGGATTACTATAATCGGACTCGACGGGGGTTAGGCTATGTCACGCCGCCATCAACTCCAGAGAGTTCAGACGCAGAAGACATAGAACATTCCCACTCATCAGAAGCATCGACGTGGGACTCCGATACCAGTATCGGATCAATCTTCAGGAAAGTGCTGTCAGCTAACATGACATCGGCGCAACCTCAGAAAGATAAAGGCGAAGTCCAACCGCCGGAACCCTTAGAAGAGGAACCCTGGGCTCAACGCCTAGGAGAACAATGGGAGTCTCGTTTTGAGTTACGAGAACCTCCCACCGAAGACGAAGTCGAGCAAATCGACCTCGGGGATGGGTCTTCTTCTAAACCCATCTTTATCAGCAAAAGCTTGGAAGGAGAAGACCGAGAATCTTTAGTCCAACTCGCTAAGGAATATATCGACGTCTTCGCCTGGAGCTACGAAGACATGCCGGGTCTCGATCCACAGATCGCGATGCATAGGTTTAACATCTTACCAGATACCAAACCTATCAAACAACAACAGCGACGCTTCCGCCCGGACATCATGAACGCCATCGATCAGGAGGTGGATAAACTCTTGACCAGTGGCTTCATCCGTGAGGAACAACACCCGGACTGGGTAGCCAACGTCGTCCCTGTCACCAAGAAGAACGGGAAGATACGAGTCTGTATCGACTTCAGGGATCTCAACTCTGCTTGCCCGAAGGATGAATTCCCGCTCCCAATCACCGATGTAATGATCGACAACACATGTGGCTTTGAACGCATGTCCTTCATAGACGGGTATTCAGGCTACAATCAAATCAAGATGTTCCCCGATGACGTAAAACACACGTCATTCAGGACTCCAAAGGGTGTTTTCTGCTACACAGTAATGCCCTTCGGCTTGAAGAACGCCGGTGCAACGTACCAGCGAGCTATGAGCACCATCTTCCGTCAACATCTTCGTAAGACAGTTGAGTGCTATGTTGACGACATTGCAGTCAAGAGCCGCCTCAAAAGAGTTCACCTACAGGACCTAAAGACGGTCTTCGATCTCATGCGGGCACATCAACTCAAAATGAACCCCGCTAAATCCTTCCTGGGGGTTTGTAGCGACAAATTCTTGGGCTTTGTCATCACGGCAAAAGGCATTCATGTCGATCCCGAGAAGACTAAAGCCATCCTTAACATGGACCCTCCGAAGAACCTTCGAGAACTTCGGGGCTTACAGGGACGTTTGGCATACATCCGGATGTTCATAGCAAACCTCTCCGGTAAATGTCAACCCTTTACTCAGCTCATGAAGAAGGGAGTCTCTTATGTCTGGACAGAGGAGTGCCAAAAGGCTTTCGACGACATCAAGGCTTACTTAACAAGCCCGCCAGTCCTAGTGGCACCTGTCGCCGGCAAACCATTCCTCCTCTACGTCCGTGCCATGGATCATTCCCTCGGCGCTTGGCTGGCTCAAAACAGCGATGCAGGCTACGAGCAAGCAATCTACTACCTCAGTCGAACACTCATCGGGGCCGAACACCGGTACAACCCCGTTGAAAAGGAGTGCTTGGCTTTGGTGTTTGCCATTCAGAAGACTCGTCATTACGTCTCGGGCCAGACAATTCACGTCATCTCCCGAGTCAATCCACTCAGAGTTCTCATGACGAAGCCAGGGTCATTAAAATCCCGGCTGGCTACATGGACGATCCTACTAACACCATACAACATGGTGTTTGTCCCGCAGAAGGCAGTCAAGGGTCAAGCTCTGGCTGACTTTTTAGCTGCACACCCCATCCCAGAATCTTCAAAACTCTATGAAGACATCCCGGATGAAGTCCAAGAATCAAACGTCACTGAAGAAAGCCCCGTTTGGCGGATGTTCTTCGATGGCGCTTCAAGAACGGGCCCCAGTGGCCAAATCATCACAGGAGTGGGGGTAGTCTTAGTCTCCCCCGATCAGCTGGTCATCCAGCGCGCATACTCCCTTTCGAAGCCGTGCTCCAACAATGTTGCTGAGTACAATGCACTCGTCATGGGACTCCAGCTAGCACAACAGCTGGGGGTGGATCATCTGGAAGCCTACGGCGACTCGAAACTCGTCGTAAACCAGATTCGGGGGCAATACGAGGTTCGCCATGACGATTTGATCCCTTACCATGAAGTTGCATTGAACATCATTTCAACCTTCACTGGGTTCTTTATCGAACATGTACCCCGCCTACAAAACTTGGAGGCTGACGCTCTAGCTGGCATCGCAGCCTCATTGGCCGCGCCCCTTGGGACTCAACACTATGTCACGGTAACTGGCCGAGACTTGATTTGTCCCAGAAACAACCTATGTTTGCAAATGGCTCACGCCATGCCGACAAATACTGGGGTTAATGTCCGAGACTGGAGGTTCCCGTTCATCGACTTCGCTGTCTACGGAATCCTTCCAGAGGACCCGAAGGAAGCCATCTCAGTCAGGAGACGCTCTCTTCGATTCTACTACGATACAGCCACTAAAACGCTGTACCGACGCTCCTTCGACGGGCTTCTCCTTCGATGCCTGTCTAACGAAGAAGCGGCCGAAGCTCTTCGAGAAGCTCATGACGGAACTTGCGGTGCTCACCAACCAGGGCCTAAGTTGCAAGATCGACTGCGACGTATGGGCTACTACTGGCCAACCATGGTTGCCGATGCAGTGGAATATGCTAAGAAGTGCCATGCATGCCAACTTCATGCAGACTTCATACATACACCATCTGAACCTCTACATCCTACAGTCGCCTCCTGGCCATTCGAAGCCTGGGGCATGGACATTGTAGGGCCAATCACCCCTCCTTCATCGAGAGGACACCGCTTCATCCTGGCCATCACCGATTACTTCTCCAAATGGGCGGAAGCAGTCCCACTAGCAGAAGTAAAAAGCTCCAGGGTGGTCAGCTTTATCAAACACCATGTCATTTACCATTTTGGGGTACCCCGGCGAATCATCCATGACAATGGTCCTCAGTTTATCAGCCACATTTTCAGCAGGTTCTGTGACAAGAATCGCATTCAAAACGTGGCCTCAACCGCCTACAATCCGGCAGCAAACGGATTGGCCGAGGCATTCAACAAAACTATCGTCAGGCTACTCAAAAAAGTCATGTCATCCAACAAACGCGACTGGGACGAAAAGCTTGGCGAATGCCTTTGGGCCTTCCGCACAACGGTACGGACCCCAACAGGCAACACTCCATTCTCCCTGGTCTACGGGAGCGAAGCAGTATACCTCTCGAGATACAGATACCTTCGCTCCGCGTGGCAATCATAAACGATCTCACAGAAGAAGACAATCAACGTCGTCGTCTGCGGGAACTGGAGGCACTTGACGAAAAGCGTCTCCTAGCTCAACAACGCATCGAACTTTACCAAGCCCGTATATCACAGGCTTTCAACAAGAAGGTCAAGCAAAGAACTTTCCAAGTTGGCGACCTGGTTTTAGCAGTCAGAAGGCCAATGGTGTTAACTCACAAGACACCAGGGAAGTTCGAGCCCAAATGGGAAGGACCCTTCATCATTGAGACGGTATACTCAAACGGTGCTTACCGGCTCGCCAAACCCAATGGGGACTTGTTCATGATGTCCATCAACGGCAAGTTCCTAAAGAAGTACTACTCTTGACATCCTCCAAGACATGTATTTCCCCAAACAACCTCTTTTCACAAAATCAATCGCTTCCGGAACCCAGCTGTTCCGTGGCATCCTTCCGTAGAAAGATAACCACGTCCATATTACCTCTGAGTTGTCTCTCTACATCCTACAAAGCGGAACCTTACACTTCGTGAGCTTACGCTATCCTTCATGTTTACCACGTCCACATTACCTCTGAGTAAACATCCCGTACAAACAACTCCTACGTTGTCGTACATTGATCGCAGAACTTCCACGTCCACATTACCTCTGAGTTGTTCAGCGTATCCCCCAGGATCATTCCTACCACGTCCATAAACACCTCTGAGTAGGAAGATTCTATCATTTGAACCTAATGATTGCCATATCCACATTACCTCAGAGCAAACATGTTGGTTCCTTTATACTTATTATCTGTACCTAAAAACCAAGGTGCGCAAAAGATAATAGGTCCACATAAATCATCAAGTTCATGAAATCAAAAATGAACACATCAAAGAGATTGTGTATTTCTTTATTTTTTAAAAGGAGTACAGAAATACGCTATTTCCCCAGCAAGAGTTGTAAAAAAAAAAACACATAAAAAAGAAGAGAAGCTACAATCCCCGATCCTCCCCAGGGTGGGATGAGAGTTCTCTGACTCGACGTCTCAGGTCGGCAGTGCGAGTTTCCATAGTCGCCTGGACTCGCAGCTCGGCTTCTTGACGCATTAACCCGACAGCCTCAGCGGAAGTTTTACTCTCATACTTCTCATCAAGCTGTCGTCGCTGCTGAGCCAAAGCAAGGGTCCGCTGAGTAAGAGTCGTTTCCTCCTGCTTGAATGCCACGTGTTCAACCAGGACACGCTCAGCCTCTAGTTGAAGTTGGGCCTGCTGGTCTTCAAGACGGCACATCTGAGCATCAACCTCTGCGATATTAGCATCCACCGCAGCCCGCTTCTCCGTCGTCTTCTTCATAGATTGAGACAGCTGCTCCGCCGCAGCCTCAGTCCCAGCCACTTCACGCTCCCAACTGCTCACCTCGGCTCGATAGGAAGCCTCAATCTCAGCCATCGACTTTCCTATCTCTGCATCTATCAAGACCGAGAGGTCATTTCGTTGGATGCGCTACAGTTCCGCGAGCCGCTCGTCCAGCTCCATCACCGAAACCTCCAGAATTTCGGCCATATGGTCATGGCCCTGGTGAATGCGGATCAGCTCGATACAAGGCATTGCCAAAGCTTTTGCCGCCGCAAAGCTCCCCTTGGCATCTACCACTGCAGATACACCTTTCTCCAGCATTTTGTACACTCCCTCGACGAGGAATTTCACATACCCGTCGGCTTTCGCCAGCACCTGCGGCGTCATAGCAGGAGTTGAGAGAGCTACTACAGTTTGCGGACCGAAGGAAGATCCGCCGACCTCGATCTGAGAGGTTTGAATCTCGGCAGCAATAGGCTCTTCATCAACAGGGCCCAGACTGCTAGCCCGAGGAGTCGAAGGAACCGAAGGAGCCGGCACATGCGTCGTGATAGTACCCCAAGTGGAAGGAGCAACAGAGGGTTCCACACCCTTACCCTTCTCAAGCTCGGAGAAATCATCGACGCCAACCGCCACCTCTTCTACACCCGACATTCTATCAGTATCACCTACCTCCCCCGGCAAAACGGAGAGATCGACATCTATCTCCTGGCCAGCCCCAGGAGACAAGACCGGCAGAAGGGTATCACTCTTCTCAAATCCCTCTACAGGGACAAAATCTGTCGCTACCGCCTGATCGGTAGCCATCTCTATGTCCATGGTTGAAGCCAAGGTGGGATTCGGCAATGATTCAGCCGACCTCCCTTCATCATGACCAGGAGGGGAATCAACCCTCTCCTCTATCCTCACCGCTTCTGCTGCCCCCGTAACGGACCCTTGCAACGCTGGAGGGACGTCACCAGAAGGCGACGAACTCCAATCCACTTCATCATCAGGATGCCTCGAGTCTGTAGGACCCTCAGCGTCCAAGGCCTCCACGGCAGATGGTACTATCCCAGAAGTTGTTGCGACTTCAAAGTCAGGAGATACTAAAACCTCCGCGGGAACATCTTCGGGACCCTCCTCCACAGGAGACATCATCGTTGGTGGAATGCGCTCCTCAGAAGAGCCTGCCACCTCCTTCGGCTTACTGGTGCCCGATTTCGAAGCACGAGACTTCTTCTTCAATCCCTACAAGAAGAAGAGCATAAGTCGCCACAATGACATAAAAAAAATGGAATTATGAAGCACTCCTTACCTCAGCGGGAGCTAAGCCCGTTGGCGTTACAAGTGGCATTTCCGTAATCTTCGGGGTCGACGTCCTTCTCGACCTTTTTGGTACAGAAGAACCAGCTTCTGTGTCAGCCCATCTTTTCCCGACAGACGGGTCTCTCACTGGTGCCACAGCAACAGCCCGATACCCCACTAATTCTGGCGAACGATATGACCGAGCTGCCACCAACATATTCGTGGTTGCTTCCAACTGGGTTCCAATGATGAAACTAGTCTCCCTGTCATAACCAGGAGACATAGTATTCATAGTGCAATACAGCTTGGCGGCCGGATATAAGATCGACGGCCGAGGATTGCGAACTGGTGTGGTAAACTTAACGCTAGTACATCCAGCGTTATAATACTGCCAGCCCCGGGCTCCATCCAGCAAACTCCCGATGAAGCCTAGACTGCTACTGGGATTCCGCAGCATTAGCTGAGTGTAGCCAAATTGACGAGCAAATCGGCTTGGCAAGTACGGTTCCAGATAACACCTGTTCTGATTACGGTAGACCAGATGCGAAGGCCGGATACTCTGTAACCAACGAAAACTCCATTTCGACAAAGTAACCGCATCCTCGCCAGAATCAACCAAATCCTGGTCGGCCTCGAAATTCTTGAAGATCGGGCCAACCTTCACGATTTCCCACCCCTGAAGGAAGGACAAAACCCTCCTACAAACGGGGACGCCAGTGTAAGACCACTTCCTCTTGTAGAAGCGGCGAATGAAGGCATCTCCTTCAACATGGTCCTCCTCAGGACCAGGACTCATCACATTCGGATGATGTAAGATCAGCCACCCCATAAGATAATGGAAAGGCAGCTCGGCCCGGGGAAAGTTGTCATTATTACCTTTCTCGTGGATCACATCATCAGCGAAAGACCTCAAACCGCGCAGCAGGTTGCACACCATCGCGGGAAGGAGAGCCAGAGGTCGTCCAAAGGACAACTTCACTGCAGGTAAAATAAGATTCCGATGTACCCTCTCAACAGCACCGGATCCTCCTGCAAATATGCAATCCCAGAGCCATATCATCAAGTAGGCCGTCAACACTGCCTTAGATGACATCCGGTGCCCGCAGTGCCAGAAACAGCTGTACGTGTTCTTTCCGCTCTCATTTGAATGTGGGGTCCTCTCGTCCAGCCGGGTTATTTCAGAACTCACTTCTGCGGGTGTCAAGCCCTGCGGAGTCGCAAACCGGATCCTCGAAGGATTCGCCAAATCCTGTCTGAAAACATAGTCCCTCCAAGCAGTCACGTGAGGTTGGGTCTTACCCTTGTCCCTCCGGTGCATCAGATAATGATGGCTCGTCACCTCCTTGAAAATGGCCATCATCTCCGGGTCCTTATCTTCCAAAATCTGGATCTCTTTATTCGATGGGAAATATTCCTCGTACGGTTCCGAGCCCCAAGGAAGCTTGGACACTTCGTATATCTCATGAAGGGCCAATCCCAACTCCCCCACTGGAGTAAAGAAGCTGCCAGTCTGGGCGTTGAAAAGCTCCAATAGCGCAAGGAACATCGGCTTATTGAGGTCCACGCCTGCCTGAGTGGCCCGAATGGCGGCAGTCAGCCCTATCTCTTTAAGCTCAACTTTGAACCTGGAAAGCACCCAGGAGGTCAACTCGTCCCACTTTGGGATGTAGTGACACCAACCTTCGACTCTAAAACCAGCTGTCGGATACGTGACCTTCGACGTCAGCATCCGATTTGCAAAAGTCGGGGCACTGAAGGGAAACGTGTCATTTGGGACTTCACTATAGATGCTCCCTTGACGCAAAGCTCGGTAACTGAACGAAGAACCAGTTCGTGAAGCGGTCAAGGTGTCTCGCTGGTTCGAGGTGGTGTCAATCGAAAGGGAGCCCCCCAAGGCACCTCCTTGAGAAGGAGTAAGTTCCCAACCCATCCTTCTCTTCGAAGCTAGACGATAAAAGGCTGTCAATGGCAACTGGCGGTCAACCTGCCGCATGTATAACATCATGCCCTTAGCAGCGAAGAACCAGTCTTCTCTGATCTTCAATATCTTCGCCTCGGAAGAGACTAATCGGTCGCCAAACAGAAACGCAGGCTTTAAGAAGGTCACACCTTCAGAATCAGCAGACTTCAGTTTATCGCTCTCCATCATACTCTGGAGGAAAAGCGACAACTGGACCTGGATTTGTAGCATCCTCTCACGAGGTTGGTCCTGAAGGATAGCATCCTTTGCAGGGTTGATCACCGCCTCATCAAAATCAACTCCCATCTGGCAAAGAGAAGCGTCCAGGAGGACCTCATTCAACAAAGGGATCGTCATCGACACTGGCACGACAAAAGTGGAAGTCAGGCAAAAAGACAAAATATGTCAAGCAGACTGGCACATTGCCAGGGTATGAACCCATGCGCATCTTCTTCGGCGCATCATCAGGGCATAGGCCCATGCGCGTCAGCATGTCTCGGCGCATCATCAGGGCGTAAGCCCATGCGCATTGGCATTGGAGCTTCGGCGCATTATCAGAGCGTGAGCCCATGCGCGTCAACAAAGGCTTCGGCGCATCTTCAGGGAATAAAACCCATGCGCGTCAGCCATTAAAACCTCGGTGCATGATAAAGGTATAAACCTATGCACGTCGGCAGGATAGAACCTCGGCGTATCATTAAAGACCGAAGTCTATACGCGTCGGCAGTTAGGGCACAGAGCCCAAAGCAGAGACGAAACCCACCTGTCACCTCAGGACGAACGTCGGCAAGAGGCGCAAGAGTGATAGGTACATCCTCATCCGCGGACTCCTTCGCTTTCTCCTTCCCCTTGCCGGCAGCGCCGCGAGGAGTCTTGGGAGCCATTCTCTCGAAGAAGGAGAAGTTGGGGTTTTGAAGAAGAAACTCTAAAGAAGCAGAGGCACAGAGAAGAACTCTTTCTCTCTCCGACTCTTACCTATTTATAGGGCATGGTCGCACGCGTGAACAGATGACGTGTGATCTCAGCCGTCGCCTCGGGTTCTGTGCAAGGATAGCAGCAAATAAAACCAAAAGATCATCATTAATCTTTTCGGTTACCGAGGCACCATCATCATTAACTGAGAAGAGCATGCGCCCGAACAAGCATGCGCCCAGAAATCATGCGCCCTGACCTCCATGCTTCTTATTTCAAAGTATTCCAAAACTTATTCAAAAGTTTTGAAAACTTTAAAGGGGGTCTTGTAGAAGCATGGAATTTCACAACCAGAAAGCCCATGCGCCAGACACTATATGCGCCAGAACTCAGACGAAGAACTTCACAGCAAAGTCAATAACTATAGACATTTGAAGAAGGACTTTTTATTTATATATAAAAGTCTATTACATGTCTAGAAAAGGTTGTACAAAGGAGAATTTCTACAAAGGAAAGAGCCTAAGTCTACAGCCAGCGGCCATCATGCGCCTTCAGATAAGGGCAGCGGCCACCATGCGTCTCCAGATAGGCGCAGCATCACTATGCGCCACCAGTAAGACGCAGCAGATATCATGCGCCTCCATCCAGGCGCATCCTATCATCTCTTCAGCAGCTCGGTTATGTGCATCCCTTCAGCCAAATTCTTCCAGCCAGGCTCACCTGGCCGAGCAGAGCCCAGTTATGTGCCGCTCTTCCAACCAGGCTCGCCCGATAAATGCTTCGACACAAAGCATTTAACCCTCTGGCTGGAACCAAGGAAGAGAAGAGCACCGCAAATGCTGTGGCCAGGGGAGGCTTCGAAAGAGCCTCCAAAGCCGAAGGAAGACCGTGATCGAAACCACGGCTAAAGGAGCAGCTTTCGACACGATCAAAGTGGGGAAACCCTACTTTGCAGGAAGAGAGAGCCTTGCACCGCCATTCCGATCTACGGCTCTTCCGGAATAACGGAGACGAGGCTCGAGCATCCCTATCTTTGGATGCAACAGGTACCTTCCGCCTGCCTCAGAAGCCCTCGACTCTGTCTTTTGGATGTAACAGTCACCTTCAAGTGCATTAAAGACAACACAGCGTCTCATCTTCACCCTCGGGAGCACTTCGTCAGCAGAATGCACCCGTATGTTCAAGTTCATATGGGAAGTACTTGAGGGAATGAGAAGCAAATCTTCTCTCTATGCCACTATTTATAGGCCGGGCAGATCAAACCCACGCGCCAAGTGGATGGCCCTCCGAGTTCCGTGCAATGAATTTACATTAAATGGATGAACCGGACGCCTCGAATTCAGCCAAACGGCTATTTATAGCACTCGAAGAGCGAGACAGCCGCATCATTAAAAGACATGTCCGATGCGCCAGCCAGACAGCGCATCACACGGACGTGCCCTTCGGCGTCAGGCGCATCATACAGACGCGCCCTACAGTACTCGGCGCATTATAGAGGATGCGCCCCCACACATCTCCATACCGAGTGGAACGCCAACCGACGCGCCCACTCAGCTGTCCATCGAACGTCACCAACATTAAATGCTGAACTGACAGAGTTGGCAGCACGCCTCCCAAAGTCTGAACAGTTGACAGCTTTATTCAGAAAATGAAGCGTCGGCAACGTCAGCATCATCATGACTCTATTCCGACGGCTACTGCCACGTGGCCACCCGCATGCGCCTCTACGACCATGCGTCCACACCCGCATGCGCCTCTACGGCCATGCGTCCAAACCAGCATGCGCCTCAAAAGCCATGCGCCTCAGACCCTTCACTGATATACAGAGAAGAGTCTCCAGTTGAAGTTTTGCATGCGCCTCAAAAGCCATGCGCCTCAGACTGCTCTCTGATTCCGAAAGACAGAAGGAAAGTCGCCTGCATGCGCCTCAAAAGCCATGCGCCCCAAATGGTTTGTAACTCCTAAAGGTTATGAGCCGCAGCCTCCTCCTGCGCCCAATCCAAGGCGCAGCTCGCCAGATCACGTCTCTCCACCAAATCCGAGATCTTCGAACCATGAGTCGACGACACGTGTCTTTTGACTCAACTCATCCAAGATTTCAGCAACGGAAAGATCTTCTCCCTGCTATGTGCCGGCTCACAACAGCAGTATGAAGAGTTCCCCCCTCGATCAGGGCGCAGCATCCATGCGCCTCCATTAGCAACCTCCACGTGGCGTTCCCACACCGGCGCATCCTACATGCGCGCATGAGCAGCCAGCCTGTAAAACTATAAATAGAAGGATCATCTCCTTCACACACACACAGAGACTCAGAACATAAGACTCACAGAGAATCCACAACAGAGAATCACCGGAGAGGCAGTTCTAGACACTCAACGTCTTCCTCCTCTCGGCAAGCTCCAGCACCCAGAGTAATCAACACCTTCAGAGAACCGATAACCGCCGTCAGCCGGTCAACGGAGTCAATGCATTACCACTCGCTCTATTGGCACTAAGGACCCAGCTTAAACAAAAGTGTACTCCTAGGACTACATCTAAGTCCTATATTGTATCACTGTTCTGTTTGTATTAAGATTTCAATCAAAACAATTTTAATGGCAAACAGGGGTCACAACTTCATTGTTAGATGAAGAAGGACGATCCTCAATAGAGGAGTTCTCCAACCCAAATGAGATGTCATCAATATCCTCGGAGGAGGAAAATGTAGAAGAGTTGAGTTCGTTAAAAGAGACATTTATTGACTCTTCGACAACAAGACTTCTTTTATTAAAAACACGAAAACCTTTGCTATGAGTAGAGTATCCAAGGAATATCCCTTCATAGGCTTTCTCTTCAAACTTGCCTAGGTTATCCTTGGTATTCAAAATAAAACAATTGCAACCAAAAACCTTGAAATATTCAATAGAAGGAGTTGTGTTAAACCAAAGCTCATAAGGAGTCTTCTTAGTAATAGGTCTAATTAAGACTCTATTAATAACATGACACGCCGTATTAACGGCTTCCGCCCAAAAATATTGGGGGAGCTTATATTGGTTTAACATGACCCGGGCCATATCGCCAAGGGTTCTATTCTTTCTCTCCATAACACTATTTTGTTGAGGAGTACGGGGACAAGCAAAATCGTGTCAAAAACCGTTCTTTTCACAAAATCTTTTGAAATCAACATTATCAAATTCACCTCCATGATCACTCCTAATTTTGTTAATAGAGAAACCTTTCTCATTTTGAACACGTTTACAAAAAGCAACAAATTCACGAAAGGTATCACTTTTGCAAGTAAGAAAAATAACCCAAGTAAATCTCGAAAAATCATCAACTAAAACAAAAGCATAAAGTTTGCCACCAAGGCTAGCTACTCTACTAGGCCCAAAGAGATCCATATGAATAAGTTGGAGGGGTCTAGTGGTACTCACAGAGTTGATGGATTTGAAGGATGACTTGGTCAACTTACTTTTCTCGCATTCTTCACATACCATATCCTTTTTGAAAGGGATGCTAGGAAGTCCTCGTACAAGCTTCTTGGAGGCGAGGCGAGAGATGGTATCCATGTTGGCGTGTCCAAGCCTCATGTGCCAAAGCCAACTCTCATCGTTCTTTGCAACTAGGCACCTGTCATTGTTAGTACCTTTAACGAGATAAAGAACATAAATATTATTTTCTCTAATGCCTTCATACACAATAGTTCCATTGGAGCTATCGGTAATGTAGCATTTGAGTTTAACAAACTTGATATCATAACCATTATCGGTAAGATGGCTAATACTTAAGAGATTATGCTTGAGATTAGTAACAAGACAAACATTATTAATACAAGGATAAGGTGGAGAACCGATATTACCATTTCCAATAATATAACCTTTAAGATTGTTACCGAAGGAGACGTGTCCTTCTTTCTTCATCGATAGCGTTGTAAAGAGTGAAGCATCACCGGTCATGTGCCGTGAACAACCGCTATCGAGAATCCATTTTCTTCTAGCATGAGAAGGATTCGTCACCTACAACATAAGTTGAAGATGAACATTTTGGTACCCATGATCTTATGGGTCCATGAGTGTTAGTCTTAGGAACCTACTTAAGAACTCTCATGTCAACTTGTTTTCTTGTATAACAAAAGTTAGAAGTGTGACCCACCAAACCACAATAATTGCACATCAAGGAAGATTTAGAAGAAGAAGTGTGAGTGTTGTGCATATGTGAGTTTCTAGTGTGAGAATTTCTACCATGAGTGTTATGATGATAGTAAAAAGCATGATGAGAGGTGTTCTTCTTGACAAAGGGTCCTTTTCTTGTGTTAGAAAAGGAGTTGTGTGTAGTGTTCATGTAATGATTATGCCTAGCATTGTGATGAGTGTGAGGGTGTCTTGGAGCATGCATGTGAGTGGTATTCTTATTACCTAAATTCTTACTTCGTGTAAGAAGATCATTATACTTAATAGAGGTGGAATATTCTCTTTTATTAGCATCTTGACATTTGCACATGGCAAATTCATAGGAGCTTCTCATGGATTGAATCTCATCATCCTTTTTCTTGATGGTGTCAAGAGATTCTTGAAATTTGAGTCGCAAAGACTCTATTTCATCCGTGTCGGAAATAGGAGATTTTCCCTTCACATCAATGATGATGCTTGAGAGCCTCTCTACTTCAAGTTGAAGAGCCTCAACCTCCTTGAGAGATTTCTTGTATTTATTCCGAACACCTTTGTGTTCTTCATGTAACTCAAGAATGGCTTTCTCCAAATCATCATAGGTAAGAGTCTTAAAGAAAAATCATCAAGTACCTCATCGGTTGCCATGAGACAGACGTTGGCATTGTGTTTGCACTCCTTGTCGTTGTCGGAGTCGCTCGCGTCGCTTTCACACCAAATGCTAGTGTTGGCGAACTTTCTAGAGGATGAGCTTCCCTTGCTAGGTTTCTCGTACTTGCTTGAGTCTTTTCGTATCATAGGACAATCCCTCTTGATGTGTCCGGGTCTTCTGCATTGATAGCACGCCGGGTCTTCTTCATTGTCCCGTCTAGAGCGATTGGCCTTGTTGAACTTTAAGAACTTCCGGAAGTGCTTAGCTGTGAGAGCTATTTCTTCATCGTCATCCGACTCATTGTCGTCGGAGCTATCCTTGGAGTAGGACCTTGAAGCTTTGAGAGCGAGAGTCTTCTCTTTTTCTTTGGTCTTCTCCTTCTTCTTCTCTTGAATGGAGGATTCCTCTTGATCCTTCATGACGGTTAGATCGTTCCCCTCAATGATTGCGGTAGCTTTAGGACTCCAAGCTTTCGTCAATCCTCTAAGAATTTTCCTTATCTTTTCATGAGCGGGATATTCCTTTCCAAGAGAAGAGAGAGGGTTAATAATGTCACCAAAACGAGTAAACATGCTAGCAATAGATTCATCATGCTTCATTTTAAAAGACTCATATTCTTGCGTGAGTCTACTAATCTTGGATTCCTTCACTTGTGAAGTTCCCTCGTGTGTGACTTCAAGTAACTTCCAAATCTCATTGGAAGTCTTGCAAGTAGAGATCCGGTTGAATTCACTACTGTCAAGGGCACAGTAAAGAGCATTCATTGCCTTGGCATCTCGACAAGCAAGCTTCTTAATGTTTTCGGCAAGTGTTTCCCGAAGGGTGTCAGAAGCAATATCCTCAATAGCTCTGGAAGGAGTAGGAAGGCCATTTATCACGCAATCCCATAAATCGAAATCTATGGACTTGAGATAAATACCCATCCTAATCTTCCAGTAGTTATAGTTGGTACCATCAAATAGGGGAGGCCTATTTATGGAGTGTCCCTCATTGTGAAACGTGTTGATGCTAGGATTAGAGGCCATGGATCACTCAAGGGTGTAAATCCAAATCAAGAGAACGAGGCTCTGATACCAATTGTAGAACCCTAGAGGGGGGGTGAATAGGGAAATAAAATATAAACTACAACAATTGATGCAATAAAGACAATTTAAAGTAAAGAGTAGAAAGATCAAACGCAAATGCAAGGATGTATCCTGGTATCCTCTTTTGAGGCAATCCAGTCCCGGAACTCTCTCCGGCTTTAATCCACTATTATCCAAATAGTACACACGAGTTTGGATCCGAAGAACTCGCCAACTTCAACACGAGTTTGGATCCGAAGACTCGCCAACTTCTACACACGAGTTTTCTTACGAAGGCTCGCCAACTTCAAACAAAAGAGAATGAGAACTTGTTGATCTTCTAACACGTGAAGATCAAAATGTACAACTCTTTAATACTCTAGCACTTTGGGAGAGGATGACAATGAAAAGCTTTGAAGAGTATTAATGGTGGAGCTCTTGGTTGTTGGAAAATTTATGGAAGAGTTGGTGAAGAAGCTCAAGAGAGAGAGAGAGCTTCCCTTTTTATAAGAAAACCAAGAGTAGGTGGCATTTAATGCTCTGAAATGCAGGCAGACCGGCATGCCGTCGGTATGCCGCGGCATACCGCCGGTATGCCGCGGCATACCGCCGGTATGCCGGCCAAATAGTAACGGTCATAATTATGACCGTTCAAGAGCATTAAATGCGGTCATTAATACGTGTCAGACCAAATCGAAAACTAAGTATTCGAAATTCGGTATACCGCCGGTATGCCGATAGAATGTCACAGAAAGTTTCGAGCTGCTAGAAACGGCATACCGCCGGTATACCGTAGCATACCGTCGGTATGCCGACAGTTGATCACAGCAACTTTTGTGTTGCTAAAAAGGCATGCCGCCGGTATGCCGCAGCATGCCGTCGGTATGCCGACATTTCGAGACAGCAACTTTCTAAGTCCAAAAACGGTATACCGCCGGTATGCCGAAGCATACCGTCGGTATGCCGCTTTTTGTCACAGAAACTTTTCTGGACACGTAAACGGTATACCGCCGGTATGCCGAAGCATACCGCCGGTATGCCGCTCTGAATGACATGTTTTTCGATTTGTGCTTTTAGTTATCATCCATCCTTTAGTGTTTACAGATATACCTAGACCAGTACAGACACGAGGACTCAAAGCAGGAAACGTCGGTAACTGCTACAGTCTTCAAGGAAGAAGGAGGAAGCTCTGGAAGTGAAGAACTCCATGTAGTACATCTTCTGGGAATATTTGAATCTGAAGAACAGAAGACTAAACTACGAAGATGCTGTTAATTACTCAAAATAAAATGTGCCAACACTCTTCACTAGCAGAGTATACAAGAATGTCGTCAAGAAACACAACGACAAACTGGTCTAAATATGGCATAAAGATGCGGTTCATCAAATCCATGAATATTGCTGGAGCATTGGTCAAACCAAACGGCATTACTAAGAACTCATAATGCCCATACTTCGACCTGAATGCTGTCTTGGGAATGTCTTCCTTCCGAACCCTCACCTGATGGTACCCTGAACGAAGATCTATCTTGGAGAAAACTCTAGCTTTGCTCAACTGATCAAATAAGTCGTCGATCCTGGGTAATGGGTACTTGTTCTTCACTGTTGCCGAGTTAAGCTTCTTGTAGTCAATGCACAATCTGGATGACCCATCCTTCTTTCCCACAAGTACCACTGGTGCTGCCCACGGTGATACACTAGCTTGGATGAACTTCTTCTCCTTCAATTCCTCTATATGTTGATATACCATGGCCTGCTCTGAATCCGACATCCTGTAAACCCGATCTGATATCGGTTTAGTTTCAGGTGCCAATTCTATACTGAACTCAATATCTCTAACTGGTGGTAGACCTGGAAGTTCTTTAGGAAATACGTCTAAAAATTCTTTAACTACCTTCGGAATCTGAACTTCTTCCATTGCCGCTATTATTCCCTGCTTTTGCTGAGTTGCCTCTGATCTGACTAAGGTGAATCTCTCCCTGCCTAGATTATCAAAAGATACACTCCCTCTACGACAATCTATTATAGCATGACTGTCTTTCAGCCAGTCCATGCCTAAGATAACGTTGAAATTTCCTACAGGAAATTCTATCAACCGGGCGGGTAAGGAATGCCCGCAAACTACAACGCTACACGCTAGAATAACTCTACTAACTCCTACGAGCCCATTACCAGTAAGTATATTCAACCTCCCTGGCAATGCCTCGAACTCCATTCCTAGTCGTGTCGCAAATCGTACAGATATAAATGAATGGGATGCTCCCGAATCAAACAATGCTACTGCGGGATATGAGGTGACGAGAATGTTACCTGCCACAACATCTTCCGATGCCAATGCCTCTTCCAAGGACAGAGTAAATGCCTGCCCTCGACCTCCTTGCTGGTTTCCATGCTGCGGCCTAGCCTGGTGCTGCTGCTGGCCCCTGCCTTGATGATGCTGGGGTGGTCTATGCTGGTGTTGCTGCATCGGCGGTCCCTGCTGCCGAAACATCTGAGCCTGCGGCACTAACGGTCGCTGCACCAACGGCCTTACTGCTACCGCTGGTCCTCGATACTGGCCTGCCCCTGGTGCTGGCAGAGCGGGAAACTGCTGCCCTGGTCCTCCTGACCTCGAATTCATGGGACATGTGGTAACCCGATGGTCTGGATTTCCACATATCAGACACAGTCCATTCAATGTCGGACACACATCTCTAGTGTGCCCCATCTTTCCACAATAAGTGCAGCCTGCCGGGGGTTGCTGGTTCTTCCTTTGTTGCTGTTGCTGCTGCTGCCTGGGTGGTGCTGGTCCTCGTATCGCCACATCGTGGATACGAATGCCAGTGGATGATGCTGTTGTTCGGGGCGCTGCTCCCCATCCTCCTTCAATCTGACTGTAGGATCTCTTCTGACCTCCAGTCCTGGTCGCAAGCCTCTGAATGGTGATCTCATGCCTTCGAGTCGCCGTCAATATCTCATCAAAAGTCTGGTAGTTGTGCCCCTCGATCAATTGCAAGAGTTCAAGATGAAACCCTTGCTGAAACCTCATAGCCCTCTGGCTCTCTGTTGCTACCATCTCCGGGGCGAATCTACTCAATCTGCAGAACTCCGCTGCATAAGCATCTATAGACTTGCCAGCCTGTCTGAGGCTGATAAACTTCTGTTGTAGCTCAAACCGAGCCACAATTCCATAGTACTCGGTCTTGAATCTAGCAGTGAAATTATCCCAAGCTACAGGATGTCTGATGCCCACTTCCTCTGATTCCCACCAATCACGTGCGAGATCCAGAAGTAACAACTTCACTAGATCCACACGTTCTTCCGCTGGTACCTTGGCTGCTATCAGAATAGCCTCCATATCCTTAAGCCATGCATCCGCTGAGATGGCATCCTCCGTGCCCTCGAAACGGTGGGGGTTGCACTTGCAAAACCTGGCTGATGCTCCTGAATTAGTCCTCACTCCTCTTTCCAAAGCCGTCTACAATCCTTGGTTGAGCAACACATTCTGCTCTTGTAGCTGAGTGTGCATGCGCTGCTGGGCCAACATCTGATGTTGCTGAGCAGCCACATTCCTCTCATGATCTCCAGAAGGGCTGGTGTGTCCACTCCCACAGGGGTAGGTGGAACTATGGGTGGGTCTGGAATATCTAGATACTGCGGTCCAACCGCTGGTTCTACTATCACTTCTTCCTGGGTAGCCTCCTGAGGTGAGACTGGCCCTTGTTGCTGACCATCCTGGTCAGGTTGTCCTTGTTGCCTTTGTTGTTGCTGCCCAGCTCTGACCGCTGCGGACGAAGTGCCCCTAAGAAAAGGGACAAGAGAACAATCAAACGACCGGACATGAAGGATCAATGAAGTCAAAGGATACCGGAATGTCAAGCAAGAGTTGAGAATAACGAATCAGGAGATCAAGAGGAAACATGTGTGATTGAGACATCCTATCAAAACACCCTACAAGTCTGAAATTAGACCTGCATAGGCCACCACTAAAACCTTGTCACGCCCCAGAACCAGAATACTGGAGAGCGGAGGAATGACTCAGCCAGCTACGTATTACGGGTAGATGAATACCGTATAATACGATCAATGCTGTCTAACCAGACGAGGGGGTGCATACTACATAAAAGTCTTGCTATGGTCATTACACATCTATTGTCTCAATCATTCAAACAAGAAACAGTAATAGAGAACATGTAAGATAAAGCAGTAAGGCGTCCCAAACGTTCAGTCAAAATGTTCTTGAGATCTTGCTTTACAAAACATAGCCAGATGATATAGCAAGTATACACAATTGTTATCAGCTGCAGTCTGACTTAATTACAATTATGTAAAAGTAAGTACAAGACAATCCGACTAACATGTCGGTGCCAAACGGCTAAGTAAAAAGATAAATAACAAAACGAGCGGTGAAGTAAGGAACCCACTCGAGTCCTCCTGCGATCATTCTCCTAGTGTTGACCATCCTGGAGGTAGAAGTAAGCTGAGTCCTCGGGAACCGGCTCTGAATCTGGCCATACAAAACCAGAGAGGTTAGACCTCTAATAGCAAGTACCACAAGGAAGGACGATATGAAGGACATAAACCAGTAATTAAAAGAATATAATAATAGATCTCTGCTTACTACTAGGATTCACATCATATCACGACACTTCGAACCAACCTCCCAACCAAACAAGGACAGAAGTTGGCCCGTCATGTCCTGACATTCTGATCATCCCAGTTAGGTAACAGAGTAATACAGTACACAAACAAATCATCTTGAACGGCCAATCAATCCTACGGCTTGCTATTGTGAGTCCCAAGTTATCCTGGAATAATGCAATAAAGATTCCTCAGTTCTTACTATGTGCAAGCGAGGCTAGTCTATCCAATCAATCAATTACGCCAATCATGTAGTTAGACGAGTCCCAGCGGGATGCCCGCCATTATAGCATGTACAATAATATAAGCAGATACCGTTCCCTGCCCGTGTGACAGATTTACAGTATCTGTGGGAACCAGCCGGCCCGTCGGGTACTACTCGTCCCAAGGGGGCTGCCATGTAAGAACTCGGGAATCCATTCTCTCAATGCAATCATTATTTTATTTAACTTAATAGTCCCTACGTTGAGTGAAATCCCATGCCGTGGATCATGGTCATTCAAATGAGTACTTTGGTACGGGGTACGATATGCACAACTCTACAACGATACCCGTGCGGCTATATTGTAGGTCTTACATAGCGTAATGCAACAATCAAATCTAACCACGGAGTAATCATGCCTTGACCATAAAGTACACATGCTAGTTTTTGGTAAGAAAATAAATAACTAACTAAATAAATAAATAAATAAATAATTTGAAGCCTGCACGTGCCTGTATGCCAATATTCGGGATCAGCCAGTCGATTACAATAGTTCATTACATGAACGTGTCTCATTCATTCAATTCAATAAGACGACTAGCCAGTCTCTTAGTTCCAACTAGGAACGCATGATCAATTATTAGTCAATGTCACACTCATTATCGATGGTGGCAAGGCATAAAAATCAATTAGTATTACATGGGGTCGAGCCTATAACTCCTCAGAATTAAGTTCTAGTCATACTGGGTATCCATGGATCAATCAAGACATATGACACATTCCACATAACAATCTGTATTAACAATATTATCATATCATGATTTATCAAGTTCATGCAAAAAGGCGTAAGGATATAATAGAAGAATTATTATGCCATCATTAAATGAATAATTATAGGACAATTAAAACACGCAGGTCAAGAAAGTCACGCTGACAAGTCTAAACTAAGGCCAAAAGTCACGCCAAGTTGAGTAGGTTACACTAAGGCCAACAAGTCTAGCTGGAGTGAGCGTGGAAAACGATCGTGAACAGTGAGCGTGAGAAGTGATACACGCACGCACAGTGTGACTAAAAATATACGCACTCATGCACAGTATGAGCGTGACAAGAAATTCATGCACGCAAAGATGTGTGCGTGACTAAAAATCTACTCACGCAAGGGTGTGCGTGACTAAAAATCCACGCACGCTCATGGATGTGTGCGTGACTAAAAATACATGCACGCTCATGAGAACGTTAGTATGACTAAAATACACGCAGACACGTACAGACGTGTGCGTGACTAAAAATACACGCAGACACGTACAGACGTGTGCGTGACTAAAATACACGCAGACACGTACAGACGTGTGCGTGACTAAAAATACACGCAGACACGTACAGATGTGTGCGTGACTAAAAATACACGCAGACACGTACAGACGTGTACGTGACTAAAATACACGCAGACACGTACAGACGTGTGCGTGACTAAAAATACACGCAGACATGTACAGACGTGTGCGTGATTAAAAATACACGCTGACACGTACAGACGTGTGCGTGACTGGGCTGATGTTTTACGCGAGCACGTAAGAACGTGTGCGTACAACATTTTTCGAACTCCAAGTCCTATGGAGCCTTCGCTCCAGTGCCAGAGAAATACACGCAAAGATGGTGGACCAAGGACCCGTGAACAGCCGAAATACTACAACTTAGATCTAGAGAAAACAAGCCATAGGAATCTAAAATTCTAAGAACTAATCTCTCTCAGGATCATGAGAGGAAGCCAAATGAACCATAAAAATGGGTGAAGGAGAAGCAAGTTTGCACGTGCCTTCTCCTGCTGCCGGTAGGTGGTAGGGAGTAATGAGAGGAAGAAGAAGAAGTAATGGTGAGAATGAAGTAATGAGGAGAGAGAAAGAGATGGAAGCTTTAAATAGGAAGGGTGGTGGTAGGTGGGGTGTTGGGTCGGGTTTAAGGGGATTCAGCAAACCGAAACACAATAAGACTAAAGCAGCAAATAAAATGCAGGTAATAAAATTGCAGAGATATAATTACAGAAATAAAATTTGCAGGAAATTAATTAACATAAAAATTTAAAGAGCAGATAATTAATTAACATGAAACTAAAGGAATTTAAATACAGAATAATACATGATAAATACTAAATAAATACACATGAGTTGTTTATATATAAAAATATGCATTCCGGGAACGGAGAGTGACAATTGGAGCATTGGAAGGAGTCGCCTTCGACTGGTATCGCAACCTGCCAGACAACTGCATCCACTCCTTCGCCAGCTTCAAACGCATGTTCTTGGAGAGATTCTATGAAGTAGGACAGGACATCACAATTTCCACCCTTATGGACGTCGTCCAAGGGGAGAAAAAGCTAACAAGGAACTATATTGAGCGGTTTCGCCAAACCGCAATGAAGCTGCCATCTGGTAACCCGGATTCCTCCTTAATTGAAATTTGCCAAAAAAGGTTACTCCTAACAATCATTCTCTGGATGGGCGAAAGTCAATTTAAGGACTGGAAGACGTTTATCATCAGTGCCACTAGCGCCGAAGAACGGTTGAAGAAGGCTCGCCAACTGGGATTGCACATCTCGGAGGGAGAAAACAAGGGCAAGCGTCCTAATACCAACAATGACAATGGGGGTAGCCCCTCCAATAATCGGGACAACAAGGGTAAGCAGGCTATGGTGGCCGACATAGCCCAAAAACCTGAGTCAAAGCTGGCAGACAAACAATGGCCGCAAATCACTTACTCCTTCGAAGACGGTCACGTCAAGCCCATCTTGGACATGCTCATACAAGGAGACAGAATTCAGCTCCCTCCACCAAGACGGGAACCTCGGTCGGCAGATATGGAGAGGCCAAAGTATTGCCATTACCACCGCTACGTCCACCATGCTACACACGACTGCTATAAATTGAAACGATACATCCAACATCTCATCGATTCAAACGCTCTGGCCATTGATTTCGAAGAGGTAACCATAGCGGCCAACATGGTGTCCGTACAATTCGGCAGCTTTCCTCCAACAGAGGCTCAAGACGGTGTGATACCCATCCCTCTGGCGACCATGGAGATTGCTAATCTTCCACCTCCCCGAGATCAGGCTGCT